>JAQMRL010000006.1:4060367-4607867 GCA_035578175.1 Catonia carolina | reverse complement strand
ATCATCATCAACATATCGAAGGCAACGTACATCTAGTCAATCACAAACCGATACAACATCAGATTCACCCGATGTTTTATTAGAAACATCATTTAATAATACTAAGAAACGACGTCGTGTACAAACGACAACTTCATCAACAACACCAACGCCACAAACAATGGCTTATAATTTATATAACCATTTTCGACCGTTAGAACAAGATGTACCACAAGATCATTTATTACCGTTTTTAGATTTCGGTAAAAAATTATCACCTGGTATACCACCAACACCAAGTGGTATAAATTCAATTGAAAACCGTTCTAATAATCTTCATCATCGTCAAAGAACTAAAGAACATGTTACACCAGAATATAGATCACCATTAATAGATGAAGATACTGTTCTTCATGAAGATATGGATTTAACTGTTGTTAAGAAAACAATCGAAAGAAATAATGCACCGAGAGGTAAAATTGCATTACGAGATCCATATATTGCCGGATATTATAGAAGAAGACCTACAACTATTTCCCCAACAACAATTGAACAACAAACAACAAAATCAAACAACAAAAATTTAGAAGATTTAAATCTGATTGCAACAACAACAGAATGTACATTAACAAAAGATAAAGAAACAGATGGAATATCAAATAAATATAACAATTTATCAAAAACACTTAATAATGAAACAACAAAATGTGAATTTATTGATAATCATAATAATAATACAACAACAAAACAAAATGGACAAAGAACAACAAATCGAACAACAAAAACAAATATTGATATTATTAATTATACAAGACATAATACAACAACAAAATTACAACAAAAATTTGAACGTATGAGAATGGAACCATTAACATCAGAAACAACAAATACTAGAAGAGTTACAACAATTAAATTAAATAATGATACAATAAATAATAATAATAATAATAAAGAAGAATTAAATTATGATAAAAATACAACAGTTCCATTAATTACAACAATTTCACCAACTAATCAATTAACAACTAGAATATTATCAACAGCTGTTGTTACATCAGTTTCAGTAAAAGAATCATTACCACCACGTAATAATTTAAAATTAAATGAAACAAATGATAATGTTTTTGTAAATGAAACATCTAAAATTTTACCAAAAATTCAAAAAATTACAAATATAAGTAAACAAATTGATCACCATATTGATAATACATATGCAGATTCATCTACAACAAAAATTATTGTTAAACCAACCACAGAAACAACTTTAATATTAAATAATAAAACAATACCAGATGATTTCGTTGAAGTACCTAAATTAAAAAATATTATTAAAAATACAACAAATACTAACCCAACAACAACAACAACAACAATTGTACCAACTGTTGTTGAAAATATTCAAAATAAATCATCATCGTCGTCATCATCATCAATTTTAACAAATCCTTTATATAAACCAAAGATTATATTACCTAGAACTCAAGTAATTATATCTTCAACTACAATTCGATCAGTATCGCCAACAATAAGAACTAAATTTCCCACTTCAACTACTACAACTACAATAAAAACACCTACAATTTTAGAAGATAAAATTATAAAACAACAAAATATACAACCATTACAATCAATACCAATTTTAAATACAACAAAAATAAATATTAATGAAACAATAAATAATACCAAAGATTTAACAGATAATAATTTTAACGAAACAAGTACCGTTCAAACTTTATTAATTAATAATAATAAAAATAATTCAACTTCAGAAAATAATAATACTACAGAAATATTAATATTACCTACAGTTATTTATGATAATATAACAAAAGATGTAAATAATGAAGATGTAAGTAAAGAATTACCTGTAAATAATAATAATAATACAAATGAAACAAATATTGAAGAATTTATACCGTTATCTGAAAATACAGATGTAAAAACTGATGATGAAATTTATGAACATGATCAAGAAAATCATAATGTTACTGAAATACCAATAATTATTAATAATATTACAGAAGATCAAGAAATTATATCAAATATTTATAATTCACCTATTTTAACATCTACTAGTACTAAAAAACCATCGTCTGTAACGTTACCTGATTTGCCTTCTGATTATAAATGGTCGCATACAACTGGTTCAAGAGTTCGTAATAATTCAGCTGTAAGTGATGAAGTCGGCGTTGCTTACCCAGAAAGTATTAATTTTGCGGCGTATATATTTGCTGGTTTAGGCATTTTGCCGATACTTATGTTGGCGTTAATTGTGGCAAGAGTTGTTGTCGTACGAAACAGGAAAAAGGTATGTGTATTTTTATATATTTTTCTTATTTCCTTGCCATATAGTCAACTCCCGATTATCCGCAGAATTGGGTGGCACGAGGGCCGCCGCGGATAATCCGCAAAATTACGAAAAAAGCGTAGGCTTATACAGTAGTATACGTATAAAATCTTTATTAATATTTTGTTATTTAAGAAATTTTTTATTTAAAGTACATAAAATATGTACAGTTGAGCCTTTCTTAGTTTGCTCCTACTGTCAACAAACAAAAGCCACCTGCTACAGGTGCTCGCTAGAGTCTGCGACTTTACGGATGTCGTATTCCTATTAAGTTAACTATTTTTTAAATTATAAGTTCTAAAAACATCAGTCATGATATGATGTAGGCCTAACAATTTCATTTATAAAAATACTTTTAAAAGTATTTTGTATTTAAATACTTTTGAAAGTATTTTGTTGTTACTTTTTAATCAGCGTGTACACATTTTGATATAATGCGCATGCTCAGTGACGTTATTATTTGTTTACATTAGCAGCAAACTAAGAGAGGCTGGACTGTACAATAATCATGAAAACACTAACTTAAATTACAAAATAGAACATTAACATTTTAAATGTTGTTAATTATTTTTTGTCCCTAAAAATGTTTGTTTACTGTAATTTTTTTAAATAAGTACGTACAATGTATTTAGAAAAAAAAACATAAAAATATTGTTTACTTACAAAATGATGTGCATCTATGTTGTAATAGAAGTCACAAAGTTTTAAAAAAGTCAGTCATCTGCTTTTGTTTATTTTTTTTTAGTTAAAACACTTTTTCCTGATTTGGGACAGAAGTTTTCTCAACATAAGTTTGTCACAAAGCAAAGCGTGTGCTTTACTTAACAAAGCGCGTATTTACAAATTTAAGCGTGTGCTTTACTTTACAAAGCGCGTATTTACAAATTTAAGCATGTGCTTTACTTTACAAAGCGCGTATTTACAAATTTAAGCGTGTGCTTTACTTTACAAAGCGTGTATTTACAAATTTAAGCATGTGCTTTACTTTACAAAGCGCGTATTTACAAATTTAAGCGTGTGCTTTACTTTACAAAGCGCGTACTTCGTGTGCTGTATAAATTTTATCTTTAATGTTATCACATTACAAGAAATTTACTTAACGTTAAGAAAAAAAAATGAAAAAAATTTCATCCGACGTGCGCGGATAATCCGCCCGCGGATAATCGAGAGTTGACTGTACTAGTTATCCCACAGAATTTGAATAGAGGAATAGCATTTTTATTAGCTTGTTATTATTATTTTCTTCCCACGAATAAATGAAGCCTTGTTATAGTCGGGAATCGTTAGAAAATGTTTAGACCTTTAAAACAATATCCATTTTGATACATTTTAAACTGTATTTTAACTTTAAATACATAAATTTTTAAACCGTTTCTATTTAAGTACTGTAAATTTTATGAATACGTAGTTCGTATTGTGTGTTTGGAGTAATGGTAACGTTGTGGTGTGGAGATTTAGAGATAGGTGGATCGAATCCATCTGCGATAAAATTATTTTATTGTTAAAAAAATCTAACCCACCGGGTTGATCTAGAAGTAAAGGCATCACCAAAATCAGCTGCTTAACAGCTGATTTTCGGAGACGAAGGTTCCTGGTTCAAATCCTAGCAAAGGTAGTTACTTTTGTACGGATTTGAATGATAGACAGTGGTTACCGATGTACTTTGATGGTTGGGGTTCAATTAACCATACTCTCTCAGGAATGGTCGGCCTGAGTCTGTACAAGACTACACCACATTTACACGTCATACACATCATCCTCATCTCATTGGGTCATGGGGTTGCTTATTGTTCTCAATTGAACAGATTGCAACGTACTTACATTAGGGATTTAAAAAAAAATCTGGTGTGAAACACTCACACAACTTTGTCATCAGCCTTTCGGCTGATGACGTAAACAACGTAGGAAACGAAAGTAGGTACCTATTGTTTTCACCAGATATAGTACACATTTTCCAGTCTCCGAACCCCAAAAAACATGTTTCTATTGGTGTATGTTTAGGTTTGTTACCTAGTGTGTGAAGAAAATTTTTCAAGAACGGATTAGTTTTCAAAGTTGAAATTTGAAACTCAAGTTAGTTACGACTAGAAAACCCGACACGAACATTTTCATTAAAACTGGTTAACCGGAAGTAGTAGTCTATTCATGTGGTTTTTAACTTATTTGCAATTTTCTCAAAACAGCTCCTACGATAACACAATAAATAACCTTTAACAATTTTTTTATCATAAACTAACTTAGTAAAAAAACAAGGAAATAATAAATCTAAAAAATATATTTAGATAAATTCCTTTTCATTGAAACATAAACAATAAAAATCTGGTGTGAAACACTCACACAACTTTCTCTTGCCAATGCAAATGATTAATAATAAACCTAACATTATTAATAAAATATTAGAAATAAACAAAAAACTAACCTCAAAAACATAACCTTATTTTAATCACGAGTGAATGACGCAAAATGACAATCGAACTCAGTTTGGCTTAAAAATACGGAAAATCACGCTTTCACGCTAAACTAGGCTCTGTAGAGAAAAATTCTTTAAACAAAAGTTGTAGATCTTTTAATTTTCTATAACTTTTATTATATACACTTTTGTCGTAAAATGCATACTAAGACCGAAATGTTAAAAAAATCGATTTTTCTCACGTTTTCGTGAGAAAAAAAACAGAAAATCGCAAATTACCGCTAAACTAAGCGTTATACAAAAAAATGTTTGAAACAGAAGTTGTAGGTTTTTAAATTCTCTACAACTTTTATTATACTATAAGTTTTTGCGCTGAAATTTATATTAAAGCCGTAATCTTAAAAAAACAACGTTTTTACGTGAAAACAGCCTCACCGAGAATTTCAGCAAACATGGCGCCTACCCTATCTTGTAGAGAATAAAAAATTGAGTAAAATAGGCGATTTTAAAAAAAATCGTAGGACCAGTTTTTGAGAAAATCGCAAAAAACTGAAAAATTATACGAATAAACTACTACTTCCGGTTGACCGATTTTGATGAAAATGTTCGTGTCGCGTCCGGTAGTGGTATGTAACTTAAGTTTCAAGTTTCAAGTTCGTACGATGTTCCGTTCTTGAGATATTCTGTTCACACACAGACACACACACACACACACACAGACCAATCGCTAAAAACATGTTTTTTGGGTTCAGGGGGTCTGAAAACGTATAGATCCGGTGAAAACTCGATTTCTTAAAATCGACATGAAAACAATACTTTCCTTCCTATATATTCATATAGGCAAGAGAAAGTAACAAGGAAATAATAAATCTAAAAAATATATTTAGATAAATTCCTTTTCATTGAAACATAAACAATAAAAAGTACCTAACATTAATGAATCATAAAAATGACCTAATCTAACTTCAGTAATAGCATATTTTTTCTTAAAAATTTCAATAAACTTTTTTTTAAAAATACCCTAAAGCAATACATTAATACTGATCACTATATTATTTACAAAAATAAAGAAAAATAAAAAAAATTTACAAAAAAAAATTACAAAAAAAATCACAGAAAAAAAATTATAAAAATAAAAAAAAAAAAATTTTTAAGAAACGCTATTATTTAACAATGATTCAAATAAAAAATGAACTAAAAAGAAAAAATAAAAAAAATTACAAAAAAAATTACAGACATTACTGTTACAAATAAAAGCGTGGCGCATTTTATTGTAAAATATTCGTTGTATAAAAATGCGCCACGCTTTTATTTGTAACAGTAATGTCTGTAATTTTTTTTATTTTTTATTTTTAGTTCAATTTTTATTTGAATCATTGTTAAATAATAGCGTTTCTTAAAAATTTTTTTTTTTTTTATTTTTATAATTTTTTTTCTGTGATTTTTTTTGTAATTTTTTTTGTAAATTTTTTTTATTTTTTTATTTTTAGTTACTTTTTTTAAGTAATTGTTAAATTAAAGCGTTTTTTAATTTTTTTTGAAAAAAAAAATTTTCAAAATTTTTTTTTGAAATTTTTTTGTAATTTTTTTTTACAAACACCTATTGTCATCGAAGATAAACAAGTGTGCAAAGTTTGATTCATATTGATACGGTAGAAGTATTAAAATTTTAAGTTGCCAGATTTGATGGATCCAAGAGTAAGTTATTTTGTAATAATAAAAGCGTTTAAAAAAAATTTTTTTGTAAATTTTTTTTTATGACAGCGTATTGTCATCGAAGATAAACAAGTGTGCAAAGTTTCATTCATATTGATACAGTAGAAGTATTAAAATTTTAAGTTGCAAGATTTTATGGATCCATGAGTAAGTTAAATAAAAGCGTTTAATGAGTTAATATTTTTGAAGGGGTTATAAAATAATAACTTTTTATGACAGTAATTTTGGAACCCGGAAGGTTAGGTTAGGTTATAAATGCTTTATAATGATTGAATACATTTTACATTTGAAATAAATGTTTTTAATTTGTATTACATACTGTGCATTATGATATAATACTTTCTATTTAAGTATGATAAATAATACTTGTTATAAATACATAAATAAATAAATAAATACATAGATATAACAATGAAATTATTATTTTTTGACAGTTTGACCTTCAGATGTAATCTATGGTTTACTGAAAAGATAATTGCATTTTGTAGATCAGATTACTGATTGTGCATTAAGATAAGTGATATTTTTATAAAAAAAAATTTGTTTTTTACTACCTATGTTTTGATAAAAATAATAATAATATTTTTAGTATTTTTATAAAATTAGGCGTGTACAGATTAGTAATAATACCTAATATCAGACATACCAATGTCCTTGTCTGTTTAAATTGTCTGTGGTTAAGTCATTGGCTTAATAACTTGTTTTTTTTTAATCATATAGAGAGGGTCTACTTGAAACTTAGTAATAAACTACCTAATAAAAAATAGGTTAAGAGATTTATTATTTTTTTCTGCACTAAGCTGAAATGCACGCAAATTATTTACTATTATACTAAACTCCTTGAAAATCATTTATTGTAGTGTCTTACAATTGACACCATCATTTAATTCACAATAAAAGTTGTGCAGGGTGGCCCATATGTCGGTTTCCTTAATATTTACAGAAATCGGAAGAAAGGTTCGTGGAATAAGAAACCAAATGACAAAAAAAACAAATTTATTATATGAACTGTACTTACGAGGTGTGGCTATTAAATAACAAGACTGATGTTGTAAAAATTTTTTTTTTAATTTTGTACACAATCACTCTTATTGTCACCTTCAATATACACTCCTTCTCTATCACTACAACGCTCCATGCGAATTTTCCATTGTTGGAAACAGTGCTGGAAGTCATGTTCTGTAAGCTTCTTCAGGACACGTGTCGCTCAAAAATGTTTGTACTGACACTTTGTGCATGATTGAAAATGACCCAATTTTTTTGGAAACAATAATAACATGTGGGGAAACGTGGTTTTTTACTTATGATCCGGAAACGAAGCGCCAATCCATGCACTGGAAGAGCCGAACTTCACTGAGAGCCAAAAAAAAGCTCAAATGAGCAAGTCAAAATTTAAAGCAATGATGATTGTTTTGTTGGTATCCATGGGAGTGTGTACCTTCACTGGGTTCCTGAAGGTCAAACAATTAATCAATATTACTACCTTGAGGTACTTTCTTAACTATGTCAACGAGTAAGGAAAAAACGCCCCAAAATGTGGAAGGACAAAATCATGGGTTCTCCACCAAGACAATGCGCCAGCTCATTCCGTGTTATTTGTCAAGAAGTTCCTAGCCAAGTACAGCATCTCAGTGTCAGAACATCCACCTTATTCACCAGATCTTGCACCATGTGACTTTTACCTGTTCCCTAAGGTGAAATCTGCATTAAAAGGGACAAGATTTTAGTCTGTGGAAGCTGTAAAAGAGAAAGTGGCACGTGTTCTGAAGGAGCTGACAGAAGATGACTTCCAGCACTCTTTCCAACAATGGAAAATTCGCATGGAGCATTGTAAGGATAGAGAAGGGGTGTATATTGAAGGTGACAATAAGTGATTATGTTTAAAATAAAAATACAATTTTTTTACAACGTCAGTCTCGTTATTTAATAGCCACACCTCGTATATACACATACACACCTCGTGTATATATATAATAGCGGGTCCCGCGTGGCTTCGCCCACGCAAACGTAAACAAAGAATCAGCTGTTTAAGTATACTCTCTGTATTTCTATGGGAAGGTATTTTTGCGAATTCTACCATTTTTTTTTTTTTTTTTTTTTTTTTTTACAATTTGTGTACGTTGCAATCTGTTCAATTTAGAACAATAAGCAACCCCATGACCCAATGAGATGAGGATGATGTGTATGACGTGTAAATGAGGTGTAGTCTTGTACAGACCCAGGCCGACCATTCCTGAGAGAGTATGGTTAATTAAACCCCAACCATCAAAGTACACCGGTAACCACTGTCTAGTATTCGAATCCGTATAAAAGTAACTACCTTTACTAGGATTTGAACCAGGAACCTTCGTCTCCGAAAATCAGCTGTTAAACAGCTGATTTTGGCGACGACTTTACCTCTAGACCAACCCAGTGGGTCTTCTACCATTTAAAATAAAAATTTTGCAAAATCCTTTCCTAACAACAGTTTAGAAAACTTAAAATGATCTATAAATCAGGACATCTCTTTTTATATAATAGATAGCGCCCCGTCGTGGCTTCGCCCATGCAATTTTAAGGCTATGATTCTGTATTTTAATTTGCTAATAACTGATTTATAATCTGCTAATAACCTATTTGCTAAGTCACAAATATAATTTTTTTGTAATTATGTATAAAGAACAATTCACATACATCAATCGCGTCACCATTCCGAAACGGAACCGGCACGGCCACTCGAAGTCAAAAATGATGACAGTATTTACACATGTACGTCAGTTTTCCTTCCGTCAAACTCCATTCAGTCATTTTACAGAGACAAACACGTCCGTAAAAAACAAAATATCGTCAAGAAAAAAATATCGTTTTGACGGTTCGGTGACGGCGACAAGACTGACGCACCGGATTCGGGACGGTGCCGGTGCTCAGTGTAGACAATGTCATTAATTTTTCAAGAAAGAATATTTTTCTGTGACTGATACTTCTCGGAATGACAGAACTGAGACGTGACGTGACGGATGCGTGTTAATCGACCCTTATGGTGAAAAAATGAAAAAGAGAGAGATTAGCATATTTCCTGAATTTACATAAATAACTGTTTTATTTAAACTTAAGTTAGATTTAAGAAAATAACTTTATCCTATGCATTTTACTGAATTGGTCGAGACAAAGTTTTTTTTAATTAAATTTTAATTGTTCGGTTGCAAAAATCATTTTTACAATGTCAGTCAAATACATTGTGTGACTTAAGCAATAACATTCGTATCTTGCATAATAAGTAATAATACTATAAAGCATAAAAAAACATAACACTTATTGAGCTAATTACAACAATTCTGGAATTAATTCTGTCTAAAATGTAAATCCAGTGTTAGGTTAAAAGATTAAACCTTAAGATTAAGATTATGTACAGTACAACATCCGGAGTGACAAAAGTAAAACATAGATTAAAATCGGTGTTGAAGTCAATTCAACTTCTGGGAAAATAGCTATAGTTTTGTAATTGATCTGCTGTTTACGTTGTAATACTGGATGCTATGGAATATGCCTATGGAGGGGGTAAATGTGTGTTGGAGAACCAGCAGTAAGCGTAGCGCTTCGCGTTGATTCTTCATTCTCGCATCAGTGGGGGGGAATTTTTGCTATTTCTGCCCTTTAAAATCAAAATTTTGCAAAATCCTTTCTTAGTGCGCGCTTAAACAACATAAGAAAGCTAAATTCCAAATTTCAAGTCTGTAACTATTATAGTTTCGGCTGTGCGTTGATTATGAATCAGTCAGTCAGTCAGTCAGGACTTCTTCTTTTATAAGTATAGATATTACCTCGAAAATGTTATATCAGGTGTTCAAAATGTCCACCATGACTCTCTATACACTTTTTACAGCGACTTAAAACTGATTCACAAATTTTCAACAATGACATTTTATCGCCATTCTAACCTTTGTCTCTCCCTACAATTCACTCCCTCAATGTTACCCTCCATTATTGATAGACCAATACCTGGATGTCTTAAAATATGCCCCACTAGCCTATACCTTCTTCTGTTAAGATATTTCCATATACTTCTCTTTTCATCCACTCGCCTCTAAATTACTTAAATTACTTATTTTCTCCACCCACCTAATCTTTAATATTTTCCTATAACACCACATTTCAAAAGCTTCTATCCTCTTCTTTTCTACAACCCCTATCACCCACGTTTCACTCCCGTATAATGCTACACTCAAAACATAGTGGTTTAATAAATTTTTCCTAATCTGTAAATCAATGTTTGTATTCAGTAAGCTGTTATTCATTTCAAAGGCTTTTCTAGCTTGAGCAATTCTACTGTTGATATCACTTTTACCATCCCTTATTATTTTACTCCCTAGATCGCAGAATTCCCCAATTTAATTTTTTTTTTTTATTACCGCATAGGGTAGTCAGTCCATTAACCAAGTCTGTTCGATGGGATTGTTTGGGCCTTGCGGTCCTCCCAATACTTTATACGTTTCAATCTTTGTGCCCTTTCTGGTATTGAAAAAATTCATGTTGTGATTTTTCTTCTTGTAAGTGTGAAGCGGGTGTATTTGTTTTGGATTTTATTGTTTAATTTTTCCTTGTCTGTTGTATCGTCCGGAGCAAGGCCAATCTTCCTCAGATCCTCTCTTATTTCCCTGATCCATCTGCATCATCCTTTTGTGGTGTTTTTGGAGTTGAGGTTATACTCAACCAGCTGCTTTAGGATCCTTGAGTCTTGCATCCTCATGATATGACCAAAGAATCCCAATCTTCTCTTACGCATGGTGTTGGTAATGGGTTCAAGCTCCCTGTAAACAACTTCGTTGGGCACAATTCTGCACTGCCCATCTTTCTGATACTTTTTGTTGATGCAGGTTCTACCAATTTTTCTTTCGATCTTTTGGAGTCGTTCGGTCCTCGATTGCTCATTCAGGTGGAAGAGTGTTTCAGATGCATACATATCCTCTGGTTTTACAACTGTGTTCCAATTTCATTTTTTTTTTTTTTTTACTTTTGAGACCTCATAGGATCACTTTAGCTCAAATTCAGGTTTGTTCCAGGGTTGCGTTTCTTTAAGAAGCACGCCCTCTTAAGACCACCTTCCTTTCGTTTGGCCCACACTTTCTTAAGACGCTCCGATCTTTGTCTCCGGTCTTCATCTGTAAACACCCTGTTGTATACTCTCCTGGGTTTTGGTGCAAATGTTATCATGTTAGCCTTGACCAGTTGGTCGTACTCTGTTGATTTCATTAATAGGTCCTGTTTAGTGATTTTAAGTTCCTCCATATCTTGCTGTACATTTTTCAGCCACTTAGGTCTCAACACCTTATCCCAAAAATGGTTGATCAACCGGTTCACAAGTCTGGAGTTTTCTGTTCTGAGTAGGTGTCCTAGGAATGATATTCTTTTCCTTCTGAAGTTGTTTGTTAGTGAGGTGATTAGCTTGTAGATTTCTTTGTTTGGGGTTAACCGCCACTGTTCTTCCACCATATGCTTTTTGTTTGGGCACTTCCTCAGTATTCTTTCTATTTTCTCAATTCTGTCGGTGTCTCCCATGCGATACGGCCCGAATAAAGTTTCGCTGGCATAGTGAATTTCAGGGAGAACCACTGTTTGGTAGTGTCGTAGTTTGGTTTTTGTTGACAGACACTTCTTGTTGTAGATGTTTTGAGTGGTGATCAGGGATTTTTTGAGTTTAGTAATCTAAATCTAAATCCAATTTCATTTATTATAAAAAAAAATTTTAACAGAAATTATAGTTATTTAGTGAGAGAAATAAATCCTGATACTATCTAGTGCATAGGTGAAGAGTCTCTTCACCTACTGCCAGCCGCATTGGCGTAGTTGGTAACGTGCTCGCCTCTCATCATGCGGTCTTGGGTTCGAATCCCATTCAGGTACGGTATATTTTCCTACGTTACAAAAAATTATTTCATCCTTCACCGTCTGCATTAGCAGTAATTGCAGAACAGTCGGACGTTAAACCAAAAAAAAAAAAATCCTCACCTACTTCACCTGAATATTCACCACTGCTAGACTCATCCATAGATTAAGCCCCGTAGTTTGTGAATATCTTGGATTATCCAAACACTTCGCTGCACAGTATCTTTTTTTTTCTTGCATCCAGGAGACTCCAAAGGGAGTATAGGACATGTCAAGATAAAACTGATAAACAAAAAGTTTATCATAATGATAAATTCATCACTTTCCACCAAAAAATTGTTTTTGCACTGCTTACTTCAGTAGGCTTGTCATGAACCCCATTGTATCAAATAGCACACAAAATTATAAATTAAAAAGTCAAACACAATGATAAATTCATCACTTACCAATAATTTTTCCCCGCTACTGCTTAACTCAGTAGGCTTGTCATGAACTTCTTTGTATCAAATAGTACACAATATTTTTTGTTTAATTAGAAGTTAAATACTTTTTCAACCAAAACTATTTAGAAAGGAATTCGTGGACACTGTAAAATGTTTCATCATCAAATATTGTTTTAGCTTTTTTTAAAATGACTTAAATTGTCGCAACTTTTTAAACCTTGTGGCAATTTATTGATGTATTTTCTACCTGCATAAGTTGGTTTTTGTTCAAACAATTCAGTGTTGTGATTAGCAACATGATAATCGATTCTGTTTCTTGTGTAGTGGTTGTGAATATCTAAATTCTGTAAAAATGTATTTTTCTTTACGTACATTATCACTTGAAAAATGTACAAAGAAGGAACTGTGAGCAATTGCAGCTCTTTAAATAGTGATCTGCATGAGGTAAGGTGGTTGACTCCCATCAAACACCGAACAGCTTTTTCCTGTATTTTAAAAACTCTTTCCATGTTACACTGTGATGCATTACTCCATACTAATATGGCATACCTGATATGAGATAAAATTAAACCATGATAAGCTGCTATAAGCAATTTTTTATCATTTAATCTGGCAATTTGTTTTAATGCAAATACCCCAGATGATATTTTACAACAAATTTGATCGGTGTAATAATCCTACGATAGGGTCTTATCTAGTGACACTCCTAGAAACTTCACTGTTTGCACATGATCTAGGATATCCACATCATTTTTGTGTTACGTATAAAGTTCAGCTAAATTTACCAATTATATAAAAACAAATATAGAAAACCATAAAATTATATAATTTTAATGGAACACCATTAAAACTAAAATTACTACCTAATTACTCATGGAAATGACATTATAAAACAAAATTATTTTAAACAAGTTTTCATTAAAGATTATTTTCTCATAAACTTTCCATCTCTGTTGTACGAGTATAAAATAATATTTAAATAAAGTACATTAAATAGAAAGGTGAAAGGTTTATTACATCTATAAAAAAATTCCGTAGATAAAAATTGAATTACATTAAAATTATTATTATAATATAAATAAAAGCATAAAATTATTTAGTTATGTAGTTAGTTGTTTTATAGCAATGACAAAGTTGTAATTACAGTATTTAGACTTTTTTAGATTAATCATAAAGTTAACTAATTGAGGAAGTTATATTTTATAAATATTACCATTAAAAACTAAATTTTTTTATTAACCATTCATCTTATTTATGTAATATGAGTGGTATTTAATGTGATGTTTAACTTTTTTTAAATTTGTTCCTGTAAATGAACAAATTGAACGAATAATTCGGAAAAGTAGATAGCTTCAAGTACCTTGGGAAGATAATACAAAAACCTGTACGAGGTGTGGCTATTAAATAACGAGACTGACGTCGTAAAAAATTTTATTTTTATTTTATACATAATCAATTATTGTCACCTTCAATATACACTCCTTCTCTATCCCTGCAATGCTCCATGCAAATTTTCTATTGTTGGAAACAGTGTTGGAAGTCATCTTTTGTCAGCTCCTTCAAGACGCGTGCCGCTTTCTCTTTTACACCTTCCATAGACTCAAATTATGTCCCTTTTATTGCATTTTTTTTTTTTGGTTTAGCGTCAGACTGTTCTGCAATTACTGCTAATGCAGACAGTGAATCATGAAATGATTTTTTTTGTAACGTATGAAAAAATGCCGTGCCTGAAGGGGATTCGAACCCAAGACCACATGATGAGAGGCGAGCACGTTACCAACTTCGCCAATGCGGCCTTTTAATGCAGATTTCACCTTAGGGAACAGGTAGAAGATAATAACATGTGATGAAACTTGGTTTTTTACTTATGATCTGGAAACGAAGTGCCAATCCATGCACTGGAAGAGCCAAACTTCACTGAGAGCCAAAAAAGCTTGAATAAGCAAGTCAAAATTTAAAGCAATGATAATTATTTTTTTTTATATCCATAGGATTGTGTACCTTCACTGGGTTCCTGAAGATCAAACAATTAATCAATATTACTACATTGAGGTACTTTCTAAACTATGTCAAAGAGTAAGGAAAAAACGCCCTGAAATGTGGAACAACAAATCATGGGTTCTCCACCAAGACAATGCGCCAGCTCATTCCGCGTTTTCAGTCAAGATGTTCCTAGCCAAGTACAGCATCTCAGCATTAGAACATCCACCTTATTCACCAGATCTTGCACTGTGTGACTTCTACCTGTTCCTTAAGGTGAAATCTGCATTAAAAGGGACAATATTTGAGTCTGTGGAAGCTGTAAAAGAGAAAACGGCAGGTGTCCTGAAGGAGCTGACAGAAGATGACTTCCAGCACTGTTTCCAACAATGGAAAATTCGCATGGAGCGTTGTAGGGATAGAGAATGAGTGTATATTAAAGGTAACAATAAGTGATTATGTATAAAATTAAAAATAAATTTTTTACGTCAGTCTCGTTATTTAACAGCCACACCTCGTAAATAATTTTGTAGTACACAGTGGATCCACCATTCAGAAATTTTTGTTATCAGTAAAATTTTTGTTTTGTTTATTATCATCATCATCATCACCCAAACACGGATAGGCCTAAAGCCTGTTCCGGCACCCATCTTCGTAGCGGTCTTCCCCTATCACGTCTACCCCGTGGGGCATAACTTAATATTTGGACTGGTAGTCTTTCCTCTCGCATTCTATTCACATGTTCGCACCACCTGGAATTGTAGCGCGCAATGCTGTCTAATAGTGGTTGGACCTGTAATTCTGCTCGAATACTCTCATTACGTTTCATGTCCAGTCTATTATAGCCTGCCGTCGCCCTTAAAAACCTCGTTTTGTTTATTATTTACATTAAATGTTTATGTATCTAATAAAATATAATATTTTGTAATGATTTATTTGTATTTAAGGTATTGGATGAATCAGAATATTCATCAGAATATAACCGAAGTCCTTTAAGTACGAGTTCACCTTTACCAACAAAATTACCAAGAGTACCTGCACATCTGGTAAGAAAAACTAAAAATTTTTTATAGTATTATTTTTACATCGGTCTAAACACTATGTGGTGTACCATGCAGGTGGAGTGTTAAATTAATTGCACTCGATCTGTTGGTTTCAGGGCTACAAAAAATAGTTCTGTTTCTTATCACACAGTCATAGAAAATATTTAATTAAGAGAGTTAAGAGAAGAAATCAGGCTGTGGGAAGCAGAAATGATATTCCTTCAGGCTGTCAGTTTGTTCCAGATTTGTTAGGTTTTGGAATGAAAATATTTAATTAAGAGAAGGAAACTAAACACTGAGTACTAAAGTCAGTTTGTACAAAAAGGAGGGATAATATAAAGGCGTGGGTAGGCCTTGGAGAAGCTAGTCAGACTCTGTGATATGATCAGTGCAGAACTGACATGTTTATATGTTTATGTATGGTGAAAGGAAAAGAAAATTTTTAATGAAAAATAAAAGAAACTAATATTATACTGTTAGGTACCATCTACATCAGTTTTATTCATTTTTACTCAATACTACCAATACTTTTTGGACAACAGGTTGATGAAAATTTAAAATTTAATCAAAACAGGTTGTTGAATTTTTTCATAATTAAACGCCTTCTGTACTTCTTCAATTTACTAAAAACGAAATGAAAATAAAGGTTTCAATAGTCATCAATTCAAAAGTTATCAATTTTTAAAAGTGTATGATTTATTTAAATTTTCAGGGATGGGAAGTTGAGAAAAATCCATTACCTCCTATACCAGTGACTTCAACAAGATGGGAATTTCCGAGAGATAAGTTGCGTCTTCAAACTGTTTTGGGACAAGGAAATTTTGGACAGGTAATAAATTACATTTTTATTCAGTATTTTGTAATATTAAATTTATCTCTAAGCCAGTGGCTGTCTCAACACTGATATAAATATCAGTGAGACCTGGGTGTTGAAGAAGAAATGTTAAAATTCCATTCAGTTGGCAGAGATGCGCTTCTTGAGATGCGTTAGGGACTGCAGTAGACTAAATCAGTTCAAAAATTAAGATATATGGCAAGAGTTAGATGTGTATTCTCTTATACATGTTTATACATATATATATATATATATATATATTTATTACATATGTGATATATAATGAACATCCAAAACAAAACTAATTAAATATAACACTCACCTCAGAGTATTACAATACATTCAAGATATGTCGTCTCTCTTGGAGACATCTTCAGGAACTTATTACGCTAAACACAAAACACGTATCACATTTAAAACAAATACGGTCAAAGACCAAGTCAATCATTTTGAAAAGTTTTTTTTTGCGTCCAGGAGACTCCAGGAGGAGTATAGGACATGTCAGTTATAACACCTGAAATACATATAAGAATCACACAATGTATAACTACTATCAAGAAAGAAATTCTTGTACGGTATAAAAAGTTTCATCGATCAAGTAATTTTTAAATTTTTTTTTTAAAGGAATTCAAATTATCACAACCTTCTAAAAATAGGAGTAATTTATTCATGAATTTTCTCCCTGCATAAGTAGGTTTTTGTTCAAACAATTTTGTGGAGTAATTAGCCACATAATAATCATTCCTGTTTCTCGTGTTATGATTGTGAACATTGAAATTCTGCATAAAATTATTTTGCCTAACATACATAATCACCTCAAAAATGTAGAGACAGGGACTGTAAGCAATTTAAGCTCCTTAACAATAACCACTACACAAGAAACAGAATCGATTATTATGTTGCTAATCACAACACTAAATTATTTGAACAAAAACCAACTTATGCAGGTAGAAAATATATCAATAAATTGCCACAAGGTTTAAAAAGTTGTGACAATTTAAGTAATTTAAAAAAAAAGCTATAACAATATTGATTGATAAAACATTTTACAGTGTGCACGAATTCCTTTCTAGATAGTTTTGGTTGAAAAGTATTTAACTTCTAATTAAACAAACATTGTGTACTATTTGATACAAAGGGGTTCATGACAACCCTACTGAGTTAAGCAGTAGCAGGAAAAAATTATTGGTTAGTGATGAATTTATCATTGTGTTTGACTTTTCTATTTTTTATTTTGTGTGATATCTGATTCAGTGGGGTTCATGGCAAGCCTACTGAAGTAACCAGTAGCAGAAACAATTTTTGGGTGGTAAGTGATGAATTTATCATTGGTGATAAACTTTCAGTTTATCAGTTTTATCTTGACATGTCCTATACTCCCTTTGGAGTCTCCTGGATGAAAAAAAAATTTGGTTTTATTAAAACAACTCAATTTTTCAACCATAATCTACTTGAATACACTTTACACATGTAACCAATATTTTAAAAAATGTATCTTAAATTTTTTTTTATTATTTTAGGTCTGGAAAGCAGAAGCTGATGATATAAGTGGTCATGAAGGTTTAACTAGATTAGTTGCGGTAAAAACTGTGAAAGAAGGTGCTTCAAACAGAGAACGTGAAGATTTGTTAAGAGAGTTGGGTATTATGCAAGAACTTGGTGCTCATCCTAATGTTGTTACACTACTTGGATGCTGTACAGAAAAAGGTTTGTTTTTAAACTCAAATTTTAGAATTACATTTTAATATGATACGAGGGTGTTTTAAAAACTAATGCCTCCATCGCTGTAACTTTATTAGTAACTAGCAACCCCCGCTTGCTTCGCTTCACAGCAGCTAATGCAGCCCTCATTAAATTAAAAGCTCTCCATATACAATATTTGTGGTTTTGTTGCCCTGTGGCAGCAAAATAAATTGTTTTTCTGCACTTCCAGCTCTAGAAAGTCCGACATAAAGTTGTCCATGAGTGAAGGAAGCACTCTTGTCTCAAATCAATGCCCACCGTTTTAAATGTTTGTCCCTGTAATTTTAACAGAATTGAATAGAATGCACTGACATAGAAGAATACCGATGGAAAAGAAAGAAACAGTTTATATTTGGCTGAGAGAGACAGTTATACGTGGGTGTGGTACGCAGAATAATTGGAAATATATGACTCATTCGCTACCTGTCGATTGAAAACAAATTTATGAAATGCAGTACGAAAACCAAAATTTTCAAATTTTTAATGTTTTTGGAATCGAATGTTATTCTTCACATTTTTTTATGAAATATAAAAGTTGAATCGTGCTTCTAGTCCAAAAAATACACCATCCAGAGGACTTAGAAAAAATAAAAGTGCTATGCACCCGATAAACTAAAACATGCGACATTGTCACAGTTTAAGTTGCTTAACTCACTTTATTAAAGTTACTTAAAGTTGCAAAATAGCCTATATTGATCAGGAAGCTCTAAGCTATGCAACAATGAAAGATTTTTTTAAATCAGTTCAGTAGTTTCTGAGATTACCTCATACAAACAAACAAACAAACAGACGTTTTTTCTTTATTATATTAGTATAGATGGATATATTGTTTACAAATTAGTGTGGAAAGATAGATAAACTTTCAGTACGAACAACCGGTTTTACCGGACATCCATAAGTTATGCGTAATATGCCAATGTCCGGATAACCTAACATTTCCAAAAATATTTTTAAACAAAAATTAATGGAATAATGTATTTTGATACCGCCTCCATCGCATAGTGACTAGCCCACTAGCCTACAAAGCAAAAGGTCCTAGGTTCAATTCCCGGCTAGGGTCTGGAAGTTTTAACATGTTAAAACCATTGTTAAAATACCAAAACCCCACAGTAGTTGCTAATGACCTAGCTGTCGATGCGACTTAAAATAAACTGAAAAAAAACTATTTTGAATATTTTTAGTGTTAGAACAATTTCTTTTTTTTATGAACACAATAAATATTAATATTTAACAGGAAATTTTATTATTCTGTAATATTCAAATTTTGTTCGGCAATGGCAGTCTTACGCCTGAAAGTTTTCGAAATAAGGGTTGGCACTTTTTCTACAAACTTATTCAAATTAAATGGCACTTCAGATCAAACTTATAAATATTGTTTTGGAAATTAAATGGTTAAACTGTCCTCTACTCGCCAATATGATCACTTTTCCACTTAATCGCCATTAACAGTGACACATTTATGCCAATGTACTAAGCTTTGGAAAAGTCCGCCACGGAAGAAGTCTGGAGTTTTTGTACAGCAGTTTCCTCACCTCTGCATCCGAAGAGAAACGCATCCCGTGCGATGTTCTTTTAGCTTCGGAAAGAGGAAAAGTCACAAGGCACTATATCTGGACTATAAAGTGGATGAGGTAAAACATTTTGAACCCAAACAAACTTCACTAGTGCTGTATGTATTTTCAGACTTGTGCGAGGACAAGCTGAGTCATGATGCAGAATTAGCTCTTTGTCTGAACGAACCCTACGCAGCCGTCGCTTCAGATTTGATAGGGTAGCAACATACCGTTCAGAATTAACAATACAGCCGCATTCCAAAAAACTCCATACGAACAATACCATCGCAATCCCAGAAAACGATAGTAATAACTTTCCCGGCATGTTTTGAATTTTTTCAGTTGTGGCTGTGAATTTTAAGTTAATTCATGTGTAATTAAAATAGTTAGGTATATAAATATTAACTTATAAGTTCTTGAGTTCTTGACGTGTCCTATACTTCCTTAAAAGTCACCTGGATGCAGTTAAAAAAATAAACATGGTGGCCAACAATAACAAGACCTATCATCCTGTCCCCAGATCAATCAATTCCTGAATGAATTCCTTTTGTACTTCCCCATTGGTGAAGGCCCTTCTCCCGTGTTTTGGCAAAAGGATGTAGGCTATGTGAAAAAATCGGTTTTTTTTTTATTTACGATTCTAAGGTTATTTTTTGCGCTTTTTTCAAAAATCCTATTGCCAAGCCTGTACGAGTTATAGTTTTCAAGATACAATGATGGCAAAAAGCTGTATGTACGTCTATTTTGAGAAATTTTAGAGGGAAATGGTGTATGTGTTAATAAATTGGTAATTAAAGATTGGCACAAAGATGTATGAATTCTTTTCACCATTTTTCTTTCCTGAAAACACTGAAAATCACATTGCTATAAAATGGGAATATGATGTATGTGCGATTAATTCTTTTTACTTTAGTAAACTGTGTTGTTAAAATAGTTTTAGTCAATGGTAAAAGGGGTTAAATGGCTTATGCTTCTTTTTGGTATGTTTTATAATCATTTGCATTTAGAGAAAGGCACACGGCAGAAGGATGTATGCTTAAATAATACCTTTTGCCTATGAAATGCTGAAAATTAACTATCCAAAACAAACATAGAAAAAGGTGTATACCATATTTTACATTATGTTTACTGCTGCTCATGAACAGTCATTCCATAAGGCAAACTTAATACACCGTTTTGCCGCTCATACACAATGAGATTTTGTTTTGGTGTTAGTTTCAGATTATGTCCAACCTTAGGCTGTATGAATATACAGCCTAAGGTAATCTATTCATGCTATTCTATTCTTCTATTCATGCTAAGGCAGAAAGGGGTAAATGGACTTTACAGCTTTTTGCTAATACAGACTGTGTTTGATGCAATTAATGAAATGGCTGTAAACAGTGCCTTTCTGCCATAGTTTCACTTATTTTTTTGGATTTTTTTCCCATTAAGGCAAAATGGCTTAACTGAGTTTTAAGGGTTTTAACAAGCTTTTTACAAATTTTTGACTATGTAGTCATAAACAGAACATTAAAAACTATAACAATACATAAAGTACTCAATTAGAAAGTCATTTACAACAAAACGGCCGCAATTTAAACTTTGAATGCAATTTCTGAAAAGTTGTGTTTTTGGGATACACCTTTTTGCCTTTTTAGGGATGCCTTGACTGCAGAGGTAACGATCATGGATACGAATCCTGGCAAGTCCTGGAGAATTTTAACAATTTCTTATGTTAGATAAACAGAAACTAATTTTAATTTTTATTCTATTTAAATTTCAGAGCCATACCTACTAATAATGGAATATGTAATGTATGGAAAATTGCTTGCATTTTTACGAGATCACAGAACAAGAGCTCATTACTATAATTTCTCAGAATCAACCGATGCATTAACATCACGAGACTTAACTGTTTTTGCATATTGTGTCGCTAGAGGAATGGATTATCTCACAACAAAAGCTGTAAGTATAATTGATTTTTAATGGGTTATTTTTTTCTTAAAACATATGGAGATCAAAATGAGAACCAAACTGATTTTTTACTTTCTCTTGCCCTATATGTACGGAATATATAGAGGAGGAAAGTATTGTTTTCATGTTGAATTTTCTAAATCAAGTTTTCATGAGAAATACATGTTTTCAGGGCCCCTAAACTTAAAAAAACATGTCTTTACTAAAGTGGTCTGTGTGTGAGTGAATGAAATATTTCTAGAACTAAATATCGTATTAGTTGAAACTTGGAACTTAAAATAGGTGCTACAAGGGGATCCAACACAATTTTTTTCATAAAAGTTAGTCAACCAATTTTTCACTATTTTCTAGTAACATATTTGAATCGCTAAATGCAGAAATGCCTCATCTCCTTTCTACAGAATTTTTCAGGAGATGAAAATAACTGTTTATTTTTTTATAAATGCATGACAAAAAATTGAAAAAATTTGTGATCCTAATATATACAAAACACAAGTAAAATTTTGGCTATAAGAAAGTTCAAAAATACTAAACGTATTAGTTGCAGTATCTGAAATTATTTCATGGAGATGAGGCCTTTCTACAATTAATGGTTTATTTCAATATTATACTCAGTAACGATTCCTGGATGAGCATGATTAAATTCAAAATAATAATATTTTAACACTAAAATTTTCTTTAGGTCCATTAGTGGTCCGTGTACTTTAACCCTTTTTACAAAAATTCTTTGGTAGCCTACATTTCTATACACCTAATTTCTTTTTACTGGAATTTTTTCATCAACTCATTTTTTCAATTTAAAAGCAATAGTCTTTTAATAAAACTAGAGTAGAAAAAAGCAAGCCACAAAGCACAGTACTAACCAAAAAGGAGTTTATATAATGAATCAGCTGATCTCAGTTAACTGCAGAAAGGTCATATCTCTTGGATATGAGCCCCTTCTGCAATTAATGAAAATTTCTCAGTTAAATTATAACATTACTAGTTAACCATACTCTCTCAGGAATGGTCGGCCTGGGTCTGTACAAGACCACACCTCATTACACGTCATACATATCATCCTCATCTCATTGGGTCATGGGGTTGCTTATTGTTCTCAATTGAACAGATTGCAGCGTACACATATTAGGAATTAAAAAAAAAAAAAATTTTAGAGTAACAGTTAACTCTAGTTATAAACATTAAACTTCATCAATAACAGCTGTTATTAAGAATTTGTACCAGTTCATTTTTGGCATCGTATTGTCTCGCATTGTTGTTTAGGTCATCAGCCAAAAGGCTGGTTTGAACCTGTAGAGGTTTTACTAAGTAAATCGAGGAGTGAGGTGGTTTACTATTGCCTTCCTCACTGAATAGAAAAGTATGCTTATCAGCATGACGGGCCCTCTGAAAAGCATATATTTTCCACTCTGTAAATGACACCTTAACTTCATTCACCACAGGGTCTGGCTGTATAATGAAATTCATTACTTTCAGAGAAGATAACTCTGATTAGTGTCTTTTACACCTCTACCTCTTCTGTTCTTAAATTATTTAGTCATTTAATTGGCTGACCATGTGATAAGAAACAAAACTATTTATTTTAGCCCTGCAACGAACAGATTGAGTGTAAATAATTTGACACTCCACCTGTCTGTTATGGGCTTAAGTCATTGTCATTGTCTCGCATTGTTCTTAATTGCATTATTATTTATTTTCAATTAGGAATTTAGTGTTATAGTATAGGGTGAGCATAAAGTCTTGCCCTGATTATAAAACTTTATTACAGAATAACCGTTTGACATAATAATTTAAATCTGGCGCTGTTACATTAGTTATTGTAATAGTGCAGAATTCGCAACTGAGATTCTCAACAGGATTGATGGCGCTAACGATTACTTAAATCGCATATGCTTTACCGATGAATCCACCTTTCATGTCAGTGGAATGGTAAATAGGCATAATGTCCGTATATGGGGATCAGAGAATCCACATGCTACTGTACTGTCACAGCGAGACAGCGAAAAAATGAATGTTTGGTGCGACCTCATGCAAAACAAGGTTTTCAGGCTGATTTTCTTCACGGAAAACACCATTAACGCTAACATTTACTTAGATGTTTTTCAACAGTTCATTGCACCACAGTTAGAAGAATATCAACCCATGGATAATTTTCCAGCAAGATGGGAGCACCGCCCCCACTGGGCTTTGATAATGCGTAATTTCCTGGATGAAACATTTCTGGATCGGTGGATTGGAAGGGATGTCCAACACCCTGGCCACCCCGCTCTCCAGACATTACTCCCCTTGACTTTTTTTCTGGGGCTATTTCAAGGACACAGTCTTCGCCACACCAGTAGCTGACATCAACGAACTGAAGGCTAGATACAAGCTGCTGTGGGGACTGTGACAGAACATATGTTACAAAACACCTGGCGGGAACTGGAATACCGCTTCGACATTCTCCCAGTTACCAAGGGGGGCACACGCCGAAGTTTACTAATGTAAAATAATCTTTAAAAAAACTAGTAACACTAACCTATGTAACAGCATCAAATTTTAAATTATTATGTCAAACGGTTATTCTGCAATAAATTTTTATAATCAGGTTATGACTTTATGCTCACCCTATATATTTTGTTTTTTATATTTATCATGTGAATTCTGTATATGGTTAAAAGCACGTATCAGTTATGATTGTGATGTTTTCAATAAAAGTTTACATTTTTTCTGAGTCACTGTTTTAGCAGCTGATTCGGAAACCCCGCAGTTTTTTTACTCAACATATTGTGACAATTATCGCTAAGGTCCGTTTTGGATCTAGGTGATTAAAAATAATTAATACACTAAAGTTTAAAATTACAAGTATTTATTACACAACTAAAAGATTTACAAAATAAATAATAAACTAATTACAATGAAGTAATACAACAAATAACTTAAATAATTTATTTAGTACTACTTACAAACAATTAAATAGAATGTCCATACACAAAAATTATACACAATGCACATATACAATAGAACTGGTACCGTTGACCTCCTCTAACGAACCGATAGCACTCACACTAAACACTCGTCAAAGATCAATCGAATACTAACTCACTAACTGCACTCGGGGGTCTCTTTATATAGGTAGATCAAAGGGATAATTCTAGAAAAACAGAGAAATTCGATACAAAAATCTTTTTTATTGTTTCTGGAAAAATCATAACCAGTATAAACAAGTCACAATAGAATAAAAGGTGTTACAGGTAACCAGCCGACTCTTTCACAAATAGTTGTACAACAAAGACCTTTTTAAATATCCGTAACCCACCAGGTTGGTCTAGAGGTAAAGTCATCGCCAAAATCAGCTGTTTAACAGCTGATTTTTGGGATGAAGGTTCCTGGTTCAAATCCTAGTAAAGGTAGTTACTTTTATACGGATTTGAATGCTAGACAGTGGTTACCGGGTGTACTTTAATGGTTGGGGTTCAATTAACCATACTCTCTCAGGAATGGTCGGCCTGAGTCTGTACAAGACTACACCTCATGTACACGTCATACATATCATCCTCATCTCATTGGGTCATGGGGTTGCTTATTGTTCTGAATTGAACAGATTGCAACGTACACATATTAGAAATCGAAAAAAAATTAAAATAGAAATATCCTTTTATAACTAACCCTATTGTTACTTTGTCACTCTATTATCTACTATTCAACACTTTACGAATTTCCAGATCTCTCTTGAACCCACACTCCTCATCGATATTGTCACAATATATCTTTCTTACGATGAACTGAGTATAAGTTCACAAAGTGTCGAACTATCACAGTTGAGTGGTGTATGGAATAAGGAGTCAACTCACATTAAGCTACTTTTGAGAAAAACACGTTTTAAATTTGTGAGCAATTATTAATTTAACCAAGACGGATTTGTACATTAAACAATTTTACTGTTCATGTATATTACTTTGTGAGTACTGTGCAAGTGTTTTTACTTTCTCTTGCCTATATGAATATATAGGAAGGAAAGTATTGTTTTCATGTCGATTTTTCGAAATCGAGTTTTCACCGGATCTATACGTTTTCAGACCCCCTGAACCCAAAAAACATGTTTTTAGCGATTGGTCTGTATGTGTGTCTGTGTGTGTGTGGTGTCTGTGTGTGTGTGTGTCTGTGTGTGTGTGTGTCTGTGTGTGAACAGAATATCTCAAGAACGGAACGTCGTACAAACTTGAAACTTGAAACTTAAGTTACATACCACTACCGGACGCGACACGAACATTTTCATCAAAATCGGTCAACCGGAAAGTAGTAGTTTATTCGTATAATTTTTTCAGTTTTTTGCGATTTTCTCAAAAACTGGTTCCTACGATTTTTTTTTTAAATCGCCTATTTTACTCAATTTTGTATTCTCTACAAGATAGGGTAGGCGCCATGTTTGCTGAAATTCTCGGTGAGGCTGTTTTTCACGTAAAAACGTTGTTTTTTTAAGATTACGGCTTTAATATAAATTTTAGCGCAAAAACTTATATAATAAAAGTTGTAGAGAATTTAAAAACCTACAACTTCTGTTTCAAACATTTTTTTGTATGACGCTCTAGTTTAGCAGTAATTAGCGATTTTCTGATTTTTTCTCACGAAAACGTGTGAAAAATCGATTTTTTAAGATTTTGGCCTTTAGTATGCATTTTACGACAAAAGTGTATATAACCAAATTTATAGGAAATTTAAAGATCTACAACTTTTATTTAACGTATTTTTCTCTATAGAGCCTAGTTTAGCGTGAAATAGTGATTTTCCGTATTTTTTAAGCCAGACTGAGGTTGATTTTCATTTTGAGTGTTTCACTCATGATTAAAATAAGGTTATGTTTTGAGGTTAGTTTTTGTTTATTTCTAATATTTTATTAATAATGTTAGGTTTATTATTAATTATTTGCATTGGCAAGAGAAAGTTGTGTGAGTGTTTCACACCAGATTTTTTGTTTAAATTTTACCATGTTTAGGTCATAAAATAATTAAAATTGTGGATTAAATGCTTTTTGATTATCAAGTTTTTCATTATGTTTAATTTGCAAAAAGCATTTAAACCACAGTTTTGAACTCTATTTACACAGTTTAACTCTATTTTACAGTTTAGAACGTTAAGAAATAATCTGAAAACTTTCGTAGAATCAGCTGTTTCTTCAAATTTGTAGAATCAGCTGATGTGGGTTGACTCCTGTTGGTTGAATTCTTATTGCAAAAAAAACACAATGGATTAAAAAAACGTGGGATAAGTATTTATTCATTCAAGAAAGGTTTATAAAAGGGTTGAGTGTTTTATTACATATTTCCAAATGAAAGATTGTGGTAAATGTGGGTTAACACTTTTGTCACTAGAGGTCTGTCAAACGTACTTGAGGGTTAAATATGTAGAATAGTACTTATACATGGGTTTAGTGTGGATAACTCATTTTTTCAAAATTTGTCGGTTGACTCCTTTTGCATAACACCACTCAGTTCTACTACAGTTAAAAATGTTAATATTTACCAATGTATTTATTGCTTACAGATAATCCATCGAGATTTAGCAGCCAGAAATGTTCTTGTTGATCATAACAAACTCTGTAAAATTGCAGATTTTGGTATGTCTAGAAATGTAAGAGATACTGGCCAGATATACGAACAAAGACAAAGCAAGGTAATTAATTCAGCCATTTTTAATTATGTTTTAAGTTAAATTTGATTAGAAAGGATGAAGGAGAGATGGAAGAGAACAGGAAAGGGTTGCCAGTTTTTTAAAAGGCTTCATGATTTTTTTGCATCCAGGAGACTCCAAAGGGAGTATAGGACATGTCAAGATAAAACTGATAAACAAAAAGTTTATCACAATCATAAATTCATCATTTACCACCAAAAATTTGTTTCTGTTACTGCTTACTTCAGTAGGCTTGTCATAAACCCCACTGTATCAAAATATCATATAAAATTAAAAATTACAAAGCCAAACACAATGATAAATTCATCACTTACCAATAATTTTTTCCCACTGATTACTCAGTAAGTTTGTCATGAACCCCTTTGTATCAAATAGTACACAATATTTGTTTAATTAGAAGTTAAATACATTTCACCCAAAAACTATTTAGAAAGGAATTTGTGCACACTGTCAAATGTTTCATCAATCAAATATTGTTTTAGCTTTTTTTTTAAATGACTTAAATTGTCACAACTTTTTAAAGTTTGTGGCAATTTATTGATGTATTTTCTCTATTTTATATAATGAATTTATATAATAATTTCACTAACCTTTTTTTTTAAACTGCGTCTCTTTTATTTTTATTTTTTACTTACACGTGTTTCGGTGAATCCACCATCATCAGAGTAAATAAAATAATTGAAACTAAAAAATTTTTATCTCACTTATTTAAAATCTATAAAAGATGATACATCTTCAGTCATTTTTTATACAAATGACTGAAGATCTTCAGTCCATTTATTCTGCTTGATTTTTTTTACTTTATAATAATTTAGTTATATTCTTTTAATTGATGAATTGTAATTTTATTTTTGTTTTTCAGGGTGCTTTACCAATACGTTGGATGGCTCCAGAGTCTTTGCATTTCAGCCTCTTTACTCACAAGACTGATGTCTGGAGTTTTGGGATACTCATGTGGGAAATCGTCACATTAGGTAATACCTGTTATAGTTACTGCTTTATTTGTCAATTCTGTCATATACAGGGTGATTCACGAAGATATGCAGAAACTTTAGGAGCTCATTGTACATGTAAAATTAATGAAAAAAGTTTATATAAACATGGGTCCGGAAATGCTTCATTTCTGAGTTACGGCTAGTGAAAGTTTCGCCCGGATTTCAGCCCACCAGATGAAATGAGCTCTTCCTGGAACTCTGGTAAGGTAGATTAAGAGGCAAATTCAATCATTTCTTATGGTTTTTTATCTGATAAATTGAATAAAACAGGTCCCAGAACTGTAAGTTAAATAGTTTTTAAGAAAACCAGTGACAAATGCAAAAAATGGAGTGAAAAACACATTTTTTCATCTTTGGGCAAGAATAACTTTGTTATTTCACCAAGAAACAGTTAAAATTTTTGAATAAAACATGTAGAAAATTTTATTCTGAACAAACCGGTGTAAATTAAGTACACATAAAGCGAATAGATGTTTGATTAAATGAATTTTTATTCATAAGAGTACAAAGTAAAATTAACCGGAAAAACTAAGATAAAAAAATGTGTTTTTTTTTTCACTCAAGTTTTTTGCATTTGACACTGGTTTTCTCAAAAAATATTTAACTTACAGTTCTGGGACCTGTTTTATTCAATTTATCAGGTCAAGAACCATAAGAGACGATTGAATTCACCCCTTAATCTACCTTAACCAGAATTTCAGGAAGACCCTCATTTCACCTGGTGAGCTGAAATCCGGGCGAAATCTTTTGCTAGCCGTAACTCGGTAACGAAGCATTTCCGGACCCATTGTTTATATAATTTTTTTTCATTATTTTTACATGTACAATGGGCTCCCAAAGTTTCTGCATATCTTCGTGAATCACCCTGTATAATATATTATTACTCCATAAATGTTCTTGCTTGAGTTTTTGTTCTTCTATTTCTTTCCTTATTACTAATTCTAAAAGTGCTTTCATTTCTTCATTGCTTCACTTCTCTACATTGTTTTTCTTAACATTTTTCTCCAAAAAGATTTTCATCATTTTTTTCCTTATAAAATACTTCTGTCTTTTAATTCATCTTTTATCTGTCAACCATCTTGGTATTTTTTGTATTCTTTGTACTTTTTAAATATTCGTTTATGACATTTTGCAGTTCTACAGACATCAGGTAAAGAATGTCTGTAGAAACTCATTCTTCTCTTTCTTATCTCATTCGATATGAAACTGTACTTGTTTATACAGGGTGTTTCATGAAGAACGCATCATACTTCAGGAACTGTTTATACAGCTAAAAATAAGAAAAAGGTTTCTAATAAACATGGGTCCGAAAACAATTCTTTAGCGAGTTACGGCTAGCAAAAGATTTCGCCAGGAATTCAGTTCCCCCTCTGTAATGAATTCATACTTAAATTTTTAGGGTATTAATAAAGACTGGTAATTGAAGACATTTTTTTGCGAAATGAGCTGAAAAATCAATGAAACCTGTCCTATGTCTGTAAGTACAGTCATTTCTGAGATATCTGACAGATTCGTAAAAATTAGATCTATCTATACATTAATAGCGAGCAGGGTTTTTTCAACACGATTTTAACCACCTGAACCTTCACCGATTTTCCCCAAAGTGGGCTCAAATGAATCGTCTGTTTGAGTAGATTTGCAGAAAACTAACCAAAATCATATATTTTGATTTATAACTGTAAAACTGGAGGTTTAAAAATAAAAATAATAATACATGAAGTTTATAAGAATGAGAATACGGGAAGCGATGCATCTTTGTACCGAATGCAGTACTACCCTACGCACATATATCTCTCTCTTTCCTTTATCTATCCCTCCTACAATCACACTATTTTAGTTTGGAGGGGGCAAGTTCAACGAACTAAAGTATACCAATGCATTGGCAGTGACACATCGCTTTAGGCTTTCCAACGTGATTGTTGCTACTTTGAGTTCTGCTATATTTTGCTTTTGTTTTTAACAGCTCCTTTCAGAGCTATTGTAATTTTTCAGATCATTTGATAGCCTAAAAAATTCAAATAATGCATCGCAACAATAAAACAAAAAATTTTGTTTACAGAGAAGTAGCCTACTATAAAAACAAATTTACGCTTTTGTGCGGGTTTTTTCCGCACGTGTTCACCTAGTTCAATATTAATTTATCACAATATTACTTATATTTTCATGAGGTAGATAGGATATAATTTTAATTACTAGTTTGTTTCGTCGGTTTGTTTTATTTAGGTTCGACTCCGTACGCAAATATGGGAGCGGAGAGAAGTGATGAGGGCGAGTTGGAGAAGGTTATCGCTTAGATAGACCAAATCATTGTCACCAAGAATTATTTAGAGTGATCCAAAGATGCTGGCATTCAGAACCTGCAAAAAGACCTACATTCGCTGAGTTAAAACATGAGTTAGGTCAATTACTCGGTGATACTGAACATGGAGGTGGTTACGTAGATTTAGAAAGCTTAGCTGAAGAGATTAAACATCATAATTTAAGTGGCACTAGCACATTGCAGAGGCCACATAATCATTAGTTTAGTTTTATATCGTGTGTGAAAACTATTGACATTTGTATTATTTTTATCAGTAATTTAGTTGTTATTAATTATTTAATAATTAATGTGTGGCCAAGAATATAAAAATAAAAATATTATAATTATTATTATCTATGTAATTTTTGTTCTTGTAAATTAGTTTACTATTGTATGTAATTTAGCAGTGTAATTTAAAAACAATTACCAAATGATAAAATAATAAAATACTGTCCTGTAATTCAGAATAAAATTTAAAAAAATTATATAAATTAGTAAATTTTTTTTTTATTTTTTTTTTGTGATCCCTAGTTTGTGTACCTGCCCATAACAGACAGGTGGAGTGTCAAATTATTTACACTCAATCTGTTCGCTGCAGGGCTACAATAAATAGTTCTGTTTTTCATCACATGGCCAGCCAATTAAATGACTGAATCATTTGAGAATACAGAAGAGGTTAGAGGTGTAAAAGACACTAATCAGAGTTATCTCCTCTGAAAGTAATGAATTTCATTTTACAGCCAGACCCTTTCGTGGATGAAGTGAAGGTGTAATTTGCAGAGTGGAAAATATGAGCTTTTCAGAGGGCCCCGGCATGCTGATAAGCGTACTTTTCCACTCAGGGAGGAAGGCACTGGTAAACCCACCTCACTCCTCGTTTTACTTAGTAAAACCTCTACAGGTGCAAACCAGGCTGATGACCTAAACAACAAGTTTGTGTACGTTGCAATCTGTTTAAATTCAGAACAATAAGCAACCCCATGACCCAATGAGATGAGGATGTGTATGACGTGTAAATGAGGTGTAGTCTTGTGCAGACTCAGGTCGACCATTCCTGAGAGAGTATGGTTAATTGAACCCCCCAACCATCAAAGTACATCGGTAGCCAATGTCTAGCATCCAAATCCGTATAAAAGTAACTACCTATAATAGGATTTGAACCAGGAACCTTCGTCTCCATAATCAGCTGTTAAACAGCTGACTGACAGCGATGACTACCTCAAAAACACAGCGACTAGTTTTTGAGAAAAATCGCAAAAAAATGAAAAAATTACACGAATATTGATGAATAGTAAACTATTACTTCCGGTTGACCCGATTTTGATAAAAATGTTCATGTCGGGGTCCGGTAGTGGTATGTAACTTAAGTTTCAAGTTTCAAGTTTGTACAAAGTTCTATTCTTGAGATATTCGGTTCACACACACACACACCACGCGCGCGCGCGCGCGCACACACACACACAACACAGACCAATCGCTAAAAACATGTTTTTTGGGTTCAGGGGGTCTGAAAACGTGTAGATTTGGTGAAAACTCGATTTTCTAGAAATCGACAGGGAAACAATACTTTTCTTCCTATATATTCATAGAGCAAGAGAAAGTAAAAAGATACCAACTGTTTGAATATATTCTGTAGGTAATCAGCAATATAAGCTAAGTTTAATCATGAGTAAACAATGTAAAATTGAAAACTATAAGTTACTTTTAATTGTGAGTGAATAACGCAAAATTAAGATCAATCTTTGCAGAACTTAAACGTACGGAAAATAATTGCCTCTAAATTAATTAGGCTTAAAATTAAAGTTGTAAGTTTTTTTTTAATTTCCTATAACTATTTTTACGTTACACTTTTATCATAAAATGCATACTAAGGCCGCTATCTTAATTAAACAAGAGAAAGTAAAACATTCATCACCAATGTCAAACTTTTTTTTTCAAATATCATTATTTGCAATCAGTTTTTTTAAAAATAAACTATAAACAAATCTTTTGAATTTACAAATCACAAGTTGAGGCCTCATTACCCTGAGTACCTCTCATTATATCAATTATTCATGTGTTAAAAGTCTTGGCTTGGTCATGTAATAAGACACAATGATTTCACGTTAAGAATATTAGAAGGAATGATAATTGGACAAAGGGTTCGTGGAAGACCCCGGCTACAGTATTTGAAACAAATTACCAAAGATCTAGGGATCCAGAGCTACATCCAACTAAAAACTATAGCTCTGGACAGAAAACGATGGAAAGCTGCCTACCAATCGCATGATTGAAGCTAAAGAAGAAGAGAAAAGAGAAATTACTATGTACAAAGATATTTACATTTTACAATATGGAATACTTTTCGCTAAAATTTTATATACATTTAAACTCTTTCAAACAAGTCCAAAACATGGTAACATTTCAGGCGCCTAACTTCTTCTGCATTGTTTAGAAGATTTATGGAGTAATTCATTTTCGTGACTTTCAAGTCTTGCCTGATATTTTCTGTTAAAACGCCTGACCTCGTCCATTACTTCAGGAAGGTTGCAATGATGTTGTATTTCTACATTCCTTGCAAACCATGATGCCCTTGTTATAGCCCGAAGAACCTTATTCTGGAACCTTTGAATTATCTCTATGTTACTTCTGCTGGTAGTTCCCGAAAGTTGAACGCTGTACAACCAAACTGGTTTAACTAACATTTTTTAAAGGAGCAACTTATTCTCAAGAGAGAGTGAAGAGTTCCCTCCAATCAGCAAGTACATCCTTTTGTATTTTAGATTTAATTCATTCCTCTTCATTCTCACATGGGTGAGAATGTCAAACTGAATCTGAAAGAAAAGAATATTGTAGAGTGCAGAATAACCAAAGTTAAACGAGATTTGTGATACCAGGATGGTATGAAATCAACATGGTTTCCTCCTACAGGTGAGTCAGTATACCGTAAAACCTCGACTTACGCGAGTTCAATTTACGCGAATTAACGTTAGCGCGAATTTGTTGAACATTATATTTTTACTTTCTCTTGCCTATATGAATATATAGGAAGGAAAGTATTGTTTTCATGTCGATTTTTCGAAATCGAGTTTTCACCGGATCTATACGTTTTCAGACCCCCTGAATGGCCCTGAACCCAAAAAACATGTTTTTAGCGATTGGTCTGTGTGTGTGTGTGTGTGTGTGTGTGTGTGTGCGTGCGTGCGTGCGTGCGTGCGTGTGTGTGAACAGAATATCTCAAGAACGGAACATCGTACGAACTTGAAACTTGAAACTTAAGTTACATATCACTACCGGACCCGACACGAACATTTTCATCAAAATCGGTCAACCGGAAGTAGTAGTTTATTCGTATAATTTTTCACTTTTTTGCGATTTTCTCAAAAACTAGTCCCACGATTTTTTTTAAAATCGCCTGGTTTACTACATTTTTTATGCTCTACAATATAGGGTAGGCGCCATGTTTGCTGAAATTCTGCGTGAGGCTGTTTTTACGTAAAAACATTTTCTTTTTAAGATTGCGGCTTTAATATGCATTTTAGCGCAAAACGTTATATAATAAAAGTTGTAGAGAATTTAAAAACCTACAACTTTTATTTCAAACATTTTTTTGTATAACGCTTAGTTTAGCGGTAATTTGCGATTTTCTGTTTTTTTTCTTACGAAAACGTGTGAAAAATCGATTTTTTTAACATTTCGGTCTTAGTATGCATTTTACGACAAAAGTGTATATAATTAAATTTATAGAAAATTAAAAGATCTACAACTTTTATTTAGAGCATTTTTCTCTACAGAGCCTAGTTTAGCGTGAAAGCGTGATTTTCCGTATTTTTAAGCCAAACTGAGTTAGATAGTCATTTTGCGTCATTCACTCATGATTAAAATAAGGTTATGTTTTTGAGGTTAGTTTTTGTTCATTTCTAATGTTTTAATACTCATGTTAGGTTTATTATTAATTATTTTCATTGGCAAGAGAAAGTTGTGTGAGTGTTTCACACCAGATTTTTATATATTGTATACAGTAGTTATTCTTATTTTACGGATGTTTACATTTATGACCATTGTTTTGCTAATTGCTCTCGAAACCCTTATCGTAGTTGTCCTTTCCATTTTTACTCTGGAATTTTAACTTGATTTGCTGTTGTTTTAAACATTAGTACTGTTTAGTGCGTTAATAGCATAATATCGTACGTGGTTGGGTACATTTAATCGTGATTTTAATTGTGCTAAGATTTGTAGGTCTTTTATTTTCTTGGTTTTGTTGTTACTTTATGTACAATATGAGTTTGAATAAAGCTTATAAAAAGGTTAAAAAATCTGGTGTGAAACACTCACACAACTTTCTCTTGCCAATGCAAATAATTAATAATAAACCTAACATTATTAATAAAATATTAGAAATAAACAAAAACTAACCTCAAAAACATAACCTTATTTTAATCATGAGTGAATGACGAAAAATGACTATCGAACTCAGTTTGGCTTAAAAATACGGAAAATCACGCTTTCACGCTAAACTAGGCTCTGTAGAGAAAAATGCTCTAAACAAAAGTTGTAGATCTTTTAATTTTCTATAAATTTAATTATATACACTTTTGTCGTAAAATGCATACTAAGACCGAAATGTTAAAAAAATCATTTTTCTCACGTTTTCGTGAGAAAAAAAAACAGAAAATTGCAAATTACCGCTAAACTAAGCGTTATACAAAAAAATGTTTGAAATAAAAGTTGTAGAATTTTACATTCTCTACAACTTTTATTGTATAACGTTTTGCGCTAAAATGCATATTAAAGCCGCAATCTTAAAAAGAAAATGTTTTTACGTAAAAACAGCCTCAAGCAGAATTTCAGCAAACATGGCGCCTACCCTATATTGTAGAGCATAAAAAATGTAGTAAACCAGGCGATTTTTAAAAAAATCGTAGGACTAGTTTTTGAGAAAATCGCAAAAAAGTGAAAAATTATACGAATTAACTACTACTTCCGGTTGACCGATTTTGATGAAAATGTTCGTGTCGCGTCCGGTAACTTAAGTTATATGTAACTTAAGTTTTAAGTTTCAAGTTCGTACGATGTTTCGTTCTTGAGATATTCTGTTCACACACACACACAGACCAATCGCTAAAAACATGTTTTTTGGGTTCAGGGGGTCTGAAAACGTATAGATCCGGTGAAAACTCGATTTCTTAAAATCGACATGAAAACAATACTTTCCTTCCTATATATTCAGATAGGCTAGAGAAAGTAAAAAGGTTGTAGAAAGCGATTACTTTAAGGGGGTACAGACGTTTGTATTCCCGAATGTTAATTTAGTAATTTTCTGGTACCATTTTCTCAGTTAACTACAACAAATAGAGATTTCAAACAATAACCATTTTATTTATTGAATTGTACTTTATAGTGTATACCAATAATAGCCTACTTTGCTTTTTCTTATTCTGAATTTTTTAAACAATATTTTTCGACTTTATCGTAAATTGGCCAAATTTTGAAATATTTACTTATCTAACTCATAAAATTAAGAATATAATGACAAATTATTTGGTATAACAGGTAAATAAAGTTATGAAGATACTCTGGCAAAAAACGGAAGAAGATATCTTGGTTAGTCTCTAAGTAAATGGTACCAAAGTGGAAAAAATACCATTAAGTACCAAGCAATACTAAAACCTAAACAGTAAACGCAAGGAGTAAAGCACAAATTTCTAGGTTACTTTCCCATAAACAAATCAATCACAACATGACAGCTAATTCTTGCACATGATTCTATGTGTAAGAAAAAGAACTGTAATACTAACAGAATTCAAACGGAACAAAAAGTAAGCATTGGCCGGCCACATTGGCGCAGTTGGTAACGTGCTCGCCTCTCATCATGCGGTCCTGGGTTCGAATCCCACTCAGGCATGGCATATTTTCATACGTTATAAAAAATCATTTCATCCTCCATTGTATATATATAGTTACACCCCAATGTCGTCGCTAATGACCGTTGTAGTTGATGCGACGTTAAATAAATAAATTAAAAAAAAAAAATCTGGTGTGAAACACTCACACAACTTTCTCTTGCCAATGCAAATGATTAATAATATACCTAACATTATTAATAAAATATTAGAAATAAACAAAAACTAACCTCAAAAACATAACCTTATTTTAATCACGAGTGAATGACGCAAAATGACAATCGAACTCAGTTTGGCTTAAAAATACGGAAAATCACGCTTTCACGCTAAACTAGGCTCTGTAGAGAAAAATGCTCTAAACAAAAGTTGTAGATCTTTTAATTTTCTATAACTTTTATTATATATACTTTTGTCGTAAAATGCATACTAAGACCGAAATGTTAAAAAAATCGATTTTTCTCACGTTTTCGTGAGAAAAAACAGAAAATCGCAAATTACCGCTAAACTAAGCGTTATACAAAAAAATGTTTGAAACAGAAGTTGTAGGTTTTTAAATTCTCTACAACTTTTATTATATAAGTTTTTGCGCTGAAATTTATATTAAAGCCGTAATCTTAAAAAAACAACGTTTTTACGTGAAAACAGCCTCACCGAGAATTTCAGCAAACATGGCGCCTACCCTATCTTGTAGAGAATAAAAAATTGAGTAAAATAGGCGATTTTAAAAAAAATCGTAGGACCAGTTTTTGAGAAAATCGCAAAAAACTGAAAAATTATACGAATAAACTACTACTTCCGGTTGACCGATTTTGATGAAAATGTTCGTGTCGCGTCCGGTAGTGGTATGTAACTTAAGTTTCAAGTTTCAAGTTCGTACGATGTTCCGTTCTTGAGATATTCTGTTCACACACACACACACAGACACACACACAGACCAATCGCTAAAAACATGTTTTTTGGGTTCAGGGGGTCTGAAAACGTATAGATCCGGTGAAAACTCGATTTCGAAAAATCGACATGAAAACAATACTTTCCTTCCTATATATTCATATAGGCAAGAGAAAGTAAAAAAGTAAGCAACAAACAATTAATTATTCAAAAGTCCAAAAAGTTGGTGGGCATGATCATTTCCTTTATTAATTTTCAAGGGTTTGCAATTACACTACAGCTACAATTTTTATACCAAATAATCAGAAAACTATAGAGAATAATATATTATTCTCTATAGTTTATAAACTATTAGTATAAAATTAAAATTAAATCAATTTGTTTTCAATTTTAAACGCCTGTACCCAATTAAAGGAAAAGTTAGATGTTGTTAAAATATACGAAAGGGGTGAAAAAAATGAAGAACATAAAAGAAACGACTGGGTTTAGTGTTTCAACACTAACGACAATTAGCGGATTTGAACGGGTACGGACAAAATTAGCGAAACAGAACAATCCCAGCAGTTACACGATGATTTTGCAGAATGCATACCTCGCGTAAGTTGAGGTCTAATGCTAGCAGTACACTATTGCCGAATGATTCGCCGAATATTCGGGCCAAGTGGCGACAACGAATCTCAGCGAATGTTCTACACAAACTAACCCAGTACATACTCGTCTATATTCGCGAAACCTCAGTTCGATCGTGTCATCACATAATTCAACGTAGATCAGAAAATGGATTTTGATGTAGGGGTTGCAGCCGCTTTTTATATGTACAGTTATGCCATTAGAGATTCCTTCTTCTTTTTTAATTCTACCGTGGAACGGTTTAATTGTTCGCTTAAACGAACCCACGCATCGTTTATGTGCTTCTTATCCTTGTGTTTTTTATGGCAAGGATCCGATAACACTCCCTCACTAAGGTAAGCTTCCAAAAAAACTAAAGTATTTTCATTTGACCATTCCATAGCAAAATACACAGTTAAACAGTTATAAAAAAAATAAATAAATAAAAAGTACACAGTAAATAAATTAGTAGGTAATGAGTAAAATAATAAATAAGTAAGTAGGTAATGAATAAAAAGTAAATAAAAATTATGGTGTAGAAACACGGAATAATGTAGCCCGAATGAAGGCGAGTGTGTACTGCTAGCAGTTTGCCCCACTTCGCTCTCGTTATTCGTCTACATTCGTCCCCTTTGATTCGTGCAAAGTACCGACTCCAGACCGAACTAAGGCCAATACGAACCATGGCGAGGCGAAGTGGAACGAATAACCACAAATACACCGAGTACACTATCGTATTCGCCTGACTTCGCCTACATTCGGCGATAGTGTACTGCTAGCATTAGGGTACGTCCATAGTGCACCCGCTTCTCGCTTCTTGCTTACCGGTTTGACCGCGGCAGACTCTACCCGCTTCGTGAACCTGCGCGATTGTAGCCGGTGGTGGTCATAGAGCACCGCTTGCGAGAAAACGAGAACGTGTCGCTTTTTCTCAGTTGGCATCATGTAGCTATCACGTGAAGATCTGTTGTGTGTTTTATTAGCTAGCGATAATGTTCATTTGAAACTTAAACAAAAAAGAACTACCAACGTTCATGAAATTAATAGGTCGCGCCGTGAAATTGGTGAATACCATTCGTTATTTAACAACTCACGGCTCACCCCGAAAAATTTTACGAATATTTTCGCATGAAGGAAGAGACGTTCAAGTATATTTTAAACGAAATAGAAAAAACACTTTCGAAATTAAAATGTCTTTATCCACTTCCATCTTGGCTTTTCTATTAATATCAATGTGATGAAAACAAAAGAAAAACAAGAGAGCAACCACTGCGTCGGAAATTGTACACTGAACTGATCGAGCAGGGGAAGCGAGAAGCGAGAAAAAGAAACAATAATTCATTCCGGTAAACGCTGGTAAAAGCGGGTTGAGCCGGTTAAAGCTGGCTGGCAGGCACACTATGGCCACACGTGTACATTTCTCCAAACATTTTCCCCCCGCTAGTCTGCCACGATAAAGCGAGAAGCGAGAAGCGGTGCACTATGGACATACCTTTACGTATTTGTATTCTCAGAGCAGTCGTTTGCTTCGTTCTCCCTCTTGCTACCTCATACTATCCTGGTATTAAAAACCTATAAAGCAACTTTAAGCACTTTAAAAAATAACAATGGCTGCCTCCGTAGCGTACTGGTTAGCGCATTGGCCTGCCTCGCGGAGGTCTCGAGTTCGATTCCCAACAAGGGTCTGGAAATTTTTACGTGTCAAATCCCACAGTTAATTTTACATAATCCACTTTTATCGCTAATAACCAAGCAGTTGATGCGACTTTAAGCTTTAAATAAAAGTTGTAGATTTTTGTTTTATTTCCTGTCTTTAAATATATACATTTATGTCGCAAATGCCGCAATCATGAGTGAATGGCGCAAAATGAAAATCAACCCCTGTTCGACTTAAAAATATGGAAAATCAGTAATTTGACTCTAACCTAGGCTCTGTAGAAAAAATGCCTAAAATAATACGTATTTGTAGTTGTTTTAATTTCCTATAACTTTGATTATGTATATACTTTTGTTGTAAATTACATACTAAGGGAATCTTAAACAAGAGAAAGGAACATTCACGGGCAGTCGACATCGAGTGTCGGATTTTTCACTATTGCAACAACTTTCATACTAGCGGGAAAGAAATTTTGAAATAAAATGCATATTAAGACCGCAGTCTTAAAAAAAACAATTTTTTCCATGAAGAGAGCTCTGAATAACACGACCCCTTGACTACATGGACACAACATTGCATAAGTTATTACGCTATCTATCTCTTTCTAACAAATCTTCGCTCTCACTCTCCTCGCCTTTCGCGCGCATGCTCAGATTATCGGCCCCTACACGAAATCGTATGTGTTAGACAGAGAGCGCTCAATATTACACGGTCTGTCTCTTTCGTACAATTTTTTTAATTTCTGGCAGCGCGTATTGCCTCCATTTATAGAAACACTCAAAGATCTAAGTGAATTAGAATCCCAATTGTTTTTTTTTATTATACCATTAACTTAATTACTTCTATTTGAACACAATACTTTTCTTTAAAAAAATAATTCATACCTCGAGAATCAAGTTATGTCTAGACTGGTGTTGTAAAATGAATCAGAATCAGTTGATGAAATCAGATGATTCACAAAGCTACTGCGACTTTTCCGTGTTTTGACTTTTGAGTGAGAGGTTATATAGTATTTTTCTACGCTGTTAAGTTAATTTAATTTGTGCAAAATGTTTCAAACGGACTCAAATTGTGTAAAACTCAAAACTCATTTAAAATTAGCATTAAATCGTTTAAAATTACTGCAAAAGAAGAAAGCTGAATTAACTCAAAAGGCTAGAAAGGAAATTGCTGACAGTATAGCAGCTGGGAAAGTTGAAAGAGCTAAGATAAGAGTTGAATATATTATTCGAGAAGATTATTTAATTGAAGCGTTAGAAATTGTTGAAATGTATTGTGATATTCTTTTATCAAGATTTGGTTTAATCCAACAGCTCAAGTAAGATTTTAATGTTTTTTTAAGCACAAAGTTTTAGGCTACACAATATTTTATCACTTTAGGTTATTTGAACGATTTCATAAATTTAGTAAATTAAGCCTGTACTCTTCATTAGTTTAATGAAAAGAAAAACAAAATAAATGTAGCCTATATCTGTGGTAACTTTATTTTGCCTTAAAAATTACAATCTGATGCTTGTTTACTTTCCTTATTTAATCTTAAATTATTTTCAGTAGTTATGCAAGCCAGATTGTATTTCTTGTGAATTTTAGACTTGTTAACCATGTTTTTATGAGTTTGGCTTATTTGAAGGTTTTATCACCCCTGAAGAAGTATGGCACATTGAATGTTCCAGTTTAACAAAGCTTTTATCTTTATTTTAATAGGTTTTAGTATATTTTTTCCGGGATATATTTACTGTTATAGAGTTTTGTAGTTGTTATGACTAAAATACAAAAAATAGTTTTATTTGCTGTGATAAACAAATTTGGATTAAATTACTTTAGAATAGTAATGTACCTAACCTTAGCTTTAAAAGCTCTTTGCATTTTAGGTTAGGTATACTATAACTTATTTGGATTTAAAACTTTTCTGGTGTAAGTAAGGTTAGGTAAGGCCATTCCAGGCCTGTCCTTCCATTATATTTTTAAAATGCTAACTGTTTAACTGTCCAATGTTATTTAAATGGAGAGTTTAACCAAACTAATTTGAATGCACGGTTGTACAGTGAATGATCACTGTATTCTACAAAAAAATGTAAAATTAATTTTTGTGAAAAATAGTAACTACATTTTGAAAGTAAATTGCTCAATAGTTTATTCGTGTAGTAGTAGTTCATTCGTGTAATTTTTCACGTTTTTGCGATTTTCTCAAAAACTGGTCCTACGATTTTTTTAAAAATCGCCTGGTTTACTAAATTTTTTATGCTCTACAAGATAGGGTAGGCGCCATGTTTGTGGAAATCCTTGGTAAGGCTGTTTTTACGTAAAAATAATTGTTTTTTTTTTTTTTTTAAGATAACAGCTTTAATATGCATTTTAGCGCAAAATTTTATTTAATAAAAAATGTAGAGAATTTAAAATCCTACAACTTTTATTTGAAACATTTTGTTGTATAATGCTTAGTTTAGCGGTAATTAGCAATTTTCTGTTTTTTTTCCTCATGAAAACATGTGAAAAATCAATTTAAGATTTCGGTCTTAGTGCCATTTTATGACAAAAGTGAATATAATCAAATTTATAGAAAATTAAAAGATCTACTACTTTTATTGTAGCATTTTTTTCTACAGAGTATAGTTTAGCGTCAAAGAGTGATTTTCTGTAGTATTACGGTAAATTAAGATTATTTTTCATTTTGTATCATTCTCCCATGATTAATATTAGGTTATGGTTTTTGAGGTTAGTTTTTTGTTATTTTTCTAATGTTTAATGATTAATGTTAGGTTATATGGGGTTATTCTAAATGATGTACCCAATTTTATAAATTTGTATTTATTTAAGTATAAATTCAAAATGAACAATGAATACACAATTAGAAAGAGGAAGTTTCAAAGTTTTTTTTACACACTTATAAATGTTCAATGTGTCCCTCTTGTGGTGCACAGCAAACATCTAAATGGAAGCCAAACTCGTCCTACACATGAGAAAGCATTTCTCCTGTTACTGAGTGCACCGCAGCAGTGATACGGTTCCGCAGATCGACCCCCTGAATTGGGCGGCGGTAGTTGCAGAAACGGCTGCTAGAATTCTTGCGTCAATGGGCTGCCAGCCACCATTGCATTGGAACATGAAAGAGATTCGCCAAAGATAAACATGTTCTGGCTTTATCTCTTTATAAAGGTTTATGAACCATTTTTTTTTCGCGGAACTGTGACTGGAATGACATACCTGGACATGTTGGAACAATAGCTGTTCCCTCAAGTTATCAAAGATTCACAAGACTTCAATTTCCAACAAGATGGAGCTCCACCCCATTGGCACCTCGATGTTCGAGACTTTTTGAATCAGTCCCTTTCTCTGTGCTGGATAGAACGCAGGGGAAATCAAGACCTGGCTCTACACTACTGGCCACCGAAATCTCCTGATCTCACCACATGTGAGTATTTTTATGGGGTTATGTCAAGGAAGTGGTTTACGTCCCGCCTCTACCAATAACTCTGGCTGATCTGCGGAACTGTATCACTGCTGCGGTGCACTCAGTATCAGGAGATACGCTTTCTCGTGTGAAGGACGAGTTTGGCTTTCGATTAGATGTTTGCCATGCAGCACAAGGGGGACACATTGAACATTTATAATTGTGTAAAAAATACTTTGAAACTTCTTCTTTCTAATTGTGTATTCATTATTCATTTTGAATTTATACTAAATTTTTTTTTATTCCTAATTTGTGTATGTTGCAATCTGTTCAATTTAGAACAATAAGCAACCCCATGACCCAATGAGATGAGGATGATGTGTATGACATTTAAGTGAGGTGTAGTCTTGTACAGACCCAGGGCGACCATTCCTGAGAGAGTATGGTTAATTAAACCCCAACCATCAAAGTACACCGTTAACCACTGTCTAGTATTCAAATCCGTATAAAAGTAACTACCTTTACTAGGATTTGAACCAGAAACCTTCGTCTCCGAAAATCAGCTGTTAAACAGCTGATTATGGCGATATACTTTAATAAATACAAATAATTTATAAAATTGGGTCCATCATTTAGAATAACCTGTATTATTCATTATTTGCATTGGCAAGAGAAACTGAGTGTTTCACACCAGATTTTTCTTATTTGTTACAGTAAGTTTAGGAGCAACCATTAGTAATAATAACACAAAATATTTTCTGAACTCTGATTTATTTAAATGATATTTTAAAAAAAACAAACCATTTTACTTAAGTATTTTTAAATGTATGCTAAATCTACTGCTAATTTTGCTGCTTCTTCTAAATTAGATACTAATTTTATTTTTAAATTATTACCGTTGGTTTTTGTAAAATCATCGAGTATTGTTAATGCTTCATTAACGTTATTTCCTTCCAATCGAACTATGATAGGAACATTGTTATTTTTGTTAAACGTGTTTTCTAACGCGTCTACAATACCTTCTGCGATTATTTTACAGTTTACAATCCCACCAAATATATTAATTAATATTGAATTAACATTTTCATCCGATAATATTATCTTAATTGCTTCAATTACTTGTTGTTTATTAACTCCGCCACCTAGATCTAGAAAATTTGCTGGTTTTCCGTCGTATAATTGAATTATATCCATCGTAGCCATTGCTAATCCAGCTCCATTAACAAGACAACCGATATTTCCGTCTAATCCGTAATAATTTAGATTATATCGTAACGCAGTATTTTCAATGTCGTCGAATTCATTAATCAATTCGTTGTACATCTTAGATATAGTATTTTGGCGATACAATGCATTATCGTCAAAATTAATTTTTGCGTCAATGGATATTATATCATTATCGTCAGTTTCAACTAACGGATTTATTTCAACCTGTATCGCATCGAAATCGATAAATAATTTCCATAACGATTTTATTTGATTTATTACTTTGTTTTGTAAATGATTATCGTCGTAATAATTTAAAAATATCGCGATATCGTTCGCTAATTTATCAGTTACTCCTGTTTTTATATCAAACGGATATATTCCGATCATATCAGGATTATCTTTTGATATATCTTCGATATCGGTTCCGCCGATTTTCGATACGATTATTATCGGTCCATTGTAAAATCGATCGAATGTTATACAGAAATATATTTCGCGTTTTATTTTAACGCTTTTCGCGATCATTACTTTTTTAACGAGTATTCCATTTTTCGTCGTCTGTTTCGTTATTAATTTATGACCTATCATGTTACGTATTATATTTTCTAAATTATTTACATCATTTGTTATGTGTACGCCGCTTTTATATCCGGTATCAAAATATCCTAAACCACGACCTCCCGCCAATATTTGCGCTTTTATTACGTATTCGTTACAATTAAAATTTATATTGTTTTTTATTACGGATTTTATATCGTCTTTTTCTGTCACCGTTATAAAATTTTGCACGTTCACTCCGGAATTTTGCAGTAACATTTTACTGTCACATTCGTGTAAAATTAAATAACGTAATTGTTTGTAATTGTAATTTTTTGTTATTTTATAAATCTCTGTTAATAATCTTCTTTTAACAGATAACATTATTTTTGTTAGTTATTTTATATAATATAATGCAACAACAAAGCGTGTTAACATAACCTTAAAGTTGTTTTATTTAAATATTACAATTATTTATTTTATTACAGTTTATCAATTATTAAAACCTTTCACCATTTAAATCAGATATTAATAATTATAATTTACTTATTTTGGTATTAAAAATTCGAAAAAAAGTTAAGTTTAGGTTATGTTTTTTGTAGTGTTTGGTTTAATAATATTTAACTTACGTAATTGTCACAGTTTATAAAGGTGTATTATTTTTCTTTATGTAAATACTTTGTTTTAAGTGTATATATATTCTCGTAGATAACTTTTTTAAGGTTTCTTTCTACTATTGTTGTAAAAATATATAATCAGAAGTGATCTTTGCAAATTTGACGTACAAGTATTTAGTCCATGTATTATATATCAATATACAGCTTGTTGATACTATTAATAATGAATGCATTATTGTAAAATTAAATATCAGCTGTTTATTGTTTTCATTGATTTTATACATTTATAACTTATTTCACTATGATAAAAAAACTCAGATATCATGAATGCATGTTGATATTCTTGTTAAAGCCGCGTTTACACTGGAGTTGCAAACACGTGTTGATGACAGAATATTGCCAATTTTTGTTGCGTAAATGAAAACAGCTCTTAATTTTGTCTGCAATAAAACAAATTTCAGACAGATTTGGGGTGTCTGCAACTAAATTTTTGTTTTCCACCGAGAGTCGGTAAAGATCAAAGAATTGCAAAGAAATGTTGGAAATATGTGTGGTTGACAAAAGTTGCAGTGACCAATTACGGTGCAACAAAAGTTGCAGACATCCCCTCAGTTTCCCGCTCCACCAGCCAGTACCACGTGACTGTCCTGGCGCTGGCGATGCCGCATTCAGTATCGCTCACTAGGCGGATACAGTTTCTTTTTTTACAATCTTAGGTCCTATCATCATTACCAAGTATTCAAAATCACTGCTGGCCATCCTTTAAAAAATTCTTCACACTTCCGTTCGTTCTCAGTTCACTTGTCAACGGGTTTTTTACTTTTTTTACTTTACAATAAGGGCGTTCAGGCTTCTGCAGCCCCTCCTCACCGCGACCTAAAAGATCTTTTGTGATTGCCCCTATTCCTATTTCTGCAAGACCCACACTTTCGATAAAGCGCAGGATCTGCCTAGGATCTAGTGCACTAATCTGAGAAGGTGTTTACACAACCTTACCCATCAGCGCTCTTCTTTTGCAGCCAACCACTTTGCAACTGCATATAAATATAAGTGTGCGACCCCCTGAGCCGCACAGACCTTAATGGCCAATATTTCATCTTAGAAGACGGTTATGTTACACCCAAGGGCCAGGGAAATCTTTCCCCAGGCCCCCACTCCCGCTCTTCCACTCATCACTGAGCCGTCAGTGTACCAAAAGGTAACCCCTTCCGGTATCACTGGCTGTCCCTCCGCCCACTCCTGACGATCAAAACTTTTCACCCTCAGTGTGTCGGAGAAGTCGTATGCTCTGTACATACGGTCTCGAGGACCACCTTGTCAACGGGTTACAGTCATCTTCCTTAAATCTTTCAACAAGTCACTTCCACTGTATTCCACACGCATCTTGCTCTTAATGAACGCCTTACCCAGTGCCTACAGGGTGCACATTGTTTTGCCAATATCACACAGCATGCTGCTGCAATAACAGCATCCTCCACCTCAACACTCGCCATCTTGACTGACTGGACGAGTGTTGCCTTTCTGTTGCAGATAAAAGTTGCTGTGGAACAGAAGGAACAATGTTTTTTGTCTGCAATAAAAAGTCGACAACAAAATGTTGCAGACTAAAAGTCTGCAACTCCAGTGTAAACGCGGCTTAAGATGGATTTTAATTGATAAATTTTTACTTTCTCTTGCCTATATGAATATATACGAAGGAAAGTATTGTTTTCATGTTGATTTTAAGAAATCCACTCTTCACCGGATTTACACGTTTTCAGACCCCCTGAACCCAAAAAACATTTTTAGCGATTGGTCTCTGTGTGTGTGTGTGTGTGTGTGTGTGTGCGCGCGCGCGCGCGCGCGCGCGCGCGTGCGTGTGTGTACGCGTACGCGTGCGTGCGTGCGTGTGAACAGAATATCTCAAGAACGTAACATCGTATGAACTTGAAACTTGAAACTTAAGTTACATATCACTACCGAACCCGACACGAACATTTTCATCAAAATCGGTCAACCGGAAGTAGTAGTTTATTTGTATAATTTTTCACTTTTTGCGATTTTCTCAAAAACTGGTCCTAAGATTTTTTTTAAAATCGCCTCATTTACTAAATTTTTTATGCTCTACAAGATAGGTAAGGTGCCATGTTTGCTGAAATTCTCGGTGAGGCTGTTTTCACATAAAAAATTTGTTTTTTTAAGATTGCAGCTTTATTAATATGCATTGTAGCGCAAATATGAATATAATAAAAGTTGTAGAGAATTTAAAATACGACAACTTTTATTTCAAACATTTTTTTGTGTAACGCTTAGTTTAGCGGTAATTAGCGAGTTTCTGTTTTTTCTCATGAAAGCGTGTGAAAAATCAATTTTTTTAAGATTTTTGCCTTAGTATGCATTTTACGACGAAAGTTTATTTAATCAAATTTATAGAAAATTAAAATAACTACAACTTTTATTTAGAGCGTTTTTCTCTACAGAGCCTAGTTTAGCGTGAAAGAGTGATTTTCCATATTTTTAAGCCAAACTGAGGTCTATTTCATTTTGCATCTTTCACTCATGATTAAAGTAAGGTTATGCTTATTGAAGTTATTTTTTTGTTTATATCTAATATTTTATTACTATTGTTAGGTTATATTGTTTAAATTATTTGCATTGGCTAGAGAAAGTTGTGTGAATGTTTCACACCAGATTTTGTTTGTTTGTTAAGAACTTTAGATCCAAGTATTGCAGAGGCTGTGTCTAGTTTATTATGGGTTGCACCGCAGTTGTTCACTGACGTTTCCGAAATGAAAGTAATTTCAGACCAATTAACATTGAAGTATGGAAAGAAATACACTGAGGTAAGTATTTTAGTTGTTTTGAGCTGTAATTTGTTGCTAGTTAGTTTGAAACAATTGGTTTAATCCTTCAAACAGTAACTTTTGGCATAGTAAGTGATTTTTACTTGTTCTCGCCCTTATCTAAATATAGGAGGCCTTGGATAATCCGAACTAATAAAATCCACGGCTGTTCGGTGTATGAAAAATTTGGATTGTCAAGGGTGCAGTTTAAAGGAACTTGTTAGAGAGAGTATCAAGAGGAGTTTTGGAAGCTGAAATAAGTCCTGTAACTCTTTCTATTTTTATAATGACAGCTACTGAAATCGCACTGGAACAAGATAAAAATTCTTGTCTGTATAATTTTATTTAAGTTGCTAGTTAGCGTCATAGCAGCTGAATCCATATTAATGTATCATATTCTATGTATTGTCGCCGACCAAGGCCGACGGCACGTGGCAAAACCTTGTCTGTAAAATTGGTGGCCCTGAAAAGGGCCGTTCAGTTGTGTTGGTGGCCCTGAAAAGGGCCGTTGTTGCTGGTTGGAAGCGGCGAGCCGGCGTGGTAAAAGCGGAGCATGAAGAGTGACGGCTCGGCTACCGGGTTCAGGCCTAGCCTTCCCTCAGTGGCAGTTGGGTCCCCACTGCAGTGGTTGCCCCTAGAGCCCCGCAGTGTCGGGTCGATGTAGGCCGTCTGCCGGTAGCGCGGCCGAGGCGGCTCTCTCCGGGCCGGCGAAGGCTGACCAGTGCGGGAATGTAGCGTCCGCCACCAATAGCGTAGATCAGGGATGGTGCGTCTGGTCTTGGCTGGGGTCGTCTTCTTCATTCGGGAGCTTTTCTTTCTTCTTCTTGTCCGGTTGAGAGTTCAGTGAAGAGTGACTCTTGCGGACGAGGGCCCCCTCTTAAGTACCTCTCCCTCGAGTCAACAAGGTGGTGGGGAGAGGTTGTAGGCTCTATGCGTCAGGCAGGTAGTGGGACTGTATGTAGACGCTAATATTGGAAGGGCAGGCGGCGACAATATATACAAAGTGACCACGAGAAACATTTACTTTTTAGAAATAGCAAAACAATATTAATTTTTCAAGATAATATTTATTCAACTTACGTTACATAGTTGTGGGTGTACGCCATTAACTTTACGTAGAAAAAATTATGTCAGGAAGGTGACGGTCCTTCTTCCCTGAGGCAATTTCCTATTCTGTCCAAGAAGCCTCCTCTTCCCAGGCCCTAACTATACCTCTATAATAGCCCTCACCAATTCCACAGAATGGCTCTGGGCCTATGAAGTGAGAGGCTGCACCTTTCTTTGCTAAGGCATCCGCTCTCTCATTTCCAGGCACTCCCTGGTGCCCCGGCACCCAACGCAGCGTCACAACGTTACGCCTGGCCACGGCCTTCTTGCTCTGGCCACCTAACTCAACTGACGAGAGCTATGCCCAGTGTATACTGTGGACAATTAGAACTGGCACAACTCTTGCTCTACGTGTACACACAGTTCCGCATAAAGTATATCCATAACCTATTCTTTTATCAAGGTCAACAAATGTTAATATACACAAATGCCTACAACCTTATTTCAATGTACAAACATACAAATTATTATTTCATTTTAAAATAGATACTTAATTTGTCCCAGTAAAAATTTAAATTGTAAATTACAAGAACTAAACTGCAAAAATTCACTAAACTGTACTCTACAGACGCACACAACTAACTAAACAAATTTGTCTGATTATAAATAATTTTTTTTTTAAGTCCTAATATGTGTACGTTGCAATCTGTTCAATTCAGAACAATAAGCAACCCCATGACCCAATGAGATGAGGATGATGTGTATGACGTGTAAATGAGGTGTAGTCTTGTACAGACTCAGGCCGATAATTCCTGAGAGAGTATGGTTGATTGAACCCCAACCATCAAAGTACACCCGTAACCACTGTCTAGCATTCAAATCCGTATAAAAGTAACTACCTTTATTAGGATTTGAACCAGGAACCTTCGTCTCCGAAAATCAGCTGTTAAACAGCTGATTTTGGTGACGATTTTACCTCTAGACCAACCCATCTAGAGGTTAAGTTTTTCTGTACATTATAAATAATGAACAGAAAATCATATGAAAACAAAATTATTCACATAATTGTCTGACAGATTATTATTAATAACAACAGTAAAAACAAAGCGTAGTGAGCGTGCAAGAGTCGCACATGACTGTAGTGATTGTATACTCTTGTGACTGTACCGCTGTTACATAGTGAGGGGCGAGTGAGTGAGAGGGGGGAGTGGTGTAGATAAACATCGAATCTGATTGTGCCAATTCGAATTGTCCAAGGTATAACAAGCTTCTAGAAAATGTTTATGAAGATTTCATCTTCCTTTATTAAAGGTTTGAATCAAACTAAAGAAAAGTTTGATCCAAAAAGATTCGGTAGATTCTGATAATACGGTTAAAAATTTGATGCACTAACTCCAAAAGTACCTAATTGTGAAATACTAAAATGTCAAAATTTTAACGAGAACAAAAAAATTGCTTTCACATTGATTTAGAAATGTTTCACTGTTTTAAAAACTCAATGCACATGACACTAATATTCTTTTCGTTATAAATGTACTTTTTTGTAATTTAAAAGTAAGTTTATGTTCAGAGTATTTTAGATTTATGTAGCTACTAACAACCCTCGCTCGCTTCGCTTCACAGCAGCTAATGTAGGCCTCATTAAATTATTGTAAAACCTCTCTATATACAATATTTGTGGTTTTGTTGCCCTGTGGCAGCAAAATAAATTGTTTTTCTGCACTTCCAGCACTAGGAAGTCCGGCATAAGTTGTCCTTGGGTGAAGGAAGCACTCTTGTCTCTAATTGATCCCCACCGTTTTAAATGTTTGTCGCTGCGATTTAATAGAATTGAATAGAATGCATAGAAAAATACCAATTGAAAAGAAAGAGACAGTTGATTTATGGCTGAGATAAGAGACAGTAACGCGTGGGTGCGGTACGCAGAGTAATTGGAAATATATGACTCATTCACTACTGTCGAATGAAAACAAATATATGAAATACAGTACAAAAATAAAAATTTTGAATATTTCTGAATTTTTAATGTTTTTAGAATCGAATGTTATTATTCTTCACGTTTTTCTGTAAAATATAAAAGTTGAATCATGCTTCTAGCCCAAAAAATACACCATCCAGAGTACTTGGAAAAAATAAAAGTCATATGCACCCGATAAACTAAAACATGCGGCATCGTCTCAGTTTAAGTTGCTGAACTCACTTAATTAAAGTTACTTAAAGTTGCAAATTAGCCTATATTGATAAGGAAGCTCTAAGCTATGCAACAATGAAAGATTTTTTTTTAAAATCAGTTCAGTAGTTTCTGAGATTACCTCATACAAACAAACAAACAGACGTTTCTTCTTTATTATAAAAGTTGCTAGTCATTGATGTTACCAATCTCATTAAAGTATTGATAAATTATTTTGGTGAGGAAAACATTGGTAAACCACTTGACTCCTCGGTTTATTTAGTAAACCCTCTAGAGATTCAAACCACCTTTTCGGCTAATCACCTAAATGACAACAACAAATCATTTTGCTGTATTATTTTTTTCCAGGCCTGCCGTTTATCAGCTGTTGATACTATATCAGAGAAATTGAAACATAAATTAAATATTCAGGCTCCGCCTAAATTGCTCGTTGAACAATACTTAATAGAAATATCGAAGACTTACAATATAGATTACAAACCAGATCCTCAGGTAAGTGTCTTTCTTTTCAGTTTATTAGTTGTCTGGATTTTTGCTTGACTTATGTAAAAAGCTAATTGGGTCCTAGGAATCAATTTTTCGGTGTATACAGGTGATTTTTACTTTCTCTTGCCTATATGAATATATAGGAAGGAAAGTATTGTTTTCATGTCGATTTTTCAAAATCGAGTTTTCACCGGATCTATACGTTTTCAGACCCCCTGAACCCAAAAAACATGTTTTTAGCGATTAGTCTGTGTATGTGTGTGTGTGTGTGAACAGAATATCTCAAGAACGGAACATCATACAAACTTGAAACTTAGAACTTAAGCTACATACCACTATAATTTATAATTTATAATAATAAATTATAACAAGAGGGTTAAAATTTACTTATATGTTTTAATTAATGTAGGGTTTTTGTTTTAGTGTCCTCAACCTGGCAGACGGCCTCTAGGTCATGTCATAAGTGAATACAGTAGTAAATTGATTTATTTTATGTTATTTTATTTTTCTTATTTTTTTCTTTGTAGTTAAGTTTAGTATTAAGTGTATTTTATAAGGTAAATGTTTGTAATATTGAGAGGATAATAAAATTCACTATTATTATTATTATTATTATTATTATTATTATTACATACCACTACTAAACCAGACACGAACATTTTCATCAAAATCGGTCAACCAGATGTAGTAGTTTATTCGTGTCATTTTTCACTTTTTGCGATTTTCTCAAAAACTGGTCCTACGATTTTTTTAAAAATCGCCTGGTTTACTAAATTTTTTATGCTCTACATGATAGGGTAGGCGCCATGTTTGCTCAAATTCTTGGTGAGGCTGTTTTCACATAAAAACATTGTTTTCTTAAGATTATGGCTTTAATATGCATTTTATCGCAAAAATTTATATAATTAAAGTTGTAGAAAATTTAAAAACCTACAACTTTTATTTCAAACATTTTTTTGTATAACGCTTAGTTTAGCGGTAATTAGCGATTTTCTGTTTTTTCTCACGAAAACTTGTGGAAAATTGATTTATTTAAGATTTTGGCCTTAGTATACATTTTACGACAAAAGTGTACATAATCATATTTGTAGGAAATTAAAAGCTCTACATCTTTTATTTAGAGCATTTTCTCTACAGAGCCTAGTTTAGTGTGAAAGAGTGATTTTCTGTATGTTTAAGAAAAACTGAGGTTGATTTTCCTTTTGTGTCTTTCACTCATGATTAAAATAAGGTTATTTTTTTCGAGGTTAGTTTTTTTTTTATTTCTAATGTTTTATTACTAATGTTAGGTTATAATGGTCATTATTTGCATTGGCAAGAGAAAGTTGTGTGAGTGTTTCACACCAGATTTTTAAGTATGGAAACAGCTTTATGTTGCGTAACTGAGATGTATTTGGCGAAAGAACCTTATGCGGATCTGCATATTTTTAAAAATCCAACTTCTTTTTGGTTTTGAAATTTGTGTCCACCATCTTGGATCCGCCCTATTGGATTCAACTTTCCAAATTTCCAAGTTTAGCTCAGGCTACTTTTAACAACGTGTAAGTAAACAGTAAGGATAAAGGCAGCTAAAAAAGTTAGTGAAATTTTTGTTATAAAATAAAATCTTATACAAATCTTCTGCTTTTTTGTTATTTAATCGCCAATATAACGTTAATTATTTGTAAATTTTAGGTTATGAAAGAAGAGGAACAATCTAAAGGCCTAGATGCTTTACTATTCGATGGTGTTCCAAACAATTTAGGTGATACTAAAGATTTTCCACGGCCTCCTGGATTCGTCGGATATCCACAACCGCCACCTGTGCCGAGTGATTTTCAACCGTTTAATTATCCAGTAAGTACAGTTATTTTAATTTTGTGTTAAACTGTTTAAGGGGACAAGGTAAGCTCAAAATTCGAATTTTTCACATTTTGAGTTTTATGTATTATCATATTGTACATAATTTTCTCTTTAAAATGATGTATTATACATTTTTATTGGTTGAAAAATAATTTTTTTATGAATTTTTGAAATATATATGCTATATATCGTCCATCCAATGGTAAACTCGCGAATGTGCAAATTCTCAATTTTACAGGAGAGCAAAAAGCAAATTCAATGCTTTCATCTTTAACACAGTTTGTGTATTTTCGTAACTTTACAAAGGCTGTATTTCCCTCACCGAACAAGGTACATATTCGGGAGTTTACTACAGCTTGCGTTGGGTTGTATACATCAGCATACGCAAACAAACTCATAATCGGAAAATTTGCACATTCGTGAGTTTACTATTGGAGGGACGATATTTCCACAAGGCATCGACTGATACGTACCCGCAACATGTCTTCTGCCCTGCAGGTGAAAACTCATGGTACAAATTTAATAGAAGTTTAGTTACTGGTGAAAAATATGTTCATAAACACAGCCTACAATCAGCTGTTATAAAAAAAATTAAGTCAGTTTTTATAGACCTGAGTAACGAAGAATTACTGAGGAAGTGCCTTCACGGGCACACACAAAACCCGAATGAGTCTGTAAACCAAACAATATGGCAAAAGCTACCCAAAACTGGATTTGTTGGATTACAAACATTTGAATTAGGTGTGTATGATGCAGTAATTCAATATAATGTAGGAGATATTGGAAAATTAAAAGTGTTACAAGAATTAGGTTTAGAAAGTGCTGAAAATACTGTCAACGTGCTTCGTAATATGGATACAGAAAGACGAAAACAAGGTACATTAAAAAATGTGACATCAAAAAAATTAAAGAAACAGAAAAGAAAAAGGAGTATTTTAACAGATGAAGAAGAGGAAATTAAGAATGCAACATATGGTGCTGAAATGTTATAATAATAATGAAAGTACACTTTGTGATTGTCTAATAGTAATATAAACTTTAAATGCAATTTTCCGGAAATATTGTTTTTTAACACATTTGACCCATTATTTCAAAAACTAATAGAGATACATGCATGAAATTTTTACAGGATGTTTACCTAACCTAACTGCAGCTATGGGCTTTTTTCTGCCCTCAAATCTGTAATATTCATTTTTTAATTAAATATATTGTCAAAATTTTATGAACAGAAAACAGAAATTTTTGAAATTTAAATAAAAATATTGGTAAACATTATAAATTCATAAAAAGAGTCAGTAAAAAGAAAAATATATACTGTAACAAGATCAAAGAAAAGACGGGATCGCTCACGAATCTTCCAGAATTCCATTCATAAACATAGTTAAGGAATAATAAAAATCTGGTGTGAAACACTCACACAACTTTCTCTTGCCAATGCAAATAATTTACAATATAATTTAACATTAGTAATAAAATATTAGAAATAAACAAAAAACTAACCTCAATAAACATAACCTTATTTTAATCATGAGTGAATGACGCAAAATGACAATCGAACTCAGTTTGGCTTAAAAATACGGAAAATCACGCTTTCACGCTAAACTAGGCTCTGTAGAGAAAAATGCTCTAAACAAAAGTTGTAGATCTTTTAATTTTCTATAACTTTTATTATATACACTTTTGTCGTAAAATGCATACTAAGACCGAAATGTTAAAAAAATCGATTTTTCTCACGTTTTCGTGAGAAAAAAAACAGAAAATCGCAAATTACCGCTAAACTAAGCGTTATACAAAAAAATGTTTGAAACAGAAGTTGTAGGTTTTTAAATTCTCTACAACTTTTATTATATAAGTTTTTGCGCTAAAATTTATATTAAAGCCGTAATCTTAAAAAAACAACGTTTTTACGTGAAAACAGCCTCACCGAGAATTTCAGCAAACATGGCGCCTACCCTATCTTGTAGAGAATAAAAAATTGAGTAAAATAGGCGATTTTTAAAAAAATCGTAGGACCAGTTTTTGAGAAAATCGAAAAAAACTGAAAAATTATACGAATAAACTACTACTTCCGGTTGACCGATTTTGATGAAAATGTTCGTGTCGCGTCCGGTAGTGGTATGTAACTTAAGTTTCAAGTTTCAAGTTCGTACGATGTTCCGTTCTTGAGATATTCTGTTCACACACAGACACACACACACACACCCAGACCAATCGCTAAAAACATGTTTTTTGGGTTCAGGGGGTCTGAAAACGTATAGATCCGGTGAAAACTCGATTTCGAAAAATCGACATGAAAACAATACTTTCCTTCCTATATATTCATATAGGCAAGAGAAAGTAAAAATAACAGCACAATAGCAGCAATAAATGACAGTTGTAACCATAAAAGTGTGTCTATTCATTCATAAGGGTTGTAATAACTATCATAAAGTTTAGGTATTGTGTACAGCTATTATGAAGGGGGAGGGCAGGTTGTTTACGTTTTCTATTTACAAAAGACCTTTTGTTGACCTGTTAACAAAGGGATTTTTCTAGCATTCATTAATAAAGAGTTATTTTTGTACTTGAGTAGATTTCACTACTTTGTTCTGGAACGATCTTTGTGAATGATTATAAAAGGAGGCCCCGGAGCGCGGTCGAGTCAGTATTCGTGTGATCTTTGCCGAGAGATTATCGTGGGTGTGTATTTACAGGTTGCACATCCGAGTATTGTAGTTATTCAAGATTGTTATACCGTCTCTTTGTTGTGTGTGTATTGTAAAGTTAATGTGTAGTTTTGTGAATTCAGTTTGTGTCTTGTATGTTAGTGTAATCTATAAAAGTGATTGTAAGTAGGCTAAGTAAGTTATTAAGTTATTTATTGTTTGTTATTTATTTTAAGTGAATTTTTACTTTCTCTTGCCTATATGAATATATAGGAAGGAAAGTATTGTTTTCATGTCGATTTTTCGAAATCGAGTTTTCACCGGATCTATACGTTTTCAGACCCCCTGAACCCAAAAAACATGTTTTTAGCGATTGGTCTGTGTGTGTGTGTGTGTCTGTGTGTGAACAGAATATCTCAAGAACGGAACGTCGTACGAACTTGAAACTTGAAACTTAAGTTACATACCACTACCGGACGCGACACGAACATTTTCATCAAAATCGGTCAACCGGAAGTAGTAGTTTATTCGTATAATTTTTCAGTTTTTTGCGATTTTCTCAAAAACTGGTCCTACGATTTTTTTTAAAATCGCCTATTTTACTCAATTTTTTATTCTCTACAAGATAGGGTAGGCGCCATGTTTGCTGAAATTCTCGGTGAGGCTGTTTTCACGTAAAAACGTTGTTTTTTTTAGATTACGGCTTTAATATAAATTTTAGCGCAAAAACTTATATAATAAAAGTTGTAGAGAATTTAAAAACCTACAACTTCTGTTTCAAACATTTTTTTGTATAACGCTTAGTTTAGCAGTAATTTGCGATTTTCTGTTTTTTTTCTCACGAAAACGTGAGAAAAATCGATTTTTTTAACATTTCGGCCTTAGTATGCATTTTACGACAAAAGTGTATATAATTAAATTTATAGAAAATTAAAAGATCTACAACTTTTATTTAAAGCATTTTTCTCTACAGAGCCTAGTTTAGCGTGAAAGCGTGATTTTCCGTATTTTTAAGCCAAACTGAGTTCGATTGTCATTTTGCGTCATTCACTCATGATTAAAATTAGGTTATGTTTGTTGAGGTTAGTTTTTTGTTTATTTCTTATGTTTTATTACTAATGTTAGGTTTATTGTTAATTAATTGCACTGGCAAGAGAAAGTTGTGTGAGTGTTTCACACCAGATTTTTAATCATTTATTGTATTTCTTAATTATAATTAGTTGAATTATTTATTTTGTAATCCTTTAGTGTAATAATATTATTTGTAATTGTAAACTTTAGTGTATTAATTATTTAATAACCTAGATCCTGAAACGGACCTTAGCAATAAGTGTCACAATACTTTCAGTGAATAAAACAATTATTGGGATATCTCTTAGGAGACCTAAGATAATGGGTCTTGAATATTAGTAAAATTATATTACCGAGATTACATTACCTTGTCCCCTAACCCTTTCAATCCCGAATTTTTTAACTATGCACAAACAAATATGTGTACAGTGTTTCATACACTTTACTGACATTAAAGTGAAATAAAATCACTTTTAGACCTTCAGCCTTTTTGATGGCATGACAAAAAGTGTGACACATATTTCACATTGGGCTTGATGGTATCAAAGTTCCCAACAATATGAATTAGTAAAATCTAGTGCAGGCTTCCTAAACAATATTCTTTGGCTTAGATTTGTAGCAAATAAACTAAATATGATTTTAATATCAAAGCATTATTTAAGACTTAAAAAAATGTTACAATTCAAAAATATTGGTAAAATGGACGAAGTCACTATTTACAGCCTGAAAAATATACTCGTATGTACATTCAACATATTCGAAGAAACGCTACTTTATTTTAGTAAATGAACACGAATATTTAAAACTAAAATTAACTTTAAAAAGAAACTAATGGTTGAGTCCGTGGTGTAGTGGTCAGCATCTTACACTGCAAAACGGAGGTCTCAGGTTCGATTCCTGGCTAGGGTACTGAAAATGATTACACTTTACATCCAGCGCTCTTTAATCAAAAGTAGTCGCTAACAATTAAAGTTTTTATGTCACTCCAATGTCACTTCTATGCCACACTGGGTAAGAAAGGGTTAAGGGTTAAGGGTGTCAGACCATTTTCATTATCCCTATACGTATAATAATAACTTGGCCGATTTTTTGTTGGAAACTTTAAAGCTTTTTTTGTTGGAAACTTTAAAGCTACAAACTTGAGCTTTGACACACCTATCTACAATACCTTTTTACAAAATTGTACCAGAGTTTTTACTTTCTCTTGCCTATATGAATATATAGAAAGAAAAGTATTGTTTTCATGTCGATTTTTCACCGGATCTACACGTTTTCAGACCCCCTGAACCCAAAAAACATGTTTTTAGCGATTGGTCTGTGTGTGTTGTGTACCACCATAATTTGTTACAATTTTATGTTCTATTATTTGTGTTTGGCAGAATGAGAGTAATTTTTTATTTTGTCTTTTCTCATTTCGCTTTTAAGTTTTATTTGTAAGTAATGGTAACCTCTAAGTCAGGATTAACCTTTCGATGTAGCCTACCTAATTTCCATCTGTATAAATAATAACTCGCCACTCCAGCGGTGCTTCGCGCCGCTTACGTGTCTCGACCTCAGAGGGGTAGGTGGATCAGAATTCATAAGTGGATCAGAACCATTTGCCACAAGGTGAAGTTCGGCTGCCAAAGGGGCTGGGTGGATCACAATATTTAGAAATTTCAAGATATGAAAGTTTAAAGATGAAGTTTAAAGTTTCAAAATTTAAAATTTGAAGGTTTTACAATTTTAGGTTAATATTTAAAGTTTCAAAATTTCAACTTTAAATGTTGTGGTTTGAATGTATGTTACTGAGTTTTTCATTTTCTCATGCGACCTAAAAATTTTCGGGTTACCCAATTTTTATGTAATTTTCTTCGCTAAATAACATGTTAAAAAAATATTTGTATTCCGAAAATTTTAAAATTTTTGTTGGTGTAGTAATCACCATAGGACCCCGCCTAAAATTTAATAATTCTTCGTGACTCTAGGGGTATGTGTTTTGTTAATAAACGTTTGCGAAAAACCGTTTTTTTTTTTTTTTTTTTTGTCATCAGTCTCTCGACTGGTTTGATGCAGTTCTCCAACCTGTTCTATCTTGCGCAAGTCGTTTCATATCTACATACCTGTAACACCCTACATCTTTTGTAATTTGCTTTATATATTCTAATCTTTGCCTCCCTCTACAATTTACTCCCTCAATGTTACCCTCCATTATTGATAGCCCAATACCTGGATGCCTTAGGATATGCCCCACTAGCCTATCCCTTCTTTTGGTAAGATGCTTCCATATACTTCTTTTTTCATCCACTCGCCTAAGAACCCTAAATTACTTATTTTGTCCACCCACCTAATCTTTAACATTTTCCTATAACACCACATTTCAAAAGCTTCTATCCTCTTCCGTTCTACAGCCCCTATCACCCACGTTTCACTTCCGTATAATGCTACACTCCAAACATAATGTTTTCAGAAATTTTTCCTAATCTGTAAATCAATGTTTGTAGTCAGTAAGCTGTTTTTCATTTCAAAGGCTTTTCTAGCTTGAGCAATTCTACTCTTGATATCACTCATGCTTCTACCATCCTTTGTTATTTTACTCCCGAGATAGCAGAAAAACCGTTATGAAGGTGTAAAGAAAGAAAAACGTGAAAACGGCAAGCCCTAAAAGCCGGAATGCTAGTGTTTTGAGTTTTCTTAGCGAAGAGGTAGGTTAAGGAAAACTTTAGTTACATGGCGTTGAAGTACTTTGGGAGAGGCACAAAAAAGATTCTATTCAATTTTCCTCTACGAAGCACCGTTCAGGTGGTAAAAAAATACAACCCCCTACCAACGGTAAGGGGGTGGAACCTCGAAGTTTTCGCGTTACCAAATTTTTATTTAACTTTTAACGTCGAAAACATGCCGTTAAATACATTTTTTATTCTAAAAATTAAGAAATTTCATAATTTTTGGATAGAGGTAGCAACCTCCATTGGATCGCTTTTTAAAATTTAAAAAATTACCTGTGATGCTATAAGTACCTGTGACGTTTTGCTATTAAAAATTTGCCTTTTGATGTAGCCTACCTAATTTCCATCTGTATAAATAATAAAGTGTATTATATTTTATGTATTTGTTACAATTTGTTGAATGCATATGGTTTCGAATTGTTTAATTTCTGTTGTTCTATGTTACAAAATGTATTGTCCTTATGTTTGAATGGAATTAATTATTATTATCATCCAATGATGATGATATACCTCAGGGTGAGGCATATGTGTGGGAACCCTTCAATAAGTTGGAAACTGTTGTAGATATAATACTGTAACTTTCAGGATAAGTTATTGGTTAAATACTTCACCTTTTGACGTACAACTGAATTTCAACCCCTTCTAAGGGGGTGGCCTACGGGTTGTAACTCTAATATTTTAAATGTAAACACCCATTTTGTGGTACATCATTTTAAAGGCCTTTTAAATACAAGAAAAACAGCATTAATAAAAATTCTCTATGATACTTGTATCCAAAATGGCGGCTGATTGAAGTTTTAGTTTTAAAAGAAATGGTTGACACAATAATGAAACTTAGAACAACATTTTGTGAATGAATAATAAAATACATTGAAAAAACTGGTTATTTATTTAGTAATCTGTTTACTACTATTTACATTTCAATTTAAAAGATGCTCGAAATGCCCTCCTTCTCTCGTTTGACAGTGTGCCAGTCTGTCATAAAATGATGACACCGCATTATTTAATGACTCCTCAGTGATGGTTTGTGCTGCTTCTTCAATTTTATTTTGTAGCTCATTGATATTTTTCAGCTTACTACGGTGAACAATACTTTTTAAGCGGCTCCATAGAAAGTAATCAAATGGTGTCAAGTCGGGTGATCTCGCTGGCCATTCTATTGCCCCTCTTCGTCCAATCCATCTTCCAGGAAAAATGTCATTTATAATTTGGCGTACCCGAATGCCATAATGAGGTGGGGCACCATCTTGTTGATACCAAATGTTGTGGAAGCAGGGGCCAACGATGTCTTGAATTCTTGGAATAATATCCTGCACAAGCAATCTTTCGTACAAATCTGCGTTTAAATTTCCATCAATAAAAATAGGCCCTACCAATCGTCCACCAACAATACCTGCTCATACATTTACTTTGACTGGATACTGAGTATGGGCTTCACTATACCAGCGTGGATTTTCATCAGACCAATACCGACAATTATAGCGATTAACATTGCCATTCAATAAGAACGTGGCCTCATCACTGAAAACAATATCGTTTAATAAACCAGGGCGTGCACAAATATTGTTCATCAGAAAATATTGTTATTTTATTTTATTACCGGTAACAGTGATTTGAAATGTCTTTTTTTTTGTAATGTACTACTCCATTTGTTCGTGTTTTTGTTAAATTGATTGTTTATTTTTCAATATTTTTAACTATTAATATTATCTAACATTGTTTATGAGGTCACATTAATAGCATTTTAGTTTCATTATTGTATCAACCATTTGGTACTGTTTTTACTTGTACGCTGGTCCGTAGTTCATATTTTGCCCACTGTTGGCGCTGTGATGGGGTTGCTGCTGCCGATACAATGTGCCAGCGGTCAAACCTCTCACAGCGCATGTACCAAGTGGCAACATGTAGTGTCTACGCACTGGCGATGCAAAAGTTGAGAAGAAGAAGGTGACAGTATCGATGTTCTCTGTGTGCGAGAATCGATACGGGGATTTGACATCTCAACATTGAGTATTTTTTCCATCATCTGCACCTCCATCCCCTACCCCTCGCTTCACCGGCGACTGCTCCCCTTCGGAGGCAGCGGTAAAAGGTGCACGCTGCGTCGGCGACTCGCTCCTATTAGATTAGGCAGCGATACAGACGACCCCGATTCACTTCACCGGTGACTGCTCCTCTTCGGAGGCAGCGGTGAAAGGTGGTCGCTGCGTTGGCGGCTGCTCCTAATCTTTTAGGCAGCGGCGAAGACGACCTCCCTTCCTCCCCCCTTCGATGATTAAATTATTTTGAACTACGCCGCCGGAGGCCCGGCCGGTCCTATGAGTTCTACGGCTGCGCTACTAGAAGCCGGTGGCGACACATTTCTTTAAAAACTAAAACTTCAATCAGCCGCCATTTTGGATACAAGTATCATAGAGAATTTTTATTTATGCTGTTTTTCTTGTATTTAAAAGGCCTTTAAAATAATGTACCACACAATGGGTGTTTACATTTAAAATATTAGAGTTACAACCCCTAGGCCACCCCCTTAGAAGGGGTTGAAATTCAGTTGTACGTCAAAAGGTAAAGTATTTGATCAATAACTTATCCAGAAAGTTACAATATTATATCTACAACAGTTTCCAACTTATTGATGGGTTCCATACATATGCCTCACCCTGTACAATGTTTCAGTGTTGTAATTGTAAAATGTTACCTAATATATAAATAATGAATAACCTATTTCGTTTGATTTCAGCCGTATTCTCAGCCGATGTCACCTACTGCTCCAGGTGTAAATCTACCCCCTTCACATCCGACGTCATCTAATATTCCTGCTGAAGCTATGATCCCACCTAGCGCATTTTCTTACAATATTCCGCCTTCGTATAACGATTGTAATCCAATGGATAATATTTCAGCAAAGCCTAATAACGTTCAGCCTCCACAACTTCCTATGGTAAGTATTTGTCAAAATAAAATTGAAAAATATGAGATGTTCCATATTTATAAATATTTAAAAGAGCCAAAACAGGACATTTTGAATGAACAGGTCAAATTTAGGAATGATAAAGTGATATTGACTGCTGCTGCTATCTACAGTAAATAAGAGAAAGGATAAATTAAAATAAATTAATTTTAAATCAGTTTTATACAAATGACTGAAAATGTATCATCTTCTGTAAATTTTAAATATGTGAGATAAAATGTTTTTAGTTTAAATTTTTTTATTTACTCTGATGATGGTGGATCCACCGAAACACGTGTAAGTAAGAATAAAAATAAAAGTTGACGCAGTTTAAAAAGAAGGTTGGTGAAATTATTATATAAATTCATTATATGAAATAGAAATAATTTCAAACTGCAGGATGCATTATAAAGATTTATTAGTCATAGCATACTATTCTTCTCCCCATAACAGACAGGTGGAGTGTCAAATTATTTACACTCAATCTGTTCGTCTTCTTCTTCTTCTTACAAACAAGGATTAGGCTTGCGCCTGTTCCGACTCATAACAGCAAAATTTAACTCAATTTCCTTTTCCTATGTATTTACACAACATTTAAGTTATATATTTTATATATATTTTCCTGTTTTGTTACATTATGTCTATATGATTCTTACAACAATCACTCCCATCTCTTGCGTGGTCTTCCCACATCTCTCCTCCCTTCCGGTCTGTACTTTAAAACTTTGAGGGGAACCCTTTCATTTGACATTCTTTCTACGTGGTCTTTCCATTTCGATCTATATTCTTTCACCTTTTCATTCAGATTGTAGATATTGAGTTCTCTTCGTTCCTTAGTTGGTCTCTCCGGCTACAACCCTTCGTTCTTCTTAGAAACCTCATTTCCGCAGCCTGTATTTTACTCTCTTGTGGTCTTGTACTGACCCACTGTTCGCTCCCATATAATAGTACTGGGGCAGCCATCACTTTATAAAATTTTAGTCTGGTTTCTTTCCGTGTTTTATTTCCTAGGGTTCTACTAATATTACCACAAATTGCCTGGAATTTCCCAACTTTCCTTTCTACATCAAACTCTTGAATGAAACTAAGGTCACAACCTAGATAATTACACCGTGATACTTGCTCTAGTATATCATTATCGATCACAATTTTGGACCTCGTAGGATAGTTACCAGTGAACGCCATTATTTTTGATTTCTTTACGGAAACTCTAAAATTATATTCCTTGCACAATTCGTTCAGCATGTACACTGATCTTTGGAGTTCTTCTTCATTTTCCTGCACAATCCATAAATCATCCGCAAATAGTAAAACATTTAGGTAGTCGTCATCATCTAATCTAATTCCCGGATTAACTCTACCTTCCCAAATTCTAAGAATGTGGTCAATATATATATTAAATAAAGTGGGTGATAAACTACACCCTTGTCTCACTCCTTGATTAATCTTCATTTCTGTTAGTCTATTTTTACCCGTATTTATCACTATTTGCGTATCTGTTCGTTGCAGGGCTAAAATAAATAGTTGTGCTTCTTATCACATGGTCAGCCAATTAAATGACTGGACCATTTAAGAACAGAAGAGGTAGAGGTGTATAAGACACTAATCAGAGTTATCTCCTCTGAAAGTAATGAATTTCATTATACAGCCAGACCCTGTGGTGAATGAAGTGAAGGTGTCATTTGCAGAGTGGAAAATATGTCCTTTTCAGAGGGCCCGGGATGCTGATAAGCATACTTTTCCACTCAGTGAGGAAGGCAACGGTGAACCACCTCACTCCTCGTTTTATTTAGTAAAACCTCTAGAGGTTCAAACTAGCTTTTTGGCTGATGACCTAAACAACAACGAACTATTCTTATCCCCGTAACAGCCATGTGGAGTTTTTTTTTTTTATAGACTTTTTGCAATTACTGCTAATGCAGATGGAGTGTTAGATTATTTGTACTCGATCTGCTAGTTCCAGGGCTATGAAAAATAGTTCTGTCTCATATCACATGGTCAGCCAGTTATATGAATGAAGATTATTTAACAACAGAAAAGATAGAGGTGTAAAAGACACCATTAGCGCCACCAACTGGAGTGGCAAACGTTATTAGTAGCACATAACCTAACATCATCTATATCCATATCGTTCTGATGAGAATCTCCTTGATCTGTTTTTATTACTTTCTCTTGCCTATATGAATATATAGGAAGGAAAGTATTGTTTTCATGTCGATTTTTCGAAATCGAGTTTTCACCGGATCTATACGTTTTCGGACCCCCTGAACCCAAAAAACATGTTTTTAGCGATTGGTCTGTGAGTGTGTGTGTGTGTGTGTGTGCGCGTGCGTGTGTGCGCGTGCGTGTGTGTGTGTGTGTGTGTGTGTGTGTGTGTGTGTGAACAGAATATCTCAAGAACGGAACATCGTACGAACTTGAAACTTGAAACTTAAGTTACATACCACTACCGGACGCGACACGAACATTTTCATCAAAATCGGTCAACCGGAAGTAGTAGTTTATTCGTATAATTTTTCAGTTTTTTGCGATTTTCTCAAAAACTGGTCCTACGATTTTTTTAAAAATCGCCTATTTTACTCAATTTTTTATTCTCTACAAGATAGGGTAGGCGCCATGTTTGCTGAAATTCTCAGTGAGGCTGTTTTCACGTAAAAACGTTGTTTTTTTAAGATTACGGCTTTAATATAAATTTTAGCGCAAAAACTTATATAATAAAAGTTGTAGAGAATTTAAAAACCTACAACTTCTGTTTCAAACATTTTTTTGTATGACGCTTAGTTTAGCAGTAATTAGGGATTTTCTGATTTTTTCTCTCGAAAACGTGTGAAAAATCGATTTTTTTAAGATTTTGGCCTTAGTATGCATTTTACGACAAAAGTGTATATAACCAAATTTATAGGAAATTTAAAGATCTACAACTTTTATTTAACGTATTTTTCTCTACAGAGCCTAGTTTAGCGTGAAATAGTGATTTTCCGTATTTTTAAGCCAGACTGAGGTTGATTTTCATTTTGAGTGTTTCACTCATGATTAAAATAAGGTTATGTTTATTGAGGTTAGTTTTTTGTTTGTTTCTAATATTTTATTGCTAATGTTAAATTATATTGTAAATTATTTGCATTGGCAAGAGAAAGTTGTGTGAGTGTTTCACACCAGATTTTTTTTATTATTTTATACTTTTGTGCATGGTTACTTATTGATTACAAACTAATAACAACATTTTAGTAATTTGGGGCATCAGTAATTGAGAATTATGCAGAGGATATTGTTTCGTTGCATTTGTTAAATTTAATTAACTCCAGTAAAATTAAAATTACAACTCATATCACTTATGCTGAACTAGTAGTAAATAAATGTTTTAAAAAACACTATTAAAATGCCCAAATTATAGACAGAAACGCCAGTCCTAGTCACAAAAGCGACACGAGTGGCAAAAATAGAACGCGTTATTCTTGAACAAAAATGTTTTTTGTGTCTTGTAGCAAGGAAGTGGCGTGCATCTTGGTGTGTCACACTGATGGAATGTAATCGTATTTGTTTCAGTGTAAGGAAATCACGAGCTACCAGTCGCAAAATTTGTGAATTACCATGCCACGTTACTCTGGTGCAATGTCGGCCTTATAAATTTATTGAAATATTTATATAAATTTGTAAATTTTTTTTACCCTTATGGTGAGGATGTTGTGAAATAATCATTTCTGTTACAGAATCCAAGCCTGAAGAAAAATTTAAATGATTCATCAACATTCACTGATAAAAATAAACAGGTAAACCTACTGGTTTTTTTTTATGTAATTTTTCTTTAAGCGGGTTATCTTGCAGCTGCTGCCGCATCTCACACTTCAATCTCCACCTCAGTCCGTTCTACCAGCCCTTCTTCCCAAGTTTCTCAGGGTCTGCCTCTCTTCCATTCGCAGTACATGACCATGCCAAACCAATTGTCTTTCTTCTATTCCTTCCACCATTGTATCATGTAATGGGTGTTTTATTAACGATGCAACCCTGATTACAAGAAGATATAAGTAATACATCGGTAAATTTTCTGTCCCCCAATCGGTATGTTGGCAACAGTGTACTCAAGGTCAACTACCTAAGAAAGTTAAAATGTTCCAGTCAAGCATTAGTGTGGTGACAGCAGTCGTTTCATTATATTGTGTCAGCAATGGTTTTTTCCAAGGAAGAATGCGTGTTTATTGTAGAGACTTACATAGCGAGTAAATCTTACAAATGTGTGCAAGATAAGTTTCAGTTGAAATTTCCCCGTTCTGCTGTTCCGAATAAATCGTCAATATTGCGTTTGATAAATAAATTATGTAGAACTGGGAGTGTACTCGATGAGAAACTACCTCGCCAGCCAGCAAAGTTAACTGCGGAAGTTCTTGAAACTGTAGCTTTCTGCTAAACCCTTCTGATGGTCTGTAGCTTTCAGTTCATGAGTTACGCCAACGCGATAAGGATACAAATGAAACTTTTTCGTAGCTCTGAAAATAGTAGTTAATGTTAGCCCAGCTTGCGATGGTAATCTTCTAAGCGATTTTTTGGGTGATTGAGTCAAACAATTTTTCAAGTCTTCGAGAACTTCTGCGGTTAACTTTGTTGGCTGGCGAAGTGGTTTCTCATCGAGTACACTCCCAGTTCTACGGAATTTATTTATCAAATGCAATATTAACGATTTATTCGGAAAAACAGAACGGGGAAATTTTAACTGAAACTTATCTTGCACACATTTGTAAGATTTACTCGCTATGTAAGTCTCTACAATAAACATGTGTTCTTCCTTGGAAAAAACCATTGCTGACACAATATAACGAAACGACTGCTGTCACCAACCTAATGCGTGACTGGAACATTTTCACTGTCTTAGGTAGTTGGCCTTGAGTACACTGTTGTCAACATACCGATTGGGGGACAGAAAATTTACTGATGTACCGGGTGAGCATAAAGTCTTGCCCTGATTATAAAAATTTATTGCAGAATAACTGTTTGACATAATAATTTTAATTTGATGCTGTTACATAGGTTAGTGTTAATAGTTTTTTTTAAGATTACTTACATTAGTAAACTTCAACGTGTACCCCCTTGGTAGCTCGGAGAATGTCGAAGCAGTATTCCAGTTCCCGCCAGGTGTTTTGTAACATGTGTTCTGTCACAGTACCCACAGCAGCTTGTATCCTAGCCTTCAGTTTGTCAACGTCAGCAACTGGTGTGGCGAAGACTCTATCCTTGATATAGCCCCAGAAAAAAAAGTCAAGGGGAGTAATGTCTGTAGAGCGGGGTGGCCAGGGTGTTGGACCATCCCTTCCAATCCACCGATCCGGAAATGTTTCATCCAGGAAATTACGCATTATCAAAGCCCAGTGGGGCGGTGCCCCATCTTGCTGGAAAATTATCCATGGTTGATATTCTTCTAGCTGTAGTGCAATGAACTGTTGCAAAACATCTAAGTAAATGTTAGCGTTAATGGTGTTTTCCGTGAAGAAAAACGGCCTGAAATCCTTTTATGCATGAGGCCACACCAAACATTCACATTTTTGCTGTCTCGCTGTAACTGTACAGTAGCATGTGGATTCTCTGATCCCCATATACAGACATTACGCCTATTTACCATTCCACTGACATGAAAGGTGGATTCATAGGTAAAGCATATGCGATTTAAGTAATCGTTAGTGCCGTCAATCCTGTTGAGAATCTCAGTTGCGAATTCTGCACGTCTCAGCAAATTATTCGGTTGCAAGGCCTGCACGATTTGCACTTTATAAGCATGCATACTAAGCCTTTTATGAAGAATTTTCACCACACTTGCTTGCGGTATTTGAAGTTCACGTGATGCTTGACGAGTTGATTTAGACGGACTCCGGTGAAACGATTCCCGAACAAGATCAACAGTTGCTTCACTCACACTAGGCCTGCCACTTCTAGGAAGATCTTCAACGCTGCCTGTTTCTTTAAACCTTTCATACCATCGCTTTATTGATTTAACATCAGGAGGGCTGCGTCCATAAAAAGCCCGAAAATTACACTGAACACTGATGGGCGATTTCGTTTCGTGAAACCAAAGCACACATTGTGCTTTCTCCTGCTTCAACGCCATTTCGCCAGCAACTAACGTGAACTAACAGACCATGTCATTGTTGAGGAGCACTAGCGCCATCTATTGGTCACAAAATCTACTAACAATAACCTATGTAACAGCGCCAGATTTAAATTATTACGTCAAACGATTATTCTGTAATAAAATTTTATAATCAGGGCAAGACTTTATGCTCACCCGGTATTACTTCTATCTTCTTATAATCAGGGTTGCATCCTTAATAAAACACCCGTTATTATTCCTCATACATTGTTATTTTTCGTTACATTATTTACTATTATTAAATTATTATTTATGATTAGTAGGTTTTTATTATACTCAGTTTTATTTTATTTTTGGTCACAAGTAATATAAGACTAATGCGCTTGAATTATAACAGGAGAGTAAACAATTCCAAAGATTTGTTGTTTATCATTTTAGATTGTTTATTTCATATCATTAAATAATTAATGTCTGTGACTAGTTTAATACAACTGTTTGCACTTGCCCGTGTTTAACTCATTTTTAGTTTCATCAGTTACCTTTTGGAATTGTACCGGTTCGTTTCAATTTTTTTCGTAGACTGAAGTTGAAAAGTTTTGTAAGCTGGGTTTTGTTATCATGCGTGATTGTGAATGTGTTGAGTTTTTGAAGCATAAAAGCGGTAAACATTAAAAAGTAGGAAACAATTGTTTTGTAAATGTAGTGGTTGAAATAATTAGTTAAGGAGTCTTTATGAAACGACAATAATTACAAGTAATCAGAACTTTATAATTGAAAACGCTTAAAGGATAATGTTTATTTTTACTGGATGTAGATATTTTTATGACGGATGTAGTGCAAGATAACTGTTCGGTGGAAAGGTAGATATGCGCCAACTAGTGTAAAACTTTCGTTTACAACGTATAGGCGCTTGCCTCGCACGGAGTACTCTTACAGTAGATGGACTATAGGGGCCACAAGCCAGTAGTTGGTCTCGAGCATCGGAGAAGTCTGATTTTTAACTTGAAATGAAAATATACGTTTTGAATAGCTTGGAAATTTGCATGAATGCTGTCCTTGCTTTCTTCAATTCTGACTTTTATTATCTATGTTTATATTTTGTATTTGCCGTAATTTTGTTTTATCTTTCGCCTGTTTGTTACAGAGTAATGTTTCACCGAAACCAGCGCCACGTGCTAAGATGACACCTTCTGATAATTTATTACCTGAACTTCCAGCGGTACCAAGTGATGACGTATTCCAAGATTTAGATAATAGAAATATCGGTAACAATGCAGCATCATTTAACAATGACGACAACGAAATAGATTTTGATGATATCGTAAAGCGATTTGAAGAGCTTAAACGAAAAAAGTAAACGGTCTGTATTTTGTTAAGTTAGGTTCAGTATATAATAAAGTTCATTATATTTTTTATTATGATTGCTGTGGAATATTCATTTAAGTTTTATTACTATATTTTTTATTTTATTAATTATGTTATATAATTTTAGTTAATTATTTTTACGTAATATTAATTATTAAGAATTATTCATTAATCATAGAATGTGATAATGTTGAACATAAATTTAGGATAATGTAATATATCTTTAAATCTATTGAATTTTCAGTTAAAAATATAAGTACGAGGGTAGGCTGATAAGTAATGCACACATGCTTGTAGAAGACAACTAAATAAACTTCAGTAGCGCGCCTGGTGGCATGTAGAAGTACTATTTCTCCTCTACAAGTCTGCGCAGTTTGAAGGCGTTGCTTTCATTCAGTTTGTTTTGAGTAGTGGAAGTATGGCGTCGTGTTCTGGTGCTATGTCAACGAGAATTAAACAACGCGAATTGAACAACTTTTGAAGCGCTACCGTGACGAAGGAGACGACTTTCTTTTGAATATTGTGACGGGGGACGAGTCATAGGTTCATCATTACGATCCCGAAGAAAAAAGGCAGAGCGCTGAATATCGTCATCCACATTCTCCTGTTGTGAAAAAGTTCAAAACACAACCGTCCGCAAAAAAAATTCTTTTGACTGTGTTTTGGGATGCTCGCCGAGTTTATGTGACTGATTATCTGGAACGAGGGGCAACGGTAAATTCTGCTCAGTATATACAGACTCTGAAACACCTCCGACGTCGAGTTTGTCGTGTTAGAGGCAACCTGGCGCCAATAATTTTGCAACACGACAATGCTCGTCCACACACTTCGCGTGCAACTGGAGAGGCTCTGAGAAACCTGAAGTTTCAACCAATTTTACACCCTCCGTATTCTCCCGACCTTGCGCCTTGCGATTTTTATTTTTTTCCTCTACTGAAGAGAGACCTTAAGGGTAATCATTACAGCTCGGACAATGAGGTGAAGGCAGCTATTGCGTCCTGGGTTCGAGGAAAGTCGGAAGAATTTTTCAGTGACGGAATGAAAAAACTTGTTAAACGTTGGGAGAAATGTGTAATGCTTAACGGTGACTATATTGAAAAATAAATAGATAATTTGGTAGGTTAAGATTTGTACTTTAATTTGTTATTTACCCCATCTTGCTATTTCTTTTTGTTCGTCTTCTACAAGCATGTGTGCATTACTTATCAGCCTACCCTCGTATTTAATTTATGTTTTCAAATATTTTATTCGTTCTTACCATAAAGCGTTACGAGATCGTTGTTAATCATATAACCTCATCTACACTGTTTTTCAAAGTTGATAAGCTCTGAACGTACGCATTGCCCCCTTCCCACTTTATAGCTAGCCAATGACTTTCCAGCAACGTTACTTACTTACTTTACAACAACCAGGACGTTCAGGCTACTGCAGCCCCTCCTCACCGCGACCTAAAAGATCTTTTGTGATTGCCCCTATTCCTTATTTATGCAAGACTCACACTTTCAATAAAGCGCAGGATCTGCCTAGGATCTAGTGCACTTACCTGGGAAGGTGTTAACACATCCTTACCCATCAGCGCTCTTCTTTTGCAGCCAACCACTTTGCAACTGCATAAAATGTGCTCAGCCTTCTCTTCTGCCTCATGACAGAATCTACACAGGCTCTCTCCAGCAACTCCTATCTTGGATAAATGATACCCAAGATTACAATGACCAGTCATCAGGCCCACTACCCTCCTCAGGTCCTGTCTTCCTAGTCTATTGTATATCCCAGCCTTCCTGCTGGAATAGGCAATGAATTTCTTTGCCTGTTCACAGCCTGTGCCAGCAACGTTGCCAATACTTGCTCTTGTAGTTATGTTTTATTTTCCTCTGTCATTTTCTTTCTCTTGATAACATTTATAACGTACTAACATGCCCCCTCGCAGCTTTGCGTGCGAAAAATGGTGTAATCACTTTTTACTTTCTCTTGCCTATATGAATATATAGGAAGGAAAGTATTGTTTTCATGTCGATTTTTCGAAATCGAGTTTTCACCGGATCTATACGTTTTCAGACCCCCTGAACCCAAAAAATATGTTTTTAGCGATTGGTCTGTGTGTGCGTGTGTGTGTGTGTGTGTGTGTGTGTGTGTGCGTGTGTGTGTGTGTGTGTGTGTGTGTGAACAGAATATCTCAAGAACGGAACATCGTACAAACTTGAAACTTGAAACTTAAGTTACATATCACTACCGGACCTGACCCGAACATTTTCATCAAAATCGGTCAACCGGAAGTAGTAGTTTATTCGTATAATTTTTCACTTTTTTGCGATTTTCTCAAAAACTAGTCCTACGATTTTTTTTAAAATCAACTGGTTTACTACATTTTTTATGCTCTACAATATAGGGTAGGCGCCATGTTTGCTGAAATTCTGCTTGAGGCTGTTTTTACGTAAAAACATTTTCTTTTTAAGATTGCGGCTTTAATATGCATTTTAGCGCAAAATGTTATATAACAAAAGTTATAGAGAATTTAAAGTTCTACAACTTTTATTTCAAACATTTTTTTGTATAACGCTTAGTTTAGCGGTAATTTGCAATTTTCTGTTTTTTTCTCACGAAAACGTGAGAAAAATTGATTTTTTAAACATTTCGGCCTTAGTATGCATTTTACGACAAAAGTGTATATAATTAAATTTATAGAAAATTAAAAGATCTACAACTTTTATTTAGAGCATTTTTCTCTACAGAGCCTAGTTTAGTGTGAAAGCATGATTTTCCGTATTTTTAAGCCAAACTGAGTTCGATTATCATTTTGCGTCATTCACTCATGATTAAAATAAGGTTATGTTTTTGAGGTTAGTTTTTGTTTATTTCTAATATTTTATTAATAATGTTAGGTTTATTATTAATTATTTGCATTGACAAGAGAAAGTTGTGTGAGTGTTTCACACCAGATTTTTTACTCATGAATAGTTCTTTCTTCATTTTAATCTGATTAAAATATCATAAGACATACAACACATTAATTTATGAACAATTTAGTTTATATTTTATATGGTAATTTATTAGTTAATCAGTTAATTATTAATAAAGAAATAATTAATATATTTTTTTTCCATATATTGTTGTGTATTTTATTACTTTCTCTTGCCCTATTTGCATATTTAGAGAAGGAAAGTATTTTCATGTTGATTTTTCAAAATCTTAGTTTAGCGATAATTAGCGATTTTCTGTTTTTTTCTCACCAAACATGTAAAAAATTAATTGTTTTAAGATTTTAGCCTTAGTATACATTTTATGACAAAAGTGTATAATCAGATTTATACGAAATTAAAAGATCTACAACTTTTATTTAAAGTCTTTTTCTCTACAGAGCCTAGTTTAGCGTGAAAGAGTGAGTTTCCGTATTTTTAAGCCAAACTGAGGTCGATTTTCATTTTGCGCTTTCACTCATGATTAAAATAAGGTTATGTTTTTGAGGTTAGTTTTTTTGTTTATTACTAATGTTAGGTTATATTTTCATTGGCTACAGAAAGTCATGTGAGTGTTTCACACCAGATTTTTTTTAATGACAAAAAACCCTTACTTTAGGAATATGTCTCATAAATAAAAATGAATAATGTATTGATTAATAAAATATTTATTCAAATAGCTTACAATAAATTAAACTTTTTTAAATATATTTTTGTAATACAATGTGTTACTATTTATAAAAATATCTAAAATTGTGAAGTATAAAAATAAATTAATACTATTAATGTTTTATATTAGTCTATTTACAAAGTAATATCTTAAATTAAACAATAATTAAAAATTTACAAATCTTATTATCGTCATACAAGTCAAATACAACTTTTTTGATGATCAACAGTTCTTCAAAAAAAGGTTTTCAACATTTTATTGATACACATGATAAATAGATAAAAATTAATCAACAGTTTGGTTTTTAATCAATCATGGTTATAAATTATTGATTTTATCTAAAAAAAAAAATAGAATGATGTTATTACAATAAACAGAAATAATTTATTTTTACAATCCCTAATGTGTGTTTGTTGCAATCTGTTTCTTTAAGAAAAATAAGCAACCATATGACACAATTTAAGTTTTAAAAAGTTGTGACAATTTAAGTCATTTTAAAAAAAAGCTAGTGCTGCACTTACGGCTCTTGTATTTATTTAACATTTGTTGGAAGAATCATACAGTGCCACAAGAATGGATGGTGTCAAAAGTGGTCTCTATTTTCAAAAAAGGAGATCGATCAAACCCAGAAAACTACAGAGGAATAAGTCTTCTGGATGCAACATACAAATTATATGCTTTCATCCTCTCTAGAAGATTACAGGCAATAACAGAGTCTCTTTTACAGGAGAACCAGATGGGTTTCAGAAGAGGGAGATCCTGTATTGATGCGGTGTTCACTTTAAAAATGATAATAGAAAAACGCAGAGAGTATAATAGTGAAACACACATGGCCTTTGTAGACTGGGAGAAGGCATTTGATAATGTCGATAGAGAGCTACTTTGGAGCATAATGTTGAGAAATGGATGTCCCTTGCATTTGATAGACAGTATAAAAACTTTATATGGGAACACAACAATAAAAATAGCAGTGGAGGCCGGAAAATTGACAGATGAAATAGCTACAAATAAAGGAGTCAAACAAGGTTGTCCAATTTCACCTGCTTTATTTAATATATATGTCAACGAGCTTATGTTTATGTGGCAGCATGAAGTAGACAAGGGTATCGCTCTTACCCGCAATACTTTTATGAACTATTTATTATTTGCTGATGACACTGTGATTATACAGGAATCCGAGGACAAGCTGCAAATGGCAGTGCATAAGCTCTTCATAATTGGCAAACATTTTAATATGAAAATTTCTGCAGGCAAATCAAAAATTATGGCTTTCCATGGAAAATGGCCTATAAGGTCTAAAATAGTGATTGGAAGCAAGAGTTTGGAGCAAGTAGCTAATTTTAAATACTTGGGATGCGATGTTACGTATGATTATGACCATGATGTGCATCAAAAAGTAACTAAGTTCAACATGGTATGTGGTGCAATAAGTCGTTCTCTCAAGAGTAGAGCCAGGAAAAACACATTGCTAAAGTTTTATAAAGTAATGGCGATCCCAACTTTGGCTTATGGAAGTGAGGCATGGGTGCTGACGAGAAAACAGGAATCGAGAATCCAGTCAGCGGAAATGCGATTTCTAAGGCAAGTTCAGGGCTGCACAAGAGAGGATCGCATTCGTAATGTAATAAGGAATGAATGCGGTGCCCAACCATTGTTGAACACTGTAAGGACATACAAAGAAAAGTGGTCAGAGCATGTGTTAAGAATGTCCCAAGATCGCCTTCCATTAAATGCATTGATCCATAATCCGACAGGTAAAAGATGTATTGGTAGACCGAGGAAGAGATGGACGCTGGAACGGGCTAACGCACAGCCTAATCCATGACGACGACGACGAAAAAAAAGCTAAAACAATATTTGATTGATGAAACATTTTACAGTGTGCACGAATTCCTTTCTAAATAGTTTTGGTTGAAAAGTATTTAACTTCTAATTAAACAAACATTGTGTACTATTTGATACAAAGGGGTTCATGACAAGCCTACTGAGTTAAGTAGTAGTGGGAAAAAATTATTGGTAAGTGAGGAATTTATCATTGTTTGACATTTTTATTTTTTATTTTGTGTGATATTTGATTCAATTGGGTTCATGAAAAGCCTACTGAAGTAAGCAGTAGCAGAAACAATTTTTTGGTGGTAAGTGATGAATTTATCATTGGTAATAAACTTTCAGTTTATCAATTTTATCTTGGCATGTCTTATACTTCCTTTGGAGTCTCCTGGATGCAAAAAAACAAAAAATGAGATGATGATGATGATGTGTATGATATGTAAATGAGGTGGTGTAGTCTTCTACAGACTAAGAGAGTATGGTTAATTGAACCTCAACCATCAAAGTACACTTGGTAACCATTGGTCTAGTATTCAAACCCATAAAAAAGTTACTACCTTTACTAGGAATTATTGCTTTACTAGGCCGGCCCATTGGCGTAGTGGTTAGTGCAACTGGCTTCTATGCCTGGGTCCCGGGTTTGATTCCCGATCAGGTCTGGCATTTTTTCATACATCATCATTCTCCACCGTCTGTATTAGCAGACATAAAACAAAAAATAGGATTTGAATCACAGAACCTTCGTCTCCTAAAAACAGCTGACTCCAAACGGTGAAGACTTTACCACTAGACTAATCCATAGCGTTATGAAATAAAAATATAAAAAATATTTTTGTGAACAGTTTTTTAACAAAACAGTTAGCTTTTAACAAATTGATGGCATTTAAGCTCATCACCTGATTCTAAATTTTTTTTTTTAATTTATTTATTTAACGTCGCATTAACTACAACGGTCATTAGTGATGATGGATGAAATGATTTTTTGTAACGTATGAAAATATGTCGTGCCTGAGTGGGATTCGAACCCAGGACCGCATGATGAGAGGCGAGCACGTTACCAACTGCGCCAATGCAGCCGGCGATTCTAAATTTATTAACATAAGGCTGAAGTCCTGAAAATTAGTCATTAGAAACACATGAAGAAAAACTGTTTGCCTAGATTCGTAATGAGTTATAAGCCAAATAGTCGAAGGGGTATTGGTCGTTCAAGGAAAATGTATTTTCCGGACCAGGCTTCCTAATCCATGAAGTGAAGAAGAAGAGGAGGAGGAGGAAAATTAAAGGTCAGTGATTGTAGTATTTTTACATTTGAATAATTAATGATAAATTTACTATTGATTTTTAAATTCTTACATCATTTAAACACCAATTCATCTTTAATTACAAAGATTATGGTAATAACTAATAAATAATTTAAGAATTTTAAAATATATCAAACTTTAAACTTCTAGTTACAGAAGAAAGCGATATAATTTCAGTAAAATAAATAACAGGAACTTATCAAAACTAAAACAAATTTACATATATATGTACATCAGTAAGAAAGAGACAGTAAACATTGATAATTCTGTATTATACTTAATTGTATTTACATCTTAAAATTGTCGTGTTAATTCTGATCTTTTTTTTATTGAGTGATGATGCCTACATAAGCCTTGGGCTTGTGCGTAGGTAATGATATGTGGTGATTTACAGATGAAAAAAATGCCAGACCTGACCGGGAATCGAACCCGGGACTCCGGCATAGTAGCCGGAGATCATGTTAGTTAAAATAATTAAAATACAATGTTTTAACCAATGAGTTATTAATTAGATGAAAAAATTCCCATAATTATAATATTTAAAAAAAGTTACAGTACTACATTGTTTTTCTGGACTAATTGGGACAGAGTAATCCGGAAAATCGAGAATCCAGATGAACTGAAATCAATAAAAACAGAATATAATGGGAGAACTAACCATTTATTTATATTTCAAAAAAGCGTTTCAAGAACAGAAGAGGTACAGGTGTAAAAGACTATAGTCACAGTTTAACCTCTAAGAATAATGAATTTCATTATACAGGTTGATCCTGTGGTGAATGAAGTGAAGGTGTCATTTGGAGGGTGAAAAGTAGGTGCAATGGTAAAGCAACTGACTCCTTGTTTTACTTAGTAAATCTTCTAGAGGTTCAAACCAGCCTTTCCACTGATGAGCTAAACAAAAATAGCGTGGTTTACATGATATAATTGGTTTTAAATATTATTAAACCCACTGGGTTGGTCTAGGGGTAACATTGTCGCTGCTAGCCAGCTGTGTAACAGCTGATTTTTGGTGACGAAGGTTCTTGGTTCAAATCCTAGTACCCATCGGGTTGGTCTAGAGGTAAAGTCGTCGCCAAAATCAGCTGTTTAACAGCTTATTTTCGGAGACGAAGGTTCCTGGTTCAAATCCTAGTAAAAGTAGTTACTTTTATAGGGATTTGAAAACTAGACAGTGGTTCCTGGTGTACTTTGATGGTTGGGGTTCAATTAACCATACTCTCTCAGGAATGGTTGGCCTGGGCCTTTACAAGACTACATTTCATTTACACATCATCCTCATCTCATTGGGTCATGGGGTTGCTTATTGTTCTGAATTGAACAGATTGCAACATACACACATTAGGGATTGAAAAACAAATCCTAGTAAAGGTAGTTACTTTTATACGGATTTGAATGCTAGATGGTGGTTACCGGTGAACTTTGATGGTTGGGGTTCAATTAACCATACTCTCTCAGGAATGGTCGGCCTGAGTCTGTACAAGACTACACGTCATACACATCATCCTCAACTCATAGGGTCATGGGGTTGCTTATTGTTCTCAATTGAACAGATGCAATGTACACACATTAGGGATTACAAAAAAAAGTTATTTCCGTAATAATTATTTTTTGTTTTTTCAATAAATGAAAAAGTTGTGTCTTGTAAAAAAGTACATAAAATTATTGTATATCTGCTTAGAGCGTTTGCTAATGTTTTAAATATCCCTCAAAAATGGCTGTAATATAGGTACGTAATAGATGCCCAATTCGAAACAAGTGAAAGACACGGGGATGGCCGCCGCTTTTCTTCCCGCACGAACGGGTAACCATGACAACGGAGAGTCATTGGCAAAAAATATGCTTGCCTAGTTCTCCCCACCCTTCCCCAAACAGTGAAGAGCTTGCATGGGTCGACTACCCGCACGAACATCCACTTGCATGTCTACCGTACGTGTACGTTAGTTGTTTTGTGTTTGCGCTGTCTCATAGTTGTATTGTGTGTGTGTATACTTGTGTATTATAATTTTTTTTTACTTTCGGGTTCTCACAAATACTTATTAGTTACTAGTTTATCTCGTTTTTCTTTTTTTGGAACTTTTCTCCTATTTTTGAAGGTACAAGCTGCCATTGTGAGGTATGTAGTACTGTATTATTTTTATTTAATTTCATAAAGTTTTTATGTTTTATTAAACGATTTATGATCACAACTACAGTGTTAAAGAAAATATTTACATAAATAAATTAATATTTTAAAATCTATCTTAAAATTGTATTAGAGTTAGGCCTATTACATAGTTCAAAATAATGCATTAATATTAAAATGAATATTTAAAAAATAAATTATTCTCTATTTCACTGTATACAAAGTTAACCGAAAATGAACGTGCGGAACCCACCGTAGTCGCTTATAACACATCATTGATTTGAAAAAAATCCTCATGCAATAAGAACAAAGTAATTAAACCATTTTATTTAAAACAGTTTGGACTAGACTTACATTTTTTTCCCAAAAACCGAAATTTGTTTAAAAAAAAGTTAAGGTTATTCGAAGTAAACTTCTTTTAGGTTATTGACAGGTACAAATTGTGTACATTGTATTATTGTATACATAGGCCTAATTCATTAATATTTTCGTTGGCTCCCTCCTTAGCGTAGGAGGCAGCCAATTAGGAGGAGACAGTAAATGTTTAAAATAAATTTTAGCTGTTTCATTATAAGAAAAAATTTCCCTGCAGGGAAATAATACATTAAAAATTTCCCTGTGCTAAATTATTGTGTAAGTTTACTCTCAACCCACCGGGTTGGTCTAGAGGTGAAGCCGTCGCCAAAATCAGCTGATTTTCGGAGACGAAGGTTCCTGGTTCAAATCCTAGTTAAGGTAGTTACTTTTATACGGATTTGAATACTAGACTGTGGTTACCGGTGTACTCTGATGGTTGGGGTTTAATTAACCAAACTCTCCTAGGAATGGTCAGCCTTGGACTGTACAAGACTACAACTCATTTACACGTCATACACATCATCTTCATCTCATTGGGTCATGGGGTTGCTTATTGTTCTAAATTGAACAGATTGCAACGTACACAAATTAGGAATAAAAAAAAAAAAAATAATAGACAGTGGTTCCTGGTGTACTTTGATGGTTGCGGTTCAATTAACCATACTCTCTCAGGAAAGGTTAGCCTGGGTCTGTACAAGACTACATCTCATTTACACGTCACACATATCATCCTCATCTGATTGGATCATGGGGTTGTTTATTGTTCTATATTGAACAGATCGCAACGCACACTTAACTAGAGATGACTATAATTTTAAGTTTAGTGAATTACTATGCAAATCAGTTTAAATTAACTACTTTTGTCAACAGCTATCTATTCATTTAAAATCACTTAAAGAGGGTAGTCAACCCAGAAAATTAAAATTAAAACTTCTGGCTATAATTTTATCATTACGGTATTTATTTTAAATGAAAGAGTAATTTACTAGTAATGATCTACCATTTGAACCAAACCAAAAAATTAATTACAGCTCCTAATATAAGGGCGAGGTTGGAAAAGCAGGCTTTTATGGGAAATCAAATATCTTTATTATCTGTTGTATGCGCTTGTATGTATTTTTTCTTACAAGAAATTTCTTGAAAAAGAACCATTTTTCAAAAGCATTTTATTTACGTATTTATAAATTTTTTTAAACTAAATCCCTATTAAGGTTTTTGTAATAATCAATCCACAGATAATAAAGAAAGAAATTATACAAATTTGAAAAAAAACATCATCCAAATATCTCCAATACTAACCGAAACATTTAATTCCCAATAATGTGCAATCGTGTAAAAACCAAATTCCCGGAAAACTTGAAGAAAGTTGAAGAAATAATTTCACTCGCCTTGGTAGTGAGCTTTATTTTAAACACATATTTTTATGACTTTTTGTCAATGTGGAAACAAAGTAAACAAAATGTTGTCATTCAGAAAATTTTAAACTTCAAATAACTGCAAGGAACTTCGAAATTAAAAAAAAAAATCATCTTGAGTTGACTACCCCCTTAGTATCATGTCAACAATTTTACAAACGTGAATTTTTTTTAAGTTTATAAATCTGTTAAGAGTACCACTATGTTAATAATCTATTTAGTTAAATAATACAGAAACATACATTCAGAGAAACAGAACAAAATAAATAACTTAACCTAATTTTCTTAATTTATACTAAAATACTTAAATTATTTTTTAGGAGAGCTTGCAAATGGCCATTGTAATTTTCTGTTGATTTCTTTGTAAACAAAAAGACAATTTTTTCTTCGTCCGTACCTTCGTACACTCTCTTGAACTGTTCTTGGGCAATCGTTATCTGATAGCAATTTAGCTGCAACAAAAAATTTATTTTATTAGTTATTGATTATATTTTTAAGCAAGTCGAAAAAATCTGGTGTGAAACACTCGCACAACTTTCTCTTGCCAATGCAAATAATGAACAATATAACCTAATAATTAATAATAAAGTATTAAAAATAAACAAAAAATTAAGCTCAAAAAATATAACCATTATTCAGTAATCAGTAACAGTTTACTGGTAGATGCTCTTGAAATAAATACACATGTTAACATAGAGTCCGTAGTACAGTTCTTGAATCAAATATTATTAACAGTTAAGGGGAAAAAGTGTCAGTACTTGCAGTTTAAAAATAAACATAACGTTAAAGAAAGTAGAGAAGTGGATGTATTTATTCATAATAATAGTTTAGAGCATGTAGAAACAGTGAAGTTCCTGGGTGTATCTCTAGATAGATTTTTGTCTGGGGACTTCTATACCAATCAAGTTTGTAATAAAATATCATCTGGGGTATTTGTACTAAAACAAATTGCCAGATTAAATGATAAAAAATTACTAATGGCAGCTTATCATGGCCTCATTCTGTCTCATATCCGTTATGGTATCTTAGTATGGGGTAATTCTAGCATGGGTATTGTGAATACGGTTTTTAAAATTCAAAAGAAAGCTATTAGGTGTATGGTGGGAGCTAACCAGCTAACCTCATCCACACCACTATTTAAGGAGCTTAAATTGCTTACAGTTCCCTCTCTTTACATTTTTGAGGTGATTATGTATGTTAGGCAAAATAATTTTATGCAGAATTTCAATGTTCACAATCATAACACGAGAAGCAGGAATGATTATTATGTGGCTAATCACTCCACAAAATTGTTTGAACAAAAACCTACTTATGCAGGGAGAAAATTTATGAATAAATTACCCCAATTTTTAAAATGTGAGGATTTGAATTCCTTTAAAAAAATCTGAAAAATGACTTGATCGGTGAAACTTTTTATAGCGTACAAGAATTTTGTTCTTGATAGTAGTGATACATTGTGTGATTCTTATATGTACAGGATTTTAGGTGTTATATCTGACATGTCCTATACTCCTCCTAGAGTCTCCAGGGCGCAAAAAAAATAACCTTAGGCAAGAGAAAGTAAAAATTTCAGAATGTTTTCAAAAGGTATACAAGTAAAACAAATTAACTTATTTTATTTTTACGTCTGACTGTTTTGCAATTTCTGCTGATGCAGACGGTCGAGAATGATGATATATGAAAATGAGTGATGAAATAATGTTAGGCCTGACTGGGAATCGAACCCGGGACCCCGGCGATTAGAACATAAAATTAAGATGAAAATAAAATCAAAGAAAAGAATCTTACAATTTTTAATATTTGCTTTTAGTGGCTCCCTAATTTCCCCTTGCAACCATCTAAAAATTTAACCACAAAGAAATTGTTTCGTCAGTAACAGGCAGGTAGGTGGAGTGTTAAATTAAATTGGCCGGCCCGTGGTGTAGTGGTCAGGGCAACTGACTACTATGCCGGGGTCCCGGGTTCGATTCCCGGTCAGGTCTGGCATTTTTTTCATCTGTAAATTACCACATTTCATTACCTACGCACAAGCCCAAGGCTTATGTAGGCATCTTCACTAAAAAAAAAAAAAAAAAAAAAATTGCACTCGATCTGTTGATTCCAGGGCTACAAAAATTGTTCTGTTTCTTGTCACATAGTCAGCCAAATATATGACTGAACTATTTAAGAATAGAAGAGGTAGAGGTGTAAAAGACACTAGTCACAGTTACCTCCTCTGAGAGTAATGAATTACACTATACAGCCAGTCACTGTGGAGAATGAAGTGAAGGTGTCATATGCAGGGTCGAAAGTGGTTGTTTTTTTGGAGGGCTTGGCATGCTAATAAGCATACTCTTTCAACTCAATGAGGAAGGCAATAGTAAACCACCTCACTCCTCGTTTTTACTTAGTAAAACCTCTAGAGCAGTCATGTCAAAGATACGGCCCGCGGGCCGCAACTGGCCCCCGCGCTGTATCAATACGGCCCACGATCGCAATGTGTCACAGAAAGAAGAATCATGTTTTTTTGGAGCTTTAAGACTTCACTCGATTCCTCTACAGAAGTTTTAAAATGCGCACACTACATTTATAAGTAATTTTAAGGGCAGCGCGTGCCCAGACAAGCGAGAGAGATAGACAGTAACGCCATCTCTACCTGACATCAATGAGCTTGTCGAAAACAAGAGAAGTCAGGTATCTGGATCCTCGAGCTCAAAATAATTACCATCTTTTATAACTTTGATATGATTTTTAACAACCGTATATTATTTATACTATACAATTAAATATAAACAATGTTATAATAATTCAGTACATTTTTTGTTATTTGAATCTGGCCCGCCTACACATTCTAAATTTAATATATGGCCCTCTGCAAAATTGAGTTTGACACCACTGCTCTAGAGGTTCAAACCAGTCTTTCGACTGTTGACCTAAATAACAACATTATGCATGAATGCATGCATGCATTCTTCATGCAAACCTACCGTATTGGTCAAGCGGTAGATTCGTTGCCAAAGTCAGCTGTTTAACAGCTGATCAGCTTGAAGGCTTGCACACTTGTTCATTTTCCCCACTCACTGCCTTACTGAATACTCATACTGAGACAGACACACTCACGCATGCATACACACGTCCTTCCCAATCCCACTATATAGTATGTTACACGTTATGTTGTTACTATGTTATAGTATGTTACTATGTTACACGTTATGTTGTTTTATTTCATATTTAGATTGTTTTCTTTTGCTATTACTACATTACTTTTGTTGCCCATAATGAGCATGTGGAGTGTTAAATTAAGTGCACTTGATCTGCTGGTTCCAGGGCTACAAAAAATAGTTCTGTTTCTTATCACATAGTCAGTCAAATATATGACTGAACTGTTTAAGAACAGAAGAGGTAGAGGTGTAAAAGACACTAGTCAGAGTTATCGCCTATGAGAGTAATGAATTTCACTATACAGCCAGACCCTGTGGTGAATGAAGTGAATGTGTTATTTGCAGGGTTGAAAGTAGGTACCTTTCGGAGAGCCTGGCATTCTGATAAGCATACTGTTTCAACTCAGTGAGGAAACCAATAGTAAACCACCTCACTCCTCATTTTTATTTAGTAAAACCTCTACAGGTTCAAACCAGCCTTTCGACTGTTGACATAAACAATAAACATTAGGTTACATGAAATTGTAATTTAAAGGAATTTACCTGTTCCTTCGATTAATGCAAATAGTCCAAAAAATTCAGGATGTTTAATCCGTATTTTTCTAGCCATTGCTGAACATACATCCTTTGCTTTCATATTCGGCCTTAGTGGAACCATTCTTGTTCCTAATGGTAATCCTGTGAATTCATCAATCAGTACTACTTTGATTGCTTTCGTTGGATCTCCCTCACAATCACACTAAAAAAAAACAATGAGAAAAATAATTAAAATTTCATTATAAACCTACAGTCCAGCCTCTGTTAGTTTGCTCCTAATGTAAACAAATAATAACATCACTAAGCATGCGCATTATATCTAAATGTGTACACGCTGATTAAAAAGTAACAACAAAATACTTTCAAAAGTATTTAAATACAAAATACGTTTAAAAGTATTTTTCTAAATGAAGTTTTTAGGCCTACATCATATCATGACTGATGTTTTTAGTACTTTAAGTATTTATAATTTAAAAAATAGTTAACTTAATAAGAATACGACATCCGTAAAGTCGCAGATTCTAGCGTGCACCCTGTAGTAGGCGGCTTTTGTTTGTTGACAGTAGGAGCAAACTAAGAACGGCTCAACTGTAGATGTAATTTGATTATGAACATTTTTTCTTAGTTTATATAAAGTCGTATCAACATCTTTGTCATTCAAAAATAAATCTTTATAATGCATTCTGCAGTTTGAAATTAATTCTACTTTTATTTTAAAACCACATAGGACTACTTAAGTTCATTAAACTAAAAAAAACTCATTTCATTTTTTGCGGTTCAATTTTTCAGTTTTTGGAGTCCTTTCCTGATGTTTCCCTCCTTGAACTTTCTCCAGTATTCCTTCAATCCATCCGATCTTCTCTGCCGTTCCTTGTCAGAATACACAACTTTCTGTCGTTTCGTCGGTTTCTGCTGTTCAAGTCTTGTGGTCTTCAGCCTGTGGTTGTTTCCGGATTTTGTTTTGAGGTCCTCAAGTGAGATTTGGAGTCCGTTCATGTTCTCCTTAATTTCCCTGATTCAGTGGGGCTGAGTTTTTCTGTTTAGGAAAAAGTTAATGATTTGTTTTGTTTTGATATGTTTAATTAACATTAATTTTATTTTGTATAATGAATTTATATAATAAATTTCACTAACCTTCTTTTTAAACTGCATCGACTTTTATCTTTACTTACACATGTTTCGGTGGATCCACCATCATCAGAATAAATAACATAATTGAAACTAAAAAAATTTTTTTATTTATTTAAAATTTATAGAAGATGATACATCTTCAGTCATTTGTATAAAATATGTTTTATGATACATCATCTTCTATCATCTTTTATAGATTTTAAATAAATAAAAAAAATTTTTAGTTTCAATTATGTTATTTACTCTGATGATGGTGGATCCACCGAAACACGTGTAAGTAAAGATAAAAGTTGATGCAGTTTAAAAAGAAGGTTAGTGAAATTTATTATATAAATTCATTATATAAAATAGAATCTTTGTCATTAGTGACTACTTTGGGTTTGAACAAGTAATAATTTTCCAAATCCTAGCCAGGATTCAAAACCGGTACCTCTGCTTTTAGCATAGCACGCCAATCATTTGGTCACGTAGATAGTCAAATTACTTCATTTGTGATCGTAGCTAAGTTTTTCTAAAGCAGCGGTAATTTCAATGTTAAAAATTATAATTGTTATATCTACTACAAAATAGAGAGATGATTGAAACATTTTTTAATAAATTATAACATTAAGTCAAGTTAACCCACCGGGTTGGTCTAGAGGTAAAGTCGTCACTGCAAGTCAGCTGTTTAACAGCTGATTTTCGGTGATGAAGGTTCCTGGTTCAAATCCTAGTAAAGTTAGTTACTTTTATATGGATTTGAATACTAGACAGTGGTTACCGGTGTACTTTGATGGTTGGGTTTCAGTTAACCATACTCTCTCAGGAATAGTCGGCCTGGGTCTGTACATGACTCATTTACATGTCAATACATATCATCCTCATCTCATTGGGTCATGGGGTTCCTTATTGTTGTAAATTGAACAGATTGCAACGTACACACATTAGGAATAAAAAAAAGTTGAGTAAAAGTTGCCTATACAACAGGAAAATGTTGTTACTGTGAACAAAGATATAAATTTCTCTTTGTACTGCCTACCCTGCAGTTTGTGGTAATTCTGTATAACTGTTCATAATTATGTGGCCCGCCAAGTGTTTTTAAAACTTTTAAGTGGCCTCTGAAGGTTATGAGTTTGAGATCGTTGCTCTAATGGATACTTGCCTATTAAGATAAAAATCTAATTGGAATTAATTCGTGAACAAGTTGTGTTTACAAAATTGGGAAGAATTCCTAACAAGTTTCGAAGTACGTTAACATTATTGGTTTTTGAATAATAAAAAAAAACTGAGGTACCTAAACATTAATAATTTTAGTAAGCAAAAAGCAAAAAAAATATTGCTTAGTAAGCAAATGCTAAAAAATATTGCAAATATTTTTTAAAAATAAATAAACTTGCAATATTTTTTTATAAATAAATAATTTTGCAAATATTGCTTAGTAAGCAAAAACATTAGTACGCAAAAAGCAAAAAAAATCTCATCAACTATATGTACATAATTGTACATATAGGAACTATATGTACATAATTGAAAACCACCCCAATTCAACCCTGTCATTTGCTATATTTTTGAAGTGGATTAGGCATGAGTTTGAACAAACTCTACTTCGGAGAGTTTGTTTACGAATGGCTGTTAGCAGGTTGTCATAAAAAGTCGCTCGCCCAACCGGTGTTACTTAACAAATAATAGCCCATTTCTTTCTGTTGACTGATTGGGCTGCCCCGAAGATCAGTTGGTAAGATGTTAAAAAAAAATAAAAAGTTATTAACTCATCGAGGTGCTCTAGTTTAGAGATTAAGTTGTCGCATCGAGTCAGCTGTTTAACAGCTGATTTTCAGGAACGCAGGTTTCACTACATACACTTTAAGTAGCTTCTGTGTTTACAGAATATATTGATTCTATATAGTTACCGTGGGTTCCATGGTTCTTTTTTTTTGGTTTAACGTCCGACTGTTCTGCAATTACTGCTAACGCAGACGGTGAAGGATGAATTGATTTTTGTAACATATAAAAATATGCCGTGCCTGAATGGGATTCGAACCCAAGACCGCATGATGAGAAGCGAGTACGTTACCAACTACGCCAATGCGACTGGCGATCCAATTTGACAGTAGGGTAAAGATAGTTCCTTTTGTACGAATTTTAATAGTACTAGACAGTGATTACCAGTGTACTTTAATGGTTGGGTTATAATTAACTATGCCCTCTTAGGTACGGTCGGCCTGGGTCTGTACAAGATTACACATCATCCTCATCTCATGGGGTTGCTTATTGTTATGAACTGATCAGTTTGCAACGTACACACATTAGGGGGGAGGGGATAATGTACAAATTTCAAAGGAAATTCTCAAGTACAATTTTTTGAAACTGTTGTTGTTTTTTTCTTTTTATTAAGCGAAAAACTTTTAAAATTTAAAGCATAAAGTGATAAATATTATTTAGGTACGATAATTGAAACCACGTATAGATGGGAGCTCACTTGATTGCTAGCGTAAGGAATTTGGGTGGAGAGGATGGTTTGTACAATTCCCCTCCTCCTATAACCTAGTAGTAGTAATAATACTATTAGCTGTTCTAAAAATATTAGTCACAAACCATTTCGAATAACTACTGTAGGACCAGGCTCCCTTCCACTTCATCCCGCACTAGCAAACAAGTCAGCTCCCAACTACGAGGCGTATTTTTAAAGTAAGTACCGTTTGAAAATTAAAAAAAAATAAAAGGAAATTTGCAAAAACTAATTTTATTTTCGGAATCTACATACTTTTATCTATTTTTCTACATAGTTTCCAAGTTTTTGTAAACACTTATCATATCGCACAACTAAATTTTGGAAACCTTCTTCATAAAAACTTGCCGCCTGCTGTGATAACCAAGAATTCACGGCCGTTTTCAATTCATCGTCATCGTCATAACGGCTGCCGCCCAAGTGATGTTTCAGATGACGGAAGAGATGAAAGTCGCTCGGCGCAAGGTCAGGGCTGTAGGGTGGGTGGTCCAAAACTTCCCAGCCAAAAGAGTCCAATGCAGCTCGGGTCTGAGCGGCAGTGTGAGGCCGCTTGAGAGAGTTCAAAAGACTCGACAGTTACTTGAATTTTCTGACACGTTATGACGAAAACGGTGACGATATGCTGAGTCGGATCGTAACTGGAGACGAAACGTGGATTTCACATTTCACTCCCGAATCGAAACAACAAAGCATGGATTGGAGACACACGCACTCTCCCGTAAAGGTCAAAGCCAAAGGTCAAATCACAGCAGGCGGCAAGTTTTTATGAAGAAGGTTTCCAAAATTTAGTTGTGCGATATGATAAGTGTTTACAAAAACTTGGAAACTATGTAGAAAAATAGATAAAAGTATGTAGATTCCGAAAATAAAATTAGTTTTTGCAAATTTCCTTTTATTTTTTTTTATTTTCAAACGGTACTTACTTTAAAAATACGCCTCGTATAAATAAATTTTATCAAAATAATTATTCAACCCACTGGGTTGGTCTAGAAGTAAAGTCGTCACCAAAATCAGCTGTTTAACAGCTGATTTTTGGAGACGAAGGTTCCTGGTTCAAATCCTAGTAAAGGTAGTTACTTTTATATGGATCTGAATACTAGACAGTGGTTACCGGTGTACTTTGATGGTTGGGGTTCAATTAACCATACTCTCTCAGGAATGGTCGGCCTGGGTCTGTACAAGACTACACCTCATTTACACGTCATACACATCATCCTCATTTCATTGGGTCATAGGGTTGCTTATTGTTCTGAATTGAACAGATTGCAACGTACACAAATTATGAATAAAAAAATAAAAGAATAATTATTATTATTTCTTTTCATTTTGTAACTTTTATAGGACATAAAAATGTTGAGTTTTGTTCTCTGTAATGTGTTCTCGAGAAAATAAAAAAGCATATTGATTCCTGTTATTTTATTATCATCATAGTAGCCCAGGTTTTTAGACTTTCAGTCAAAGGTTTGTGAATTTGATTTAACTTCCTAACGAAATTTGGTTATGAGGTCGCCCAGAAAGTTATAAAGCAAGGTTATGTAGTCACTCAGTGAATTTCTTATGAATGTCATTTCATAACATCTGAACATTTTTTTTTTAACGCCACATCAACTGCAACGGTCATTAGTGACGACGTTGGGGTGGAACTGTGTAGTAACGTATGAAAATATTCTGTGCCTGTGTGGGATTCGAACCCAGGATCGCATAATGAGAGGCAAGCATGTTACCAACTACACCAATGCAGCCGGCCCTGAACATTTTTAGTAGGTACTGACTGTATTTAAGTTTTGAGGAATTACAATGTAGCTTCCACTACAAAATTGTGAAATTAATATTTTTATAAACGTTTTTGAATAACAGTGAATTATTTAATGCGGCCATTATAAATGTATAAAGAGATATACAATTAATTTCATTTGACGTTCGGAAAATATCTTGTTTGGAAATCGTAAAAATTAAAATAATTATGAAATGTTTATTAAAGAAACTGTACTAATCAAAATAAATATTAAAATTTTAAACAAAATTTTCAAAACTTACATCATCTGTCTCTAATACTGGTGTTGTATTTATTTCAGCAACAAATTCAGATCTTGAAACGGAAAACCCCTGTAATAAACAATTTATTTCAGTCATTTCAGACTGAGAAAACTATCTAGTTGCATTTTAAAGGAAATAATTTTTGTCGTTTTAATAAATTCTTAATGTAAGTGAAATTTTAGATCCTTGTGCAATTCTTTACTTTAAATTTTAAAATCTTTGTTAGCATATATATGTATTATTAACCTTTTTTTTTGTAATCCCTAATTTGTGTATGTTGCAATCTGTTCAATTCAGAACAATAAACAACGCCATGACCCAATGAGATGACGATGATGTGTATGACATGCAAATGAGGTGTAGTCTTGTACAGACTCAGGTCGACCATTCCTGAGAGAGTATGGTTAATTGAACCCCAACCATCAAAGTACACCGGTGACCGCCGTCTAATATTCAAATACGTATAAGTAACTACTTTAACTAGGATTTGAACCAGGAACCTTCGTCTCCGAAAATCAGCTGTTAAACAGCTGATTTTGGTTGACGACTTTACCTCTAGACCAACCCGGTGGGTATTAACTTTGAGATAGTTTTTTTTTTTTAATAATTTTGGAAGATATCCGAGCTTTGATTATGGTATTTTGAAATGAGAAGTGGGATTTACATTTAAAAATGCTACGAATTCAGTCCGCCTAATTATTTAACAGTATTACTGTTGATTTATAATGACCAATTCATGAACATAATTGAATAAGGTTCTTCAAATCTGAATTAAAATTAATTCATCTGCACTGGTAACGCGCTTTGAGTTGACGATTGCGCATATCATGCGGAGGACAGTATACTATCTATCATACTTACATCGGCCAACCCGAAAGCATAAGACATATATCAAGCAACTATAGGTATCAGAAGAATAAATGTCCCATAGCCGAGCGAGCGAGAGGGAGATATGTGGCATAACTACGCATGCGCTCAAAGGTCTTCACCATTGTAATCCAAATCTGAAAACATACTACAGTCGTTATCTTGCTTGTTAGCTTACTGCATGCATAAACGATTGCTCACAACAATGAGTAATGTTATTGGAATGGCGCGTATGGCTAGTGCGAGTGAGAGAATTATGCATTCTCTCACTCCTACGGCTAGGGGACTTTAGTTCGACTGAATACTATAACTCGAAATGTAACTACCACAAACACTTAAGTAATAAAATTCATTTCATGACCCGTCACACTAAATAAGTAAGGAATAATGTAATTATTTAAAGAAAGTGAATTGTTTAAAATTCAATTGCAATTTACCATAACTTTACGAAAAATAATGAAATATGAAAACCCTAAAAATACAATAACATTTTGAAATTACCGTAAAACTAGTATTACTCATGATAATAAGCTCGCATCGACGGAACTCACGGACTAACTAGTCTATCACTACAAAATTTCAGAGTGCAGTAATTCAGTTTACTGCTAATGACCAAAAAGGATACTAAATATAGCTTAGGCCTAGTATTATAACTTATTTAGAATAATTATTAAGAATCAATAAATAATATAATGGGGTGTTTATAAAACAATATAGTTGTAAACATAATAAATCAATGTAAGAGTAAAACTACAACATGATGTGATAGTTAGAGCTGTCGCTGTGATCTATTTAAAAAAAATACATATAGTAGCACTTCCAACCTCCGCATAGTCCAGTCTTACTCTCGCTGACGATCGTCAACTTATATTGCATTATAGTACTAGGATTTGAACCAGGGTCATTTAACATTACATGATACATTGTCAGTTATGTTTTATTAAACATCCTATGTAGGATTTTTAAACAGCCGTATTATTTAAAATTGAAATATATATTTTCTAACCACCAGAATACGGTAACATAAAACACTTACCAATGTTTATAGCGCTTTCGTGTATCTTGTACACATCTTCAGTAAATTAACATTTATTACAAGTCAAAATTTAAAACATCCTGCTCCTACCATGGTAGATAAGGAGTCATCAAGTTTCCTTATCTACCATGGTAGGAGCAGGAAGTTTTAAATTTTGACTTGTAAGAAATGTTAATTTACTGAAGATGTGTACAAGATACACGAAAGCGCTATAAACATTGGTAAGTGTTTTATGTTACCGTATTCTGGTGGTTAGAAAATATATATTTCAATGTCAGTTATGTATCTCACCAATAAGGTTACTGCCTATTTTATCTATTTGAAAGAAATAATTTTTAGAGATATTGCTTTTATTTGTATTGGTTTTTAGAATTTTAAAAAAAATTTATTTATTTACAGTTGCATCAACTGGTTGGTTCATTAGCGACTATGGTGGATTATGTAACATTAACTGTGGGATTTGATAGGAGAAAATTTTCAGAGCCTCGCCGGGAATCGAACCCCGGACCTCTGCGTGGTAGTCCAATGCGCTAACCACTGCGCTATGGAGGTGGTCTTTTAGAGCTATTGTATCTATAAATCACTTATTATTATTTAACATTTTGAGTGAGTGGCACAGTATGTACTACCCGTTTTCAAGCTTTGTGCAGCTTAGAGGTATGCATTACATCACTAATACTGTGAGAGATTGCATTAGTAGTAGTAATGTTTTACTTGTATTATGTTTGTAGTAGTCAAGAGTACTATCCAAACTACATATATTCTGTGTTGCAGTCTACAGCGAATAGTGAAAACAGCACCCACGTATGTCACCGCACTAGGCAGCCTACTGCCTAGCAAACAGCAATGAGATGATTAGTAGAGTGTTATGACGTAACAGCAGTTTGGTACTTCATCTTTCCCCTTCATCCCGCAGCTGCACAAAGTTTGGGGACGGGCAGTACTGTGGTGGAGGTACCCGTTATGTGAACCACAGTAAAGGGTGATTCAAAAAGAGCGCCGGTTTTTAAACGGCTGGTAAATTTTTGTTTATCGGTTGGCAACATTGTTTGACCTCATTCCTATTTTGGAGAACATTCCGATTGACGATTCAGTTGTAGTTTCTCTTGTATGCACAGTGAGTGACAGTTTGGTGCGGCTTTTGGTCGGGCGGTGTCATCGGCCCTTACTTTTTTGAAAATCAAGAAGGACAAGCCGTGACAGTAAATGGAGACCGATACCGTACGATGATTAGGGAGTTTTTGTGGCGTCATTTGGATGGAATGGACATTGACGAGTTGTGGTTTCAGCAGGATGGTGCCACCTGTCGCGCTGCACGAGAAACAATGTTGTTGCTCCGTGAACGGTTCCAGGATCGCATCATTTCTCGTAATTCCGACCATCAATGGCCACCAAGGTCGTGTGACTTGACGCCTTGTAACTTTCATCTTTGGGGTCATCTGAAGTCATTGGTGTATGCCAATAAACCCCGAAACATCAATGACTTGAAGGAGGAAATTCGACGGGTTATCGGGCAAATGGAAGTCGAAACTTGTCGTGCAGTAATATCCAATTTCATGGACAGAGTTGATGCGTGCCAGCGCAGTAGAGGAGGACACATGCATGACATCATTTTTCATACATAAAATCGGAAGGAAAGATGAACTTGTTGATGTATTTATTTTCAGTTTTTCAAAAAAATAAATCTCTTAATTTGATATATCAAAACCGGCGCTCTTTTTGAATCACCCTATATATACTGTGCTGTGTGGTGGGGGTACTCATTATCTGAACGACAGTATATACTGTGCTTTTTTTGGTCATCTGTTATAATAATCAATCCACAAGGGATGTAGTTCAGCAGGTACACGCCCGCGTGAATGTGTTAAGCTTGTAATACCATTTTTTTAGTTTTTATATCTTATTTTTCATGTTTTACACTTTCTTGGACCCCAAAATACATAAAAACTTGTTTTTATACAAGAATTTGTCATATGTTGATTTGTATGAATAGTTATGACTTGAATTTGGTCTAATTTTAATGAACTTTTGTACGGTAATAAATTTCTCATATCTCTGTTACATTTTTCATTTTTTTTTTTTAATTTGAATTAGAAATAATTATCTCAAAATAATGGAAAAACTATTATTTCTCAAAAAAAAAACACAAAAATAGCTCTAACAATCTTCTAGTAATATTTTTTATATAATAAAATTGTTTGCGGTCTTGGGTTCAAATCCCACTTTGGCATGGCATTTTCACACGTTACAAAAAATCATTTCATCATTCATAGTTACAACCCAACATCGTCGCTAATGACCTCAGTAGTTGATGCGACGTAAAATAAACAAAGAAAAAAAATTGTTTGCCCATGTTGAGCAGGAGGAGTGTTAAATTATTTTCTACTCGATCTTCTAGTTCGAGGGCTATTCAGTTCCCCCTTAGGCCACCCCAGTCAGTTATCTGGTAAAGAGTCGCTACTAATTGTTAAGTAACACCGTTTGGGCAAGCGAATTTATTTGGTGACCAGCTGACAGCCACTCGTGAACAAATTCCACTGAGAATCCAAGTTCAAATTCGTGCCTAATCCACATCAAAATACAGCAAAAACGCCGGGAGCAAATTTGTTGATTTCATTAATTTACAGTTCCCGATGACAAATAAAAGTTTAAAAAAACTATAATGTATTAAGGGACAATCCTAAATGAAAAAATATTATGTTTGATAATAAATTATTTTATTACGCATAAAAACGTACTTACAAAAGTATTATAAATTATATTATTAATAATAATAAAAAAAAAATAAACGAATGTGTTATGTATAAATTAAACACATGTTAGTAAAAGTAATTAATTATATAATTTTAAAAAATAATTGTAATAATCTTTAAAATTATAGTAATAAAAGTAATAATGAAATTGAAATTTATTAATACTGACACAAGGACATGGGTCGATCGCATTGCAGTCTTCGAATAATTTATCCGGTTCGTTTAAAAGTGAACCGGCACATAATAATGACGTGATGTAATATCCGCATTCTCCTCCTCGTAATGATGGGTTCATTAAATACCACATATATAGTCCTTCAACTTCGACTGTAAATGTTCGACATTTCGATAAAACCCATACTAATAGTGGTATAAAATCATCTGCACATATATCTACTTTTTTTCCGGATACAAATGATTTCGCCTGAAAAATAAGACAAATTATATTACAGTAGGACTTCGATTATCCGTCAGTCATGGGACCGAAGCCCTGACGGATAACCGAAAAGACGGTTAATGGAGAAAGAGCGAAAAACATAGAAAAAATACATTGTAATATGTCAAAATGTTAATTTAATGTTGACTACTGTACTACCAGACAGTACACTATAAAGGCATACAAGCTGAAAACATTACGATACAAATTACACTAGATACAGTGCAGCAAAACTATTGTTTAAAAAAGTCTGTTACAGTAATTTCTTTTGTTTCAACACATTTCGGGCTTTTTTGGCTGCTATATCTCTTACTCTTCGAAGCAGCAACAGCTGAGTGGAATCTGCTTCAGTCTGCTGTTCAAACCAATCAATACATTTAGAAAACATTGATTCTGCTTCAGCATGGGTGATTGTTTTAGTAGTAGCGTCTTCTACCTCATGGTCGCTTTCGTGATTTTCTGCAGGATCATTAGACTCCAAAACTCGCTGAATGAGTTCATCATCAGAGACAAATTCAAAACGTACAACCGCACAGACGAACACGCATTTGGTGAATCACGCAATAGTAGTGCTGCTGGCTGAATATACAGGACCTTCACGGGTGCAAAGTCGACTAAAAAGGCTGACGGTTAAGCGAGAAAGACGGTAAATCAGTAGACGGATAATCGAAGTCCTACTGTATATCAATATGTAATAATTCAAACATCTATATATTTTTTCTGCCCATAACAGACAGGTGGAGTGTCAAATTATTTACACTCAATCTGTTCGTTGCAGGGCTAAAATAAATAGTTCTGTTTCTTATCACATGGTCAGCCAATTAAATGACTGAATCATTTAAGAACAGAAGAGGTAGAGGTGTATTGTGACACTAATCAGAGTTATCTCCTCTGAAAGTAATGAATTTCATTATACAGCCAGACCCTTTGGTGAATGAAGTGAAGGTGTCGTTTGCAGAGTGGAAAATATATGCTTTTCAGAGGGCCCGGCATGCTGATAGGCGTACTTTTCCACTCAGTGAGGAAGGCAACGGTAAACCACCTCACTCCTCGTTCTACTTAGTAAAACCTCTACAGGTTCAAACCAGCCTTTTGGCTGATGACCTAAACAACAACAACATATATTTTTTCTCTTTAATTCTTTATTTACAACTGCAAAATTTTACAACGAGCATAATGATGATTATGACAATAATGTAAATGACATGATAGGCATGAGAGGGGTAGGGCCCCCATTGGTGCCATTTGTATATCAAATTAGCAGGTCTCTACTCCAGCATCTTTTAAGGTGTCTAGGGAGATTATCAGGTAAATGGACGATGGAAAGTGAACGCACCAGGGGGTTCTCGTGTTCGTGTGACTTGTCATGAAAGCGTTTGAATAGGTATTCAATAAAATTTTGTACAAGTGGTGTTTTCAATTCTGTATGTAAGGTTTTGTGGCTAACGTAAAGAGGTGCATTTGCTATAAGGCATAATGTTTTTGATTGGAATGCTTGAATTCATTGCAAGTTAGAGGGTTTGGTTGAACCGTAAATTTGGGACCCGTAGGTCCACATAGGTTTCAAAAGAGAACAATATATGTGTAATTTTTGTGCCATTGGTAATTTTGATCGTTTGTGAAGTAGGGAATATAGAAGTTTAAGTCGGGAATTCAGAAATAAACGTTTCCGTTTGATATGTGTGCTCCAAGTTAGTCGTTTATCAAAAGTCAGACCGAGATACTTGACCGTATCTGTTTTTGTGAGAGGTTCATTGTCTATGTATACTGGTGGGCAATCACCATGACGGAGTGTGAAAGACACATGAAGGGATTTTGGTGAGTTTTATTTTCCATGATTTATATGATTCATGTAAAAGGTTGAGATGATGTTGAAGTGTTAGTGAAGCGTGTATAGAGTTTTGGTCTCGGGCTAATATCGCTGTGTCGTCAGCGTAGGTAGCAGTGAGGGTCTGGGGTAGGGTTGGTAGGTCTGAAGTATATACTGAATAGAGAAGTGGGGCTAAAATTGAGCTATAATTTTAAAAGCAAATTATTAAAATCTAGTGTGAAACATTCACATGACTTTCTCTTCTTTTTTTACAGGACTTTCACACTCCCCTGCACACTGCCATTTCCTCCCGCAAGTACGGAAGTCTGTCAGCAAAGTTTTTTTTTTTTTGCGTCCTGGAGACTCCAGGAGGTGTATAGGACATGTCAGTTATAACATGTGAAATACATATAAGAATCACACAATATATCACTACTATCAAGAGAGAAATTCTTGTACGCTGTAAAAAGTTTCACCAATCAAGTAATTTTTCAGTTTTTTTTAAAGGAATGCAAATTATCACAACATTTTAAAAATTGGGGTAATTTATTCATGAATTTTCTTCCTGCATAAGTGGGTTTTTGTTCAAACAATTTTGTGGAGTTATTAGCCACATAATAATAATTTCTGTTTCTCGTGTTATGATTGTGAACATTGAAATTCTGCATAAAATTATTTTGCCTAACATACATAATCACCTCAAAAATGTAGAGAGAGGGAACTGTAAGCAATTTAAGCTCCTTAAATAGTGGCCTGCATGAAGTTAGCTGGTTAGCTCTCACCATACACCTAATAGCTTTCTTTTGAATTTTAAAAACCCTAATCATTTTACCCATGCTAGAATTACCCCATACTAAGATACCAAAACGGATATGAGACAGAATGAGGCCATGATAAGCTACCATTAGTAATTTTTTATCATTTAATCTGGCAATTTGTTTTAGTACAAATACCCCAGATGATATTTTATTACAAACTTGATTGGTATAGAAGTCCCAAGACAAAAATTTATCTAGAGATACTCCTAGGAACTTCACTGTTTTTACATGCTCTAAACTATTATTTTGAATAAATACATCCACTTCTCTACTTTCTTTAACGTTATATTTGTTTTTGAACTGCAAGTACTGACACTTTTTCCCATTAACCGTTAATAACATTTGATTCAAGAACTGTACTACGGACTCTATGTTAACATGTGTATTTACTTCAAGAGCATCTACCAGTAAACTATTACTGATTACTGAAGTATCATCAGCAAACAACAAAGCTCTGCCATTAGGTATGGCTTGTGGTAGCCTATTAATATACAATAGAAACAGAATTGTACCTAAAACTGACCCTTGTGGAACGCCTGCTTTGACTTCAAGCTTTCCAGATACAGCATTTGTAATTCCCCCTAACAACTCTAGTTAACTCCACACACTGTAATCTATTAATAAGGTAAGATTGAAACCATTTCAATTCTACCAAAGTACAATGATACTTACGAATCTATATATATTTGAAATAGCAGCAAGAAAATGTTTCAATTTATCTGACGGTAAATCACTAATTTGCATCATGTACAAATTGTTTGTTATGAGCGAAAGTTCCTCTTCTGTATATGGCCTGATCTGTGCCTATAAAACAAAAACAATATGAACTCAGTGTTTATTATATTCATAAATAATTTGGCTGCCCATAACAGACAGGTGGAGTGTTAAATTATTTACACTCAATCTGTTCGTTGCAGGGCTAAAATAAATACAGTCGGACCTTCATATATCGAAATTGTACGTTCCTCATAAAAAATTCGATATATAGAAACTTCGATAAAGAGAAACGCTGTTTTTTTTTTTCATTATCACTGCTACTTATATTAAGTGAGATTACTCTACCATGACCATATTACCTTAAAACAGTATTTATTTACAATAAAGTTTGTTTTATTGTGAACACGGGTGTGAAGGGCAATTCTCCACAGAAAGAAAAACTTTTCTTTTTTGCTTAGGCATGTTTTTATCTCGTAACAGTTTTAGGTACCCATTTGAAAACTTCTTCGTCGTATTTACATATTTTTGATCTTACATAGTATAAACGTATCACACTACCCTTACCCTTGTACGTGGACCACAGTGATCAACGTACTGTATTATCACGTTGCTCTCTCACTCTCTCGCTCTCTCTCTCTCTCTCTCACTCTCTCTCTCTCAGCTGTTAAATGCTGATTTTGGCGACGACTTTACTTCTAGACCAACCCGGTGGGTTAGCCAATTAAATGACTGAATCATTTAAGAACAGAAGAGGTATAGGTGTAAAAGACACTAATCAGAGTTATCTCCTCTGAAAGTAATGAATTTCATTATACACCTAGACTCTGTGGTGAGTGAAGTGAAGGTGTCATTTGCAGAGTGGAAAATATGTGCTTTTCAAAGGGCCCGGTATGCTGATAAGCATACTTTTCCACTCAGTGAGGAAGGCAATAATAAACCACCTCACTCCTCGTTTTATTTAGTAAAAGCTCTACAGGTTCAAACCAGCTTTTTGGCTAATTACCTAAACAATAAATAATTTGGAAAGAAGAAAAAATATATAGTACCAAAGAGTTTTGTTTAATGAACACAGTGGCGGATTTACATATTTGAGGGCCCATCGCAATTTGTTTGTTAGGGCCCCGTTGTTTGGTATTGAACTATTTTAAAAATTCTTGGCGATAAATTTTAATTTATGAATTTATTAATAATATTTTGTAATAATATAGTTTTTATTAAGTTCGGGGAAACGATGAAAGTCACTCAGAGCTAAGTTGGTACTGGTAACGCAATATAAGTTGACGATCGTCAGCGAAAGTAAGACTGGACTGTGCGGGGGGTGGAAGTGCTACTATATATGCTTTTCTAAATACATCATAGCGATAGCTCTAACCATCACATCATGTTGTAGTTTTACTCTTACATTGATATATTATGTTTACAACTATGTCGTTTTATAAACATCCCATTGTATTATTTATTGATTCTTAATAATTATCCTAAATAATAAACATTCATTCTAAATAAGCCATAATACTAGGGCCTAAGCTATATTTAGTATCCTTTTTGGTCATCAGTAGTAAACTGAATTACTGCACTCTGACATTTGTAGTGATAGACTATTTAGTCTATGAGTTCCGTCAATGCGAGCTTATTATCATGAGTAATACTAGTTTTACGGTAATTTCAAAATGTTATTGTATTTTTAGGGTTTTCATATTTCATTATTTTTCGTAAAGTTATGGTAAATTGCAATTGAATTTTAAACAATTCGCTTTCTTTAAATAATTACATTATTCCTTACTTATTTAGTGTGACGGGTCATGAAATGAATTTTATTACTTAAGTGTTTGTGGTAGTTACATTTCGAGTTATAGTATTCAGTCGAACTAAAGTCCCCTAGCCGTAGGAGTGAGAGAATGCATAATTCTCTCACTCGCACTAGCCATACGCGCCATTCCAATAACATTACTCATTGTTGTGAGCAATCGTTTATGCATGCAGTAAGCTAACAAGCAAGATAACGACTGTAGTATGTTTTCAGATTTGGATTACAACGGTGAAGACCTTTGAGCGTATGCGTAGTTATGCCACATATCTCCCTCTCGCTAGCTCGGCTATGGGACATTTATTCTTCTGATACCTATAGTTGCTTGATATATGTCTTATGCTTTCGGGTTGGCCGATGTAAGTAGGATGGATAGTATACTGTCCTCCATTCGCATGATAGGCACAATCTTCAACTTATAGCGCGTTACCAGTACTGTACAATGAGTAATTCCCTTTGAAATTGCTCAAGGAGCCATTGGTTTGCACCAATACTGTGAGACCGGGTGTTGTCATGGATCAGAACACTTGCAAAAGTCAGCATGACTCATTTGTTTTGAATGGCTTTCTGCAAACTTTCACAATAAACATCTGCATTAATCGAGGTCCCTGGCTGCGTAAACTTAACAAGAAAGACAATGAGGAACTTCCAGACAATGTCAAAACTCAAATAAATTCACTGGTGGCAGCATTTTATGAAGAGAGTATTAGAAAACTTGTCCACAGGTATGAAAATTGCATCAATCGTCAAAGTTATTATGTGAAAAAGTACCCGTAACTGTACTTCAACTTTTATTCCACTGTGTTGGTCTAGAGGTAAAGTGGTAGGCATGAGTCAGCTGTTTAATAGCAGATTTGAATATTAGACAGTTGTTACTGGTGTACTTTAATGGTTGGGGTTCAATTAACCACACTCAGGAATGGTCGGCCTGAGTCTGTACAAGACTACACCTTACTTACACGTCATACTTGCCAATAACAGACAGGTGGAGTGTCAAATTATTTACACTCAATCTATTCGTTACAGGGCTAAAATAAATAGGTCTGTTTCTTATCACATGGTCAGCCAATTAAATGACTCAATCATTTAAAAACAGAAGAGGTAGAGGTGTAGAAGACACTAATCAGAGTTATCTCCTCTGAAAGTAATGAATTTCATTATACAGCCAGACCCTGTGGTGAATGTAGTGAAGGTGTCATTTGCAGAGTGGAAAATATGTGCTTTTCAGAGGATCCTGCATGTTGATAAGTGTACTTTTCCACTCAGTGAGTTGTGGCAATGGTAAACCACCTCACTCCTTGTTTTACTTAGTAAAACCTCTACAGGTTCAAACCAGCCTTTCGGCTGATCACCTAAACAACATATTTTACTAAATAAAATAAATAAATAAAATTTAAAAAAATATACATACCCTTATGCCAATTTCGTTCAATTTGAGATCTCGAATATGATACATGTTCTCCATGACACCAGTAACTGAGGATCCATATTCTTTAAATATAACATCATCCAAATGTTCTTTCAGAGGCATCAAAACTAATTCACAAACTACATTTTCAAGAATTTCATCCAAATTAAAATTTTTCCTTCCGTTTTCCTAGAAATAATTAAAAACATTTTTTATTTTACTCTAATTATGCCGGAATTTTGAAATATTTTTGTTATAATTACAAAACATCAAATACTTTGACTGCTAGATTGATTGTACAAATGTGAAAAGACCACCTCACTGTAGTCCGGGGTTACTTAAAGTTATTTAGTTACATGTTACTTTAGTAACTTCACATGAAGTACTTCTTTGAGTATTAAAGTACTAAAGGTAGTGAAGTACTTTTTTCTGTACTTTATTTGCAAACTTAATATATTCTTCCTTTTTCTTTTTAATATGTATAGTCTGATTTTCATAAGGAGAGCGCTGAGAGAAACGTGTTTCTGCATTAGTATAGTCTTGTATTTACTGCAATAGTGCAGTGTATGTACGAGGTGTCGCTATTAAACAACGAGACTGACGTTGTAAAAAATTTAATTTTATACATAGTCACTTATTGTCACCTTCAATATACACTCCTTCTCTATCCCTACAATGCTCCATGCGAATTTTCCATTGTTGGAAACAGTGCTGGAAGTCATCTTCTGTCAGCTCCTTCAGGACATGTGCCGCTTTCTCTTTTACAGCTTCCATAGACTCAAATCTTGTCCTTTGTAATGCAGTAAGGATGCAGTAATGTAATTTCAGCTTAGGGAACAGGTAGAAGTCACATGGTGCAATATCTAGTGCATAAGGTGGATGTTGTAGCACTAAGATGCTGTACTTGGCTAGGAACATCTTGACAGTTAACGCGGAATGAGCTGACGCATTGTCTTGGTGGAGAACACATGATTTGTCCTTCCACATTTTGGGGTGTTTTTCATTACTCTTTGATGTAGTTTAGAAAGTACCTCAAGATAGTAATATTGATTAATTGTTTGACCTTCAGGCACCCAGTGAAGGTACACAATCCCATGAATATAAAAAAAAACAATCATCATTGGTTTAAATTTTGACTTGCTCTTTTGAGGTTTTTTGGCTCTCAGTGAAGTTCGGCTCTTCCAGTGCATGGATTGGCGCTTCGTTTCCAGATCATAAGTAAAAAACCTCATTTCATCACATGTTATTATCTTCTACCTGTTCCCTAAGGTGTAATCTGCATTAAAAGGGACAAGATTTGAGCCTATGGAAGCTGTAAAAGAGAAAGCGGCACGTGTTTTGAAGGAGCTGACAAAAGACGACTTCCACCACTGTTTCCAACAATGGAAAATTCGCACGGAGCATTGTACGAATAGAGAAAGAGTGTATATTAAAGGTGACAATAAATGATTGTGTAAAAAATAAAAATAAAATTTTGTACGTCAGTCTCGTTATTTAATAGCCACACCTCGTATTCTTCCTTTTTCTTTTCAACATTTATAGCCTGATTTTTGTAAGGAGAGCGCTCGGAAAAACGTGCTTCTGCATTAGTATAGTCTTGTATGTACTGCAATAGTGCAGCGTATGTAATCAACAATGGTACAGCATGCTTACAAAGTACAATGGATGTTGTCAATTTTCAACAATACTCTGACTATACATCTAACTGTAGGTCGAAAGAAGGGGCACGCCCCAGACCACACAGAACGTGCCCATAGAACTGCAGTTTAGCTAACCAATCCTTGCCTGCTTTCAAGGTAACGGGCGCTGGCTGTAGCACCTCCGTGCGCTATTGGTAGTACACGTTTGTGCGCAGAACATCCATGAGTGGTAGAGCCACGTGCAAAGCATTAGCTGCGTAACGAGCTCAACGGTGACTCGTCCAACGTTTACACGAGTACTGAGGGGAGTGACCACACCCACTCATTTGGGTTGGCCTCTCAGGGGTTGTGGGTTTCTAGGTAGCGCTTCAAAGCCACTAAGCTGCTAAAATTCCTTCGGAATGGGCGTGTTCGGCCGAGGAGTGAACAGATAAATATGCGTGTTGGCCGAAAGAGTATGCGGGGTCAAAGTCAAGTATGTGCATGCGTAGCCCAGTGCTCATAGCAATTGGCTTGGCCTTCACATTCCAACTCAGCCTTGCATCTATAGTCTAGCCTCTCTTAGTTTGCTCCTAATGTAAACAAATAATGACATCACTGAGCATGCGCATTATATCAAAATGTGTACACGCTGATTAAAAAGTAACAAAAAAATACTTTTAAAAGTATTTTTCTAAATGAAATTGTTAGGCCTACATCATATCATGACTGATGGTTGAAGTACTTAAAGTACTTATAATTTAAAAAATAGTTAACTTAATAGGAATACGACATCCGTAAAGTTGCAGTCTCTAGCGTTCACCCTGTAGTAGGTGGCTTTTGTTTAATGACAGTAGGAGCAAACTAAGAACGGCTCAACCGTAGAGTCATCCCAAGATACTTTGCTGTATTGGTAAAGGTACTCGGGTTACCGTTGACAGTTTTATGAGAATATGATTGCTTCATATAATCAGTATTAGCCGAGATTAATTATAATCATAGTTAGCTGAGAAAAGAAAAACCTAGAGGATATCTTAAATAGAATGGATGAGATCATAAGAAAGAATTACTTCATAAAAATTAATAAGAACAAAACAAAAGCGTTGTGCAGTAGCAAGATTGGTTTAGAGGAGATAGAAAATTTAAAAGTAGGAAATGAAAACATACAGGAAGTTGGGAAATTTTGCTATCTAGGGAGTAAAATAAAAAAGGATGGTAGAAGCACAAGTGATATCAAAAGTAGTACTCCTTAAGCTAGAGGAGCCTTTGAAATGAAAAACAGATTACAACACATTGATGTACAGATTAGGAAAAAATACTTAAAACGCTATGTTAAAAATGCATTACAGGAGTGAAACGTGGGTGATAAGGGGCTGTAGAAAGGAAGAGGATAGAAACTTTTGAAATGTGGTGTTATAGGAAAATGTTAAAGATTAGGTGCTTAGATGAAATAAATAATTTAGAGGTTTTTAGACGAGAGGATGAAAAAAGAAGTATATGGAAACATCTTACCAGAAGAAGGGATAAGCTGGTTGGACATATCTTAAGACATTCAGGTATTGGTCTATCAATAACGGAGGGTAATATTCTTCTTCTTCTTCTTTATCTGCCCCTTCTGCCTCTCAGCGTAGGGTGTGCCATTGCCTCGATCCATCCTCTCCAGACACCTCGGTCCATCATCATAATCCTCATCTGCTGCCAGTCTTTTCCTCGAGCCTCCCCCAACCGCTCCATGTACTCTTGATAGCTCTGTCGTGGTCTGCCCCTCGGTCGGCGTCCTTCTGGTTTTGCTTCCAGGAATTGTTTTATTTTCTTCGATTCATCCACTCTACTAGCATGTCCCAGCCACTTCAATTGTTTTTCTTCTATCAGTGTATTCACAGGTCGTACTCCCAGGTCCCCTCTTATTGTTTCATTCCTAAGGGTAATATTGATGAAGTGAATTGTAGGGGGAGGCAAAGATTAGAATATATAACGCAAATTACAAAAGATATAGGGTGTTACAGGTAAGTAGATATGAAACGACTTGTACAGGATAGAACAGCTTAAAGAATTTCATCAAACCAGTTGTACAGGTATAGAACAGGTTGTACTATATAAGTAGGTATAGAATAGGTTGTACAGTTGTACAGGATAGAACAGCTTAGAGAACTGCATCAAACCAGTTGAGAGACTAATGACAAAAAAATTATAATTAACTGATTTTGTTTCTTATTATGGTTCCGAAGGGGTCAACTCAAGAAGATGTTTTTTTAAATTAAAATTTTTTTTAACTTATTTGATGTTTAAAATTTTCTGAATCATAGCATGTGTTTACTTTGTCTGTACGTTGACAGAAAGTAATAAGAACGTCTGTTTAATATAAAGCTCACTAGCAAGGCGAGTGAAATTATTCCTTTAACTTTTAAGTTTTCCGGAAATGTGTTTTTGCATGATTATACATTCTTGGGAATTAAATATATTTGTTTGTATTGGAGATATTTGGATGAATTGTTTTTTCAAATGTTCATAATTTCGTGCTCTATTATCTGTCGAATGGTTATTACAAAAAACTTTATAGGGACTTTGTTATAAAATAATTTGTGAATACATAAAATAAATGTTTTTGAAAATATGGTTTTTTTTCAATTAATTTCTTGTAAGAAAAAATAAGTACAAGAGCATACAACAAGTAATGGACAGCAATTTTCTGTATTTTTTAGTAGTATAAAAATCATGTTGATGTCTTTCTTGGTTCCTAAGATATTCGATTCCCCGTAAAAGCCCGCTTTTCCACCCCAACCTTGTATTAGGGGCTGTAATTAATTTTTTGGTCTGGTCAAGTGGTAGATCATTACTAGTAAATTGCTCTTTCATTAAAAATATATAATCTATATATTAATAGCGAGCAGCTTTTTTTTCAACACGATTTTAACCACCTGAACCTTCACCGATTGTCCCCAAAGTGGGCTCAAATGAATCGTCTGTTTGAGTAGATTTGCAGAAAACTATCCAAAATCAAATATTTCAATTTATGACCGTAAAATAGGAGGTCTAAAATTGATTGGAGAGGGGGTAAGTTCAACAAACTGAATTATAGGCCTCTCTCTTTCTTTGTCTATCCCTCCCACATCTCGAACAGCTATTTCAGTTTGGAGAGGGGGAAAGTTCAACGAACAAAAGTATAGGCCTACCAACGCATTGGCAGCGTCACGGTCAGATCGCTTTGGCATTTCCAACGTAGTTGTTGTAAATTTGTATACAGTTCAATCTGCTATATTTTGGTTTTGTTTTTATTTGGAATTAAATAATGAGATTTTAGAAAAAATTGGAGCAGTTATGACTGCTGTCAATCCGTATGCTCAAAGCTATAAGAAACTGGGTGACATGGTAAAATATGAAGAGGCAATTGCACGAACTGAAAATCGCCTGCCTCTATACAATTTTTTTATGAAGTTCCATCATGAGCCGAATGAGAACAGAAGAAGATTCAATGAACCAGTAGTACAATAAAACAAAAAAATTTGTTTACAGAGAAGTTCGCTAAAAACAAATTTACACTTTTGTGCGGGTTTTCTCGCACAGGTTCGCCTAGTGATAAATTATAGCCAGTAGTTTTGATTTTCATTTTCTGGGTTGACTACCCCCTTAAATGTTTTTTAAATGTATGAAACCAAAATATTTTCTTATTGAATTATATATTATCTGAAAATATCCTTACCTTTGCTTTAGCAACTTCTTTTTCAAATTTAGCTCCACCATTTGCAATTAAATAGTTTTTCATACCATTCATAAATTGACGAATATTTGTCATGACTACTATTGAATCATTTTCATCTGATTTTTTTGTACATTCGATAAAACTTTTTATATTTTTACCAAATATCGATCGTTTATTTCTTCCAAGTTTTAAAAGGTAGTTGTATAAAGATGTGTGTAATTCTTCTTTGAGAAATGGTCGTTTTCCTTCCACTTGTTTTATACTGGGTACCATTGAAACTGAAAAGAAAATTAAAAAAATTTAAGTTATAGTTTTTAAGGGTGAAATCAATACTAATATAATAAAGAAGAAACGTCTGTTTGTTTGTTTGTATGAGGTAATCTCACAAACTACTCAACTGATTTTAAAAAATCTTTCCATGTTGCATAGCTTAGAGCTTCCTGATCAATATAGGCTATTTTTCAACTTTAAGTTACTTTAATTTAGTGAGTTAAGCAACTTAAACTGTGACGATGTCGCATGTTTTAGTTTATAGGATGCATAGCACTTTTATTTTTTCTAAGTCCTCTGGATGGTGTATTTTTTGGGCTAGAAGCACGATTCAACTTTTATATTTCATAGAAAAACGTGAAGAATAACATTCAATTACAAAAACATTAAAAAATTCGGAAATATTCAAAATTTTTATTTTTGCACTGAAGTTTTTAAATGAAGTTTTTACGAAGTGTGCATGGATGTACCAGAATGGATAGAATAAGGAACGTGGATATTAGAAGCGCACTATCAGTTCAGTCTTTGCATGAAAAGATAATAAAAAATAGACAAAGATGGTGTAGTCACCTGGACAGAATGCCAAACGAAAGGATGCCAGTGGCGGCTTTAAATTATCAACCAGTTGGCAGAAGAGATGTAGGGAGGCCGAGAGGGAGATGGGTACCGGAACAGGTTCATGTAACCTAATCCTTGGAAGTGAAGATGATGATGATGATTTCATATATTTGTTTTCATTCGACAGGTAGTGAATAAGTCATATATTTCCAATTATTTTGCGAACCGCACCCACGTATTACTGTCTCTTATCTCAGCCATAATATATTAACTGTCTCTTTCTTTTCTTTTCCATCGGTATTCTTGTATGCATTCTATTCAATTCTGTTAAATCACAGGGACAAAAATTTTTTTTTTTTTTTTTTTTTTTTTTTTCTTTGCGCCCTGGAGACTCCAGGAGGAGTATAGGACATGTCGTCAGATGAAACACCTGAAATACATATAAGAAACACACTATGTATCACTACTATCAAGAAAGAAATTCTTGTACGCTATAAAAAGTTTCACCGATCAAGTAATTTTTTAAATTTTTTTTAAAGGAATTTAAATCCTCACAACACTTTAAAGATTGGGGTAATTTATTTAAGAATTTTCTCCCTGCATAAGTAGGTTTTTGTTCAAACAATTTTGTGGAGTGATTAGCCACATAATAATCATTCCTGTTTCTCGTGTTATGATTGTGAACATTGAAATTCTGCATAAAATTATTTTGCCTAACATACATAATCACCTCAAAAATGTAGAGACAGGGAACTGTAAGCAATTTAAGCTCCTTAAATAGTGGCCTGCATGAGGTTAGCTGGTTAGCTCCCACCATACACCTAATAGCTTTCTTTTGAATTTTAAAAACCCTATTCATATTACCCATGCTAGAATTACCCCATACTAAAATACCATACCGGATATGAGACAGAATGAGGCCATGATAAGCTGCCATTAGTAATTTTTTATCATTTAATCTGGCGATTTGTTTTAGTGCAAATACCCCAGATGATATTTTACTACAAACTTGATTGATATAGAAGTCCCAAGACAAAGATCTATCTAGAGATACGCCCAGGAACTTCACTGTTTCTACATGCTCTAAACTATTATTATGAATAAATACATCCACTTCTCTACTTTCTTTAACGTTATGTTTATTTTTGAACTGCAAGTACTGACACTTTTTCCCATTAACTGTTAATAACATTTGATTCAAGAACTGCACTACGGACTCTATGTTAACATGTGTATTTACTTCAAGAGCATCTACCAGTGAACTGTTACTGATTACTGAAGTATCATCAGCAAACAACAAAGCTCTGCCATTAGATATGACTTCTGGTAACCTATTAATGTACAATAGAAACAGAATTGGACCTAAAACTGACCCCTGTGGAACGCCTGCTTTGACTTCAAGCTTTCCAGATACAACTTTTGTAAGTTTCCCTCTAACAACCCTAGTTAACTCCACACACTGTAATCTATTAATAAGGTAAGATTGAAACCATTTCAACTCTACATCCCTAACGCCTAATGACTCTAGTGTTTTCAATAAAATTTCATGATCAACACAATCGAAAGCTTTACTCAGATCCAAAAACACTGCCAATGCTTTCTCCCCGGCGTCCAATATATCAACTACTTGCTCCACAAGTGAAACAATTGCAGTTTTAGTTGATCTACCTTTTTGGAAACCATGCTGATCCTCTGAGATGATTAGGTTTTCAGTCAAGAAACTGATTAACCTAATAAATACTACCTTTTCAAAAATTTTACTGATTGTGTTTAAAATACTTATGGGTCTATAATTTTCAACTAACTGGCTATCTCCATTCTTAAATATAGGCAATATTTTTGCCTCCTTCAGTTTGTTTGGAAATACACCTGCTTCAAGTGAGAAGTTAATCAAATGAAGGAGAGGAGTAATTAAAAGATGTTTACATTCTTTAACAATTATACTAGAAATCCCATCTAACCCACATGTTTTCTTACTTTTCAAACTATCAATAACTGATTCTAATTCCTCCCTTGAAACTAGGCTAAATAAGAATTGATTAACTACCTTGTTACCTTTTGGATCATAACATCCCACTGTTTCCCTAATCTGTTGTTTAAGTTTTAAAGCTACTTCCTGGTAATATTTGTTAAAATAATTACAAATTTCTATACCATTCTCTATAAGTTCATTGTTTTTGTTAACAATATTAGGTATGTCAGTAAAACTTTTGTTGCTAACTACACCTCGATTCTTATTAATTATTTCCCATATTGCTGAGTTTAGATTTGGTGAATTATGAAGAACTTCAGCAGTTTTTTTACATTTAGCTCTCTGGACTTCTCTGGCATAATGTTTTTTAATAGTTTTGTACCTTTGTTCATTAAAGGTAGTCCTATGTGAAAGAAAATCTGAGTATGCATCTCTAACTTCAGACCTCATTTGCAAAATTTCCCCTGTGACCCACTCATCTGTTTCACTGACAATATTTTTTACATCTTTCTTTTTAATTGGACAATTATTATTATAATGAAATTTTAATGTCTCAATAAAATTATGATATTTTTGATTAATGTCAGATGAATTGAAAACCGTCTTCCAATCCTCTTTGGCTAAACTATGTAACAAACAATTAATATTCCCTTGGTCTTCCTGCCTAAATTCTTTAATATTTTTTTGATTTGGGACATGACTACCTAAATCCTGAATCTCTAATACTTGGTAGCCGTGATCAGAGAGCTCTGAACCCCTTAACCTAACCTGACAACTCTCCATATTTGTTAAAATATTATCTATTATGGTTTGTGAGTGAGTAGTAATTCTTGTATAACCTTTAACTTTTATATCAAGATTGTTCATCTTCACAATATCCCTAAACTCTTCAGCCATTTTATTTTCAACAGCAAGATTTACATTAAAATCACCCAAAACTACCACTTTTATGTATCGTTCTGTTAAAACTTCCAGTAGTTCACTGAACGATGAACAAAACTGACCCCAATCACCATTAGGGGATCTATAGACACCCACCACAACCATCTTTCCCCTCTTTTCTAACCTAACTTCTACCCCAGCCACTTCAATAACCATTTCCCGAGAAAACCGTTCTAGATAAGGTAAATTACGAGTGTCAAGTTTCTTACTTGAATTAGCTAATATACAAACCCCCCCACTTTTGTGCATTTTCCTACAATATGAAGCAATTTAAAACGGTGGGCATCGATTTGAGACAAAAGTGCTTCCTGTACTCATGGACAACTTTATGTCGGACTTGCTAGAGCTGGAAGTGCAGAAAAATAATTTGTTTTGCTGCCACAGGGCAACGAAACCACAAATATTGTTTATAGAGAGGTTTTAAAATAATTCGATGAGGCCTATATTAGCTGCTGTGAAGCGAAGCGAGTGGGTGTTGCTAGTTATTTATAAAAAAAATTTCTTTAATCAGACAATTTTTTGGTGGTGGCAGTTTTATCTGAAGAAAATATTATTGTAAGAGATCAAGCCCTCTTAGCTTTCTTAATAAAGAAAATTCTGGTGTGATACACTCACACAACTTTCTCTTGCCAATGCAAATAATTAACAATAAACCTAACTTTAGCAATACAACATTAGAAATAACCAAAAAATTAACCTCAAAAAACATGAGTGAAAGACGCGAAATTAAAATCAACCTCAGTTAGGCTTAAAAATACGGAAAATCACTCTTTCACGCTAAACTAGGCTCTGTAGAGAAAAATGCTTTAAATAAAAGATGTAGATCTTTTAATTTCCTATAAATTTGATTATATACTTTTTTGTCGTAAAATGAATACTAAGGCCGAAATCTTAAAAAAATCGATTTTCCACACGTTTTTGTGAGAAAAAAACAGAAAATTGCTAATTACCGCTAAACTAAGCGTTAAACAAAAAAGTGTTTTAAATAAAAGTTGTAGGATTTTAAATTCTCTACTTATTTTATTGTATGAATTTTTGCGCTAAAATACATATTGAAGCCGTAATCTTAAAAAAAATAATAATTTTTTACGTGAAAACCACCTCACCAAAAATTTCAGCAAACATGGCGCCTACCCTGTCTTCTAGAGCAGCGGTTCCCAACCTTTTATTTCCCCCGTACCCCTTGTTGAATCTTTTAACTAAAATTGTACCCCAAAAATGTAACATCACTGTAACTACAATACTTCACTAAGTAGGGGCTATTTAATCACTAGCTAATCTCTAATCAATTTGCATATTTTCATATGTTTTTTATTTATTTCCAAATATTTTGCATAATGTAAATTTATTTTTTTATAATCATAATGGTATTTTTCTATGAGTATATGTTGGTTAGTTTTTAAATACTGCAAAATATAACTTACACTTGTACGTTTTATTATGTGTTCAAATTAAGATATAAATTTAAACCAAGGAAAATGAAAGTTAACACAAGCATTTAAAATATATATTTTATTGAAAACTGAACATTTCTTGTATGGTCTTAATTTTACATCAAAATACTAATGACAGAGTTGTAATAATTATAGTTTGTCAGTACAATAACCCCACCAAGTTACTCAGAAAAACAACGTCCGCTATTGTCCTTTATTTTCGGCGTACCCCTAACCGGTTCGTCGCGTACCCCGAGTTGGGGACCGCTGTTGTAGAGCATAAAAAAGTCTATAAACCAGGCGATTTTTTAAAAAAAAATCGTAGGACCAGTTTTTGTGAAAATTGCAAAAAAGTGAAAAATGACACGAATAAACTACTACTTCCGGTTGACAGATTTTGATGAAAATGTTCGTGTCCGGTCCGGTAGTGGTATGTAACTTAAGTTTCAAGTTCGTACGATGTTCCGCTCTTGAAATATTCTGTTAGTAACATACACACGCGCACACACACAGACCAATCGCTAAAAACATGTTTTTGGGGTTCAGGGGGTCTGAAAACATGTAGATCCGGTGAAAACTCGATTTCTTAAAATCGACATGAAAACAATACTTTCCTTCCTATATATTCATATAGGCAAGAGAAAGTAATATAACGTACCCAATAGTATAATGTGGCCTAGTAAAAGCAAAAATTCAATTAAAAAATATAACAGTAGTAATGTAATAATAGCAAAAGAAAACAATCAAAATATTAAATAAAACAACATAACGTGTAACATAGTACATACTATATACTGAGACTGGGAAGGACGTATGTACGCGTGCGTGAGTGTGCCTGTCTCAGTATGAGTATTCAGTAAGGCAGGGAGTGGGAGAAATTAACAAGTGTGCAACCCTTCAGGGAATTCAAATTTGATTGTGGCTTACAGAAAACGGATAATACCCCATTTCCGTATAAAAGAAACTAACTACCTTTAATTACAAAGATTTAAACCACGGAACCTTCATCGCCGAAAATCAGCTGTTAAACAGCTGACTTTGACGACGATTCTACCGCTTGACCAATCCGGTAGGTTTGCATGAAGAATGCATGCAGTAAGGAGGATAAATTATACAAAAAAGAAAAGAATGCTGAGAAAAAATTATACAGAAATATTTCAAATTAAAAAATCCGGTGTGAAACACACACGACTTTCTCTTGCTAATGCAAATAATTTAAACAATATAATCTAACATTAGTAATAAAACATTAGAAATAAACAAAAAATTAACCTCAATAAACATAACTTAATTTTAATCATGAGTGAAAGACGCAAAATGAAAATCGACCTCAGTTGGGCTTAAAAATACGGAAAATCACTCTTTCACGCTAAACTAGGCTCTGTAGAGAAAAATGTTTAAAATAAAAGTTGTAGATCTTCTAATTTCCTATAAATTTGATTATATGCTTTTTTGTCGTAAAATGCATACTTAAGCCGGAATATTTAAAAAAATCGATTTTTCACACGTTTTCGTGACAACAAAAACTAAAATAGCTAATTACCGCTAAACTAAGCGTTATACAAAAAACCGTTTGGAATAAAAGTTGTACGATTTTAAATTCTCTACAACTTTTATTATATACATTTTTGCGCTAAAATGCATATTAAAACCGCAATCTTAAAAAGCCATTTTTTTACGTGAAAGCCTCACCAAGAATTTTAGCAAACATGGCACCTACCCTATCTTGTAGAGCATAAAAAATTTAGTAAATAAGGCAATTTTTAAAATAAAATTTAGGACCCGTTTTTGAGAAAATCGCAAAAAAATAAAAAGTGACACGAATAAACTACTACTTCTGGTTGACAGATTTTGATGAAAATTTTGGTGTAGGATCCGGTATTAGTACTAACTTAAGTTTCAAGTTCGTATATATAGGCAAGAGAAAGTAAAAATTACAAAACAACAAAATAAAAAAACGCCGGCCGCATTGGCGCAGTTGGTAACGTGCTCGCCTCTCATCATGCGGTCCTGGGTTCGAATCCCACTCAGGCACGGCATATTTTCATACGTTACAAAAAATCATTTCATCCTCATTACACACAGTTACACCCCAACGTCGTCGCTAATGACCTTGTAGTTGATGCGACGTTAAATAAATTAAAAAAAAAATAAAAAACGTAAATAAAGTACCTTGACTAGAACTTTCAGACATTTCAATAGCTTCTTGTTTCTTCTCATTTTCTTCTAATAATAAATTCACCCTTTTACCAGTAACAAATTTAGATAAATACATTCGAAAATTTAAAAATTTACAACAACATAAAAAACTCATTCACGTTAATAATTTTAATCCAAAATTTAAAACAAAAATTTTATTGTTAACTATCACGTTTATTAAATTTACATACTATAGTAATAGACGTTTAATCAACAAATGCGTTATAAAAATTGTTTTATAATGCGTATAAAATTTCACTTAAATACAATAAATTTATCATTCAGATTTTGAACTTTTAAACGACTCAATATTTATTTAAATTATATCTTATAATTAAATAAATATGGGTTTGCTCCTTGACTACCAATTTATTGTAATGCAGACGTATAAGAATTTAATATTGATTATATTTTAACTCAATAATATATAAATGTCTAAAATAAATAAGTTTAACCTTCATGGACATAAATGACATTTAATATAATTTTTATAAATAGTTATTGTTAAGATAATAATAAAAATAATAAATATGAAGATAAAATTCAATTGATAGTCAATTTAACTCAAGTAATTTATCGTTAAGTATTAATTCAATGATTGATTAATTTAACACGTAATTTGATTTATTTGGATTAAATTGCCGACAAAATTTAGAAGGCTAAGCGATTCGGAGAAATTTAAAGATCTTACGCAAGATAATTGTTCATTGTTAGTAGACAGACATAATATAATGTTATGAGGAAGTGAAAAACTGTACGATAAAATTTTTTACTTTCTCTTGCCTATATGAATATATAAGAAGGAAAGTATTGTTTTCATGTCGATTTTAAGAAATACACTCTTCACCGGATCTACACGTTTTCAGACTTTCTGAACCCAAAAAACATGTTTTTAGCGATTGGTCTGAGTGTGTGTGTGTGTGTGTCTGTGTATGAACAAAATATCTCGAGAACGAAACATCGTGCGACTTTGAAACTTGAAACTTAAGTTACATACCACTACCGGACCCGACAAGAACATTTTCATCAAAATTGGTCAACCGGAAGTAGTAGTTTATTCGTGTAATTTTTCACTTTTTTGCGATTTTCTCAAAAACTGGTCCTACGATTTTTTTTTAAATCGCCTTATTTATTTAATTGTTTATTCTCTACAAGATAGGGTAGGCGCTATGTTTGCTGAAATTCTTGGTGAGGCTGTTTTCAAGTAAAAAAAAAATGGTTTTTTTAAGATTGCGGCTTTATAATGCAGTTTAGCGCAAAATGTATATAATTAAAGTTGTAGAGAATTTAAAATTCTTATTTCTAACATTTGTTTGTATAACGCTTAGTTTAGCGGAAATTAGCAATTTTCTGTTTTTTTCTCACGAAAACGTGTGAAAAATCAATTTTTTTTAAGATTTCAGCCTTAGTATGCATTTTACGATAAAAGTGTATACAATAAAATTTATAGGAAATTAAATGATCTACAACTTTTATTTTGAACATTTTTCTCTACAGAGCCTAGTTTAGCGTGAAAGAGTGATTTTCCGTATTATTAAGCCAAACAGGTCGATTTTTATTTTGCGTCTTTCACTCGTGGTTAAAAAAAGGTTATGTTTTTTAAGGTTAGTGTTTTGTTTATTTCTAATGTTTTATTACTAATGTTAGGTTATATTGTTTAAATTATTTGCATTGGCTAGAGAAAGTTGTGTGAGTGTTTCACACCAGATTTTTATAAATAGTTATTGTTAAGATAATAATAAATATGAAGATAAAATTCAATTGATAGTCAATTTAACTCAAGTAATTTATCGTTAAGTATTAATTTAATGATTGATTAATTTAACATGTAATTTGATTTATTTGGATTAAATTATTGTCGACATAATCTAGAAGGCTAAGCGATTCGGAGAAATTTAAAGATCCTACGCATGATAATTTTTCAATGTTAGTAGACAGACATAATGTTATTAGGAAGTGAAAAACTGTACGATAAAACTTTTTACTTTCTCTTGCCTATATGAATACTCCATATCTTATGCCTATAAGAATGTTCTATTCTTGAGATATTCTGTTCACACACACATATGAATATTTATATGAGAACTAGCGGGTCCCGCGTGGCTTCGCCCACGCAAACGTAAATAAAGAATCGGCTGTTTAAGTATACTCTTTGTATTTTTTATGGGAAGGTATTTTTGCGAATTCTACCATTTAAAATAAAAATTTTGCAAAATCCTTTCTTAGCGACAACTTTCCTTTCTTAGAAAACTTAAGTTGATCTATAAATCAGGACATCTCTTTTTATATAATAGATAGCGACCCGTCGTGGCTTCGCCCATGCAACTTTAAGTCTATGATTCTGTATTTTAATTTGTAAATAACTTAATTCACAAATATAATTTTTTTTGGAATTACGTATAAAGAACAATTCACAGACATCAGTCACATCACCGTTCCGTAAAGGAACCGGCACGGCCACTCGAAGTCAAAAATGATGACAGTATTCACACACGTACGTCAGTTTTCCTTCCATCAAACTCCATTGTCATTTTACATAGAGATAAACTCGTCCGTAAAAAACAAAATATCGTCGAGAAAAAATATCGTTTTGACGGTTCGGTGACGGCGACAAGACTGACGCGCCGAATTCGGGACGGTGCCGATGCTCAGTGTAGACAATGTCATTAATTTTCAAGAAAAATTTTTTTTCTGTGACTGACACTTCTCGGAATGACGGAACTAAGACGTCGCGTGGACGGATGTGTGTGAATCGACCCTTATGGTGAAAAAATGAAAAAGAGAAGGATTATAATAGTATACTGCCTGAATTTACGTAAATACCTGTTGTTTTATTTTAATTTAAGTTAGATTTAAGAAAATAACTTTCCCGTATGCATTTTACTGAATTGGTTGAGACACATTTTTTTAAAATTAAATTTTAATTGTTCGGTTGCAAAAAAACTTTTTTACAATGTCAGTCAAATACATTATGTGATCTAAGCAATGAGATTCGTAACTTGAATAATAAGTAACAATATTATAAAGCATAAAAAACATATCACTTATTATACTAATTACATTAATTCTGATTAAAATATTAATCCAGTGTTAGGTCAAAAGATCAAACACTACGTACAGTACAACATCCGGAGTGACAAAAGTAAAACATAGATTAAAATTGTTGTTAAAGTCAATTCAACTTCTGGGAAAATAGCTATAGTTTTGTAATTGATCTACTATTTACGTACGATAAGAATGCGATTAAGGATATAATGCGAGTTTTAACATCCGGTGTAGACCGACTGTTACTGTTTTTAAACGAATCTTATAAATATAAGTATAGGCTACCTATGTGTATTTCTTATGGGACGAAATTTTTGCGATTTCTACTCTTTAAAATCAAAATTTTGCAAAATCCTTTATTAGGATTTTACATAATAGATTTGCAATCAAATTTATTTAATCAATAAAACGGAAATAATTGAAAATTTTTATAAAAATCATTTAATTTTGAATATGTAAATTTGTAATTTTTTGTTTTGGTGGTTAGGCCTACTATTCGTAATAAAATTGATGATTAATCAATAAAATGTAAATTTTAATTTGTAATTTTTGTAAAGAGAAAAAGAGGCTACGACGTTCCGCAAGCCTAGAGATGCAGTACTGGTATGCTATGGAATATGCCTATGGAGGGGGTAAATGTGTGTGGGAGAACCAGCAGTAAGCGTAGCGCTTCGCGTTGATTCTTTATCCTCGCATCAGTGGGGGGAATTTTTGCTATTTCTGCCCTTTAAAATCAAAATTTTGAAAAATCCTTTCTTAGTGCGCGCTTACACAACATAACAAAGCTAATATCCAAATTTCAAGTCTGTAGCGTCAGTAGTTTCGGCTGTGCGTTGATCTATAAATGAATCACCCTGGACACAGTTGTCCTTTTATATAATAGACTAGCGGGTCCCGCGTGGCTTCGCCCACGCAAACGTAAACAAAGAATCAACTGTTTAAGTATACTCTTTGTATTTCTTATGGGAAGGTATTTTTGCAAATTCTACCATTTAAAATAAAAATTTTGCAAAATCCTTTCTTAGCAACAGTTTATAAAACTTAAAATGATCTATAAATCAGGATATCTCTTTTTATATAATAGATAGCGCCCCGTCGTGGCTTTGCCCATGCAATTTTAAGGCTATGATTCTGTGTTTTAATTTGCTAATAACTGATTTATAATCTGCTAATAACCTATTTGCTAAGTCACAAGTATAATTTTTTGGAATTACGTATAAAGAACAATTCACACACATCAATCGCATCACCATTCCGAAACGGAACCGGCACGGCCACTTGAAGTCAAAAATGATGACAGTATTCACACATGTACGTCAGTTTTCCTTCCGTCAAACTCCCTTCAGTCATTCTACAGGGACAAACACGTCCGTAAAAAACAAAATATCGTCGAGAAAAAAATATCGTTTTGACGGTTCGGTGACGGCGACAAGACTAACGCACCGGATTCGGGACGGTGCCGGTGCTCAGTGTAGACAATGTCATTAATTTTTCAAGTAAGAATATTTTTCTGCGACTGAACTTCTCGGAATGACGGAACTGAGACGTGACGTGACGGATGTGTGTGAATCGACCCTTATGGTGAAAAAATGAAAAAGAGAAGGATTAGCATATTTCCTGAATTTACATAAATAACTGTTGTTTTATTTAAACTTAAGTTAGATTTAAGAAAATAACTTTATCGTATGCATTTTACTGAATTGGTTGAGACAAATTTTTTAAAAATTAAATTTTAATTGTTCGGTTGCAAAAATCATTTTTACAATGTCAGTCAAATACATTGTGTGACTTAAGCAATAACATTCGTATCTTGCATAATAAGTAATAATACTATAAAGCATAAAAAAAACATAACACTTATTATGCTAATTACAACAATTCTGGAATTAATTCTGACAAAAATGTAAATCCAGTGTTAGGTCAAAAGATTAAACACTATGTACAGTACAACATCCGGAGTGACAAAAGTAAAAGATTAAAATCGTTGTTGAAGTCAATTCAACTTCTGGGAAAATAGCTATCGTTTTGTAAAATTGATCTGCTGTTTACGTACGATAAGAACGTAATACTGGATGCTATGGAACATGCCTATGGAGGGGGTAAATGTGTGTTGGAGAACCAGCCGTAAGCGTAGCGCTTCGCGTTGATTTCTATCCTCGCATCAGTGGGGGGGAATTTTTGCTATTTCTTCCCTTTAAAATCAAAATTTTGCAAAATCCTTTCTTAGTGCGCGCTTACACAACATAACAAAGCTAACTTCCAAATTTCAAGTCTCTAGCGTCAGTAGTTTCGGCTGTGCGTTGATCTATAAATGAATCACCCAGGACATGGTTGTCTTTTTATATAATAGATATGAGTTATAATATATGAGAAAATAGCAAAAAAGTGAAAAATTACACGAATAAACTACTACTTCCGGTTGACTGATTTTAATGAAAATGTTCGTGTCGGGTCCGGTAGTGGTATATAACTTAAGTTTCACGTTTCAAGTTCGTACGATGTTCCGTTCTTGAGATATTCTGTTCACACATACACGCGCGCGCGCGCGCGCGCACACACACACACACACACACACATACACAGACAAATCGCTAAAAACATGTTTTTGGGTTCAGGGGGTCTGAAAACGTGTAGAAACGTCTGAAACTTGTAAACGGTGAAAACTCGATTTCAAAAAGTCGACATGAAAACAATACTTTCCTTCCTATATATTCATATAGGCAAGAGAAAGTAAAAATAATAAATGTGAAGATAAAATTCAATTGATAGTCAATTAACTCAAGTAATTTATCGTAATTATAGTAAGTATTAATTCAATGATTGATTAATTCAACACGTAATTTGATTTATTTGGATTAAATTGCGACATAATCAAGAAAACTAAGCGATTCTGAGAAATTTAAAGATCCTACGCATGATAATTTTTCAATGTTAGTAGACAGACATATAATTTTATGTGGAAGTGAAATACTGTACGATAAAATTAAATAAATTTTAATAGTTTGGACTTTAACGGAGTACAATAACAATGGTTTTCTGCTGTTGACCATCAAAACAAACAAAACGTATTTAGGCAATACAGAATAAATTACTGCGAACTCTAGAACAATGTACAGTTCAACCGTTCTTAGTTTGCTCCTACTGTCAACAAACAAAAGCCACCTACTACAGGGTGCACGCTACAGTCTGCGACTTTACGGATGTCGTATTCCTATTAAGTTAACTATTTTTTTAAATTATAAGTACTTAAAGTACTAAAAACATCAGTCATGATATGATGTAGGCCTAACAATTTCATTTATAAAAATACTTTTAAAAGTATTTTGTATTTAAATACTTTTGAAAGTATTTCGTTGTTACTTTTTAATCGGCATGTACACATTTTGATATAATGCGCATGCTCAGTGACGTCATTATTTGTTTACTTTAGGAGCAAACTAAGAGAGGCTGGACTTTAGTTTTTATGGCCAAATTCAGAAGGGTAAATTTCGATTAGATTCTTTGAATGATGTTCAGGTGATCAGCCGAAAGGCTGTTTTAAACCTCTACAAGCTTTACTAACGGGTGTTTTTTTTAGAGATATAGAACTTTAAAATGAAATAAAACAGAATAATTGAACAATTGACGTGGAATTGGTTTTATTTAAAGATAAATAATTTCCGGCATTTGGCCGCCGCGGCTGGCTCGGACGTGGTCTAATCGAGACGTCCTATTTGTGACCAGTTTTTGCAGCATTTGGGGCCGTATATTGGTAATAACGCGGCGGATGTTGCCTTCTAAGTCGTCAATTGTCTGCGGCTTATTGGCATAGATTAGCGACTTCACATACCCCCACAGAAAATAGTCCAGCGGTGTTAGATCGCACGACCTTGGAGGCTAACTTACAGGTCCAGAACGTGAAATTATGCGTTCACCAAACGTTTCCTTCAGTACATCGATTGTGGCACGCGCTGTGTGACATGTTGCACCACCTTGTTGAAACCACAGCTCTCCAACATTAAGGCGATTCAATTCAGGAACAAAAAAGTCATTGATCATGGCTCTGTAGTGGTCACCATTGACTGTAACATTCTGCCCGGCATCATTTTTAAAAAAGTAAGGACCAATGACTCCACCGGCCCATAAAGCACACCAAGCAGTCACTTTTTCTGGATGTAAAGGCTTCTCAGCAATATATCGAGGATTACCTTCACTCGAAATACGGCAGTTTTGTTTATTCACGTAGCCATTCAACCAAAAATGGGCTTCATCACTGAACAAAATTTTCATGTGAAAATCAGGATCAAACGCGATGAGTTTCACGAACCGAACCATGATTTCCAAAATAAATCCGCACAATTTGCAAGCGTTCTTCAGCGTCAGTCTATTCATTATAAAATGGCAAACCAAACTCAACATAAATTACAAAACAGTTTTTAAAATGGCCGCTATAGAAATCAGTACTGCCAATTTAAAGTTCTATACCTCTAAAAAAACACCCTTTATGTAAAATGAAAAGTCAGGTGGTTTACCATTGCCACGCTCACGGAGTGAAAAAGTATGATAAGACCCTTTTTAGGGTTTAAACAAAACAAAGTGAATGTTTGACAACGCAAAAAATAATGTATATTTTAAAATTATTATCAATACAGTGAATTTTATATAAAATTAGCTTGACTTGCTGTATCGACTAATAAGGTTAACAATGTTTACAAACAGTTGGTAACGTGCTCGCCTCTCATTATGCGGTCCTGGGTTCGAATCCCACTCAGGCACGGCATATTTCATTCGTAACAAAAATAATAATTTCATCCTCCAGCGTACAAAAGTTACACCCCAACGTCGTCGCTAATAACCGTTGTAGTTGATGCGACGTTAAATAAATGAATTTAAAAAAATATGTTTACACAACAAAGGCCCCCAAAAGTACAGGCTGTAGTTTATCCATGCTTGCGCAAATCGCCTCTAGCTATCAACTTCTTGCCGCGGGCAGGGGCCCGAGACGACGTTGAATAATTCTTACCGCTCACTTTTGATTCGACCTAGGTAAATTATCCATTATAATCATTCAGATTAGTTAATTTTTTCTTACATTACCTCATTCCGGAGGGGGCCGGGCCCCCTTATATTCGCAGCTGTCGTATAGGATCAATTTTACACCACGTGAGGTAACTTTAGTCATTTTTGGAATCTCTTTTCGCAGTTCGCATTCGTTCACAGTACGTATTTCTCCTTTCTTCTGTCCATCCGGTGTACAGTTTTTGCTCTTCATGGAAACCATTAAAGTCCGTAATTAGTTTTCGTAATTTTTGGTTCAGTTTATTCCGGTTTTCTCCGTATACTTCCTGATTCTTTAAGGGGGGATTGCACGATGGTTATAACTCGAAATTTCGATTTTGGTTTTTTATATTTTTCAGTAGTTTAGCCCTAGATCGACCAGAAAAACATTAAATTACGTCAAAAAATATTTATGAAAAAATTAAATTTTTATCAGGTTTACACAGAAAAATTATCATGTTACGAAGAACGAATATTTTGTCATAATTTTATACTGCTCGTTTTAATGCAAAGAGAATTTTAGTTTTTAAAATATCTGCATCACGGTTTTTAATTCTCTCACCTGTTGGTTTAGCTTTATAAACAACCTGTTGATAGGAAATTTACTTGTTTGTGTACATATTGTTTTTTTGATTTGTGCCTTCTCGTTTTTTACATTTTCCCGTAAATTTAGATTTTTAACATTAAGATACATTTTTCTCAGAAACCAATAAACCTACCAGGCTGAAACTTTTACCAGTTAATTACCTTGTATATCCACATATACCGACATTTTTATGACTTCCTCAGGTGCTCCAAAAATTAGTAATACGCAAAACACGTAGAAAACAATTTGTAAAAATCTGGTGTGAAACACTCACACAACTTTCTCTTGCCAATGCAAATAATTAACAATAAACCTAACATTAGTATTAAAACATTAGAAATGAACAAAAACTAACCTCAAAAACATAACCTTATTTTAATCATGAGTGGAAGACGCAAAATGAAAATCGAACTCAATTTGGCTTAAAAAAACGGAAAATCACACTTTCACGCTAAACTAGGCTCTGTAGAGAAAAATTCTCTAAACAAAAGTTGTAGATCTTTTAATTTTCTATAACTTTTATTATATACACTTTTGTCGTAAAATGCATACTAAGACCGAAATGTTAAAAAAATCGATTTTTCTCACGTTTTCGTGAGAAAAAAAACAGAAAATCGCAAATTACCGCTAAAGTAAGCGTCATACAAAAAAATGTTTGAAACATAAGTTGTAGGTTTTTAAATTCTCTACAACTTTTATTATATAAGTTTTTGCGCTAAAAATTTATATTAAAGCCGTAATCTTAAAAAAACAACGTTTTTACGTGAAAAGAGCCTCACCGAGAATTTCAGCAGACATGGCGCCTACCCTATCTTGTAGAGAATAAAAAATTGAGTAAAATAGGCGATTTTAAAAAAAATCGTAGGACCAGTTTTTGAGAAAATCGCAAAAAACTGAAAAATTATACGAATAAACTACTACTTCCGGTTGACCGATTTTGATGAAAATGTTCGTGTCGCGTCCGGTAGTGGTATGTAACTTAAGTTTCAAGTTTCAAGTTCGTACGATGTTCCGTTCTTGAGATATTCTGTTCACACACACACACACAGACACACAGACACACAGACACACACACAGACCAATCGCTAAAAACATGTTTTTTGGATTCAGGGGGTCTGAAAACGTATAGATCCGGTGAAAACTCGATTTCGAAAAATCGACATGAAAACAATACTTTCCTTCCTATATATCCATATAGGCAAGAGAAAGTAAAAATTGTATGTTATTTGTAATTAAAAAAAAAATTATATGGTCCAAAGATTAAATTCAAAAAATATCAGTAGCTCGAGAAGAAACCGGACACCTATAGTGTGTAACGTTTCATTTCCCTATCTTTTACCAATCCTATGAAAATGTACCTAAAAATAGCAAATTTTATTTCTGTTTTTGTTTTAAAAATTTGTTTTGTCAACCGATTGTCATCCATTCTAAACAGCTATCCGTAAAAGGGTTGTCTTCTTTTTCTAATCGTTCATTTTCCTTGTACAGTTTTTCTCGACCTCGTAACCTATGTTTTCCGACTTCTTTTTTCGGACCCATCATCTTGTGGAAAATATTTCGGGTTTTTTCTGTTATTCCTCCCCCTGCATAATTTTTCACATTTTGTGTCGTATGTACGTATTCTTACAGTATTTTTAACGGTAAAAACGCATAAAATATTTAAAAAAATCATATATCAATATTTTTCAGGTTTTTTTTTGTTTTCTATTCCTAATGTGTGTACGTTGCAATCTGTTCGATTTAGAATAATAAGCAACCCCATGACCCAATGAGATGAGGATGATGTATATGACGTATGACGTGTACATGAGGTGTAGTCTTGTACAGACTCAGGCCGACCATTCCTGAGAGAACTCTAACCTTCAAAGTACACCAGTAACCACATTCTAGTATTCAAATCCGTATAAAAGTAAGTTATACCTTTACTAGGATTTGAACCAGAACCTTCGTCTCCGAAAATCAGCTGTTGAACAGCTGACTCACGGCGACGACTTTACCTCTAGACCAACCCAGTGGGTGCTTATACAAGTGGTGAGATATTATATACAACTGGGTAGTCCAGGCTGTGAGCTCGCTCCCGTTAGCAAAATTATTCGGACTCGGTTTCTTTGCACTATCTTATTCAAAATTGGTCCCTTATAACCAATCCGCAAGAAACCACGGGCCACCGTGGTCGAGAAATTTTTTAAAACAATTTTTTTTAAACAAATTGCAAACATTGGTTTTTTGGCCGCGGACAAAATTTTTTCAGGTTTTTTGGATCATTCTGAACAATAAAAGTCCTTAGTAACTTTTCTCTATAGTTAATAGTTTTCGAGTTATAAGCAATTTAAAATTTGAAAAACGTAAAATCAACCATTTTCAATCCTCTATATCTCAGTTAAAAAACATTATTTTTTAAGTTAGAAAGTGCTTAAAGTAAAGTTTAAATATCCTTATACAAGATTCTGATGTCTTTTTTGAAATTATTTTATTGCAAAACCTTTGTTTTAAACAGTTAACAATGCGCGTGCGGCGCGTACAACAATTAATTAGGTATAACTTCAAGCGTCGGCGAAAAATCCATCGGGTACGTATACACAGCGTTAGTGCGAGAGAGACGAAACATGCAGCGCGTGGTCGCGGTACGCGCCGCGCGCGCATTGTTAACTGTTTAAAACAAAGGTTTTGCAATAAAATAATTTCAAAAAGACATCAGAATCTTGTATAAGGATATTTAAACTTTACTTTAAGCACTTTCTAACTTAAAAAATAATGGTTTTTAACTGAGATATAGAGGATTGAAAATGGTTGATTTTACGTTTTTCAAATTTTAAATTGCTTATAACTCGAAAACTATTAACTATAGAGAAAAGTTACTAAGGACTTTTATTGTTCAGAATGATCCAAAAAACCTGAAAAAATTTTGTCCGCGGCCAAAAAACCAATGTTTGCAATTTGTTTAAAAAAAATTGTTTAAAAAATTTCTCGACCACGGTGGCCCGTGGTTTCTTGCGGATTGGTTATAAGGGACCAATTTTGAATAAGATAGTGCAAAGAAACCGAGTCCGAATAATTTTGCTAACGGGAGCGAGCTCACAGCCTGGACTGGGCGGAATATTAAATAAATAAAAATTTACGTATTGTTTTAGGTTTAAATAACATTAATTTTCTAGAAAATTTAAAAAATATATATTTGTCAATTTAATTATTTGAACATAATCTTAATAGTGTCTTTTTATTGCAAAACTATAAATTCCACTCACAAAAAAGTTGACTTACGCCTATATCAAAGGAAGAATTATTATTTTTTGTATTACGTCATAATCTGTCATAAAATTTACCGTAACCCGATTTAAATTTAACACAGCCTGTATTGTAAAATCGTAAATCGATGTGACTTATTATTCTAAGAATAGTAAAATTTCTACCTATCTAAAGTTCAAAAATCAATTTTAATCTTTAGAAATAATGGAAAATGTAAAAATTTTGTTAAAATCTGGTGTGAAACATTCGCACGACTTTATCTTGCCAACGTAAGTAATAAACCACGTAATCTACCTATGTTTAGTCATTAGTAAACAATGTAAAATTAAAAACAACCTCTGTTTGACTTAAAATACGGAAAATCACTAATTGACAATAAACTAAGCTCTGTTAACGAAAATGCTTGAAATAAAAGTTGTAGATGTTTTCATTTCCTAAAACTTTCATTATACAGTGTTATTGTAAAATGCAAACTAAGGCAAACTTTAAAAAAAATTATTTATTTACCGATTCTGATAAAATATACAGAAATTACTTATTTTCGCTAAACTACGCGTTTTATACAAAAATATTTGAAATTAAAGTTAGGCTTTTTATTGTTCTACAACTTTGATTGTCAACACTTTTGCTCTGGAATGCATATTAAGGCTGCAATCTTCTTTTTACTTTTTCTTGCCTATATGAATATACAGGAAGGAAAGTATTGTTTTCATGTCGATTTTTCGAAATCGAGTTTTCACCGGATCTACACGTTTTCAGACCCCCTGAACCCAAAAAACATGTTTTTAGCGATTGGTCTGTGTGTGTGTGTGTGCGCGCGCGTGCGTGTGAACAGAATATCTCAAGAACGGAACATCGTACGAACTTGAAAGTTAAGTTACATACCACTACCGGACTGGACACGAACATTTTCATCAAAATCGGTCAACCGGAAGGATGTAGTAGTTTATTCGTGTCATTTTTCACTTTTTGCGATTTTCTTAAAAACTGGTCGTACGATTTTTTTTTAAAAAATCGCCTGGTTTAATAAATTTTTTATGCTCTACAAGACAGGGTAGGTCATGTCTGCTGAGATTCCTGACAAGGCTGTTTTCACGTAAAAAAAATTTTTTTAAGATTGCGGCTTTAATATGCATTTTAGCTCAAAGCTTTATATAATAAAAGTTGTAGAGAATTTAAAATCCTACAACTTTTATTTCAAACATGTTTTTGTATAACGCTTAGTTTAGCGGTCATTAGCAATTTTCTGTTTTTTTCGCACGAAATAGTGTTAAATAATTGATTTTTTAAGATTTCAGCCATTTTACGACAAAAGAGAATAAAATCAAATTTATAGGAAATTAAAAGATCTACAACTTTTATTTAAAGCATTTTTCTCTACAGAGCCTAGTGTAGCGTGAAAGAGTGATTTTCCGTATTTTTAAGCCAAACTGAGGTTGATTCTCATTTTGAGTGTTTTACTCATGGTTAAAATTAGGTTATGTTTATTGAGGTTAGTGTTTATATTTCTAATGTTTTATTCCTAATGTTAGGTTTATTGTTAATTATTTTCAGTGGCAAGAGAAAGTTGTGTGAGTGTTTCATAAATTTTTGCGCTAAAATGCATATTAAAGTCGTAATCCTAAAAAAACAATTTTTTAACGTGAAAACAGCCTCACCAAGAATTTCAGCAAACATGGCGCCTACCCTATATTGTAGACCATAAAAAATTTAGTAAACCAGGCGATTTAAAAAAAAATCGTAGGACCAGTTTTTAAAAAAATCGCAAAAAAGTGAAAAATTACACGAAGAAACTACTACTTCCAGTTGACCGATTTTGATGAAAATGTTCGTGTCGGGTCCGGTAGTGGTATGTAACGTAAGTTTCAAGTTTCAAGTGCGTACGATGTTCCGTTCTTGAGATATTCTGTTCACACACACACACACACAGACCAATCGCTAAAGACATGTTTTTTGGGTTTAGGGGGTCTGAAAACGTGTAGATCCGGTGAAAACTCGATTTCGAAAAATCGATATGAAAACAATACTTTTCTTCCTATTTAGACTATATATTCATATAGGCAAGAGAAAGTAAAAATCTGGTGTGAAACACTCACACGACTTTCTCTTGCCAATGCAGATAATGAACAATATAACCTAATATTAGTAATAAAACATTAGAAATAAACAAAAAACTAACCTCAAAAAACATAACCTAATTTTAATCATGAGTGAAAAACGCAAAATGAAAATTGACCACAGTTTGTCTTAAAAATACGGAAAATCATAAATAATAGCGACTTACTACCAGCTGACCGACTGGACTGGCCCGAAGGACATAAATAAAAATTTAAAAATATTTTGTAAATTTAAAATAAATAAATAAAAAATAAACAACTTACGTTTGAATGGTTGATAAACGGCTTGAGCTAATTTTCGAGAAGCCTCTCGAACCCACTTTACAAATTTCTCCATGACACTAACACCTCGTCGACCCATTTTTTAAAAAAATTAATAAATATTTTAAAAATAATTAATTAATCTATATTAAAGTCAAAATTTAATAAAAATATTATTTAACTACCACAATAATACATCGTGTTTAAAAAAAAATCACTTAATAAATTAACAATCGTAAAATCACAACATTAAAAATTTTATGAAATTCGAATAAAGTGTATTTTTAAAACACGAACAAACTTCTTAAGTTCTGTTCACGTTTGATGTTAAAATAAGTATGAATGATAAACTAAAATAGCGTAACAATTTGAATAAAATATACAGGGTAAAAGTTCAAAATTTACCCCCACCCTTATAACCTTAAAATATATTATCCAAATACTATATTTACTACACACTACTACAATTTAATCAATAAATAAATACAGTAATTTTATTTATCTTTATTTAAAAGATAACAAAAAAATTCCCTCGAAATTTTAAATCTCTTCCCAAATATTTTATCATATGGTAACTCTTTCAAATAAATAAAAGTAACCATTATAAAATTATTTATCAATTACTTACTTTTAAATAAATAATGTATTTGTATTTACATAGTTTATTTGTTTATTTTATTTTTCTATTACGATTTGACAAAGGTTGTTTTAAATTTATTCCTGTGTAAATGAAAAAGATTTTGATAAAGTATGAACTTTATTTAATAGTAGTAAGTTAATTTAAATTCATAAAAAATATTTTTAATAAATAAATTTAGTTCAATATTATTTTAAGTTCTTTTAGCATTGTAGGAAGGGGAAATTATCAAAATTGTATGTTTGATGTACAGTAGAGAGTCGAAAATCCGAACTGATTGGAACCATAGGTAGTTCGGATTACCGATTTGTTCGGATTGTTCTCGCGTAATTAAAACATCGAAAAATCCTGGGATGGCGTTCGGATTTTTGAAGTTTGGATTATCGATGCTCTACTGTAATACAGTAGGCTAATAAATTTCCTCGTTTTGTGTTGTTGTTGTTGTTTAGGTGATCAGCCTGTAGGCTTGTTTGAACCTGCAGACATTTTACTAAGTAGAACGAGGTGTGAGGTGGTTTACCATTGCCTTTTCACTGAGTGGAAAAATACGATTATCAGCATGCCGGGCCATCTGAAAAGCACATATTTTCCACTCTGCAATTGACAACAACACTTCATTCACCACAGGGTCTGGCTGTACAATGAAATTCATTACGTTCAGAGGAAACAACTCTGATTAGTGTCTTTTGCACCTCTACCTCTTCTGCTCTCAAATGATTCAGTCATTTAATTGGCTGACCATGTGATAAGAAACAGACCTATTTATTTTAGCTCTGCAACGAACAGATTGAGTGTAAATAAATTGATACTCCACCTGTCTATTATGGGCATATAATAAATGTCTGTTATGGGCATAAAATAAATGTCTGTTATGGGCATAAAATAAATGTCTATTATGGGCATATAATAAATGTCTGTTATGGGCATAAAATAAATGTCTGTTATGGGCATAAAATAAATGTCTATTATGGGCATATAATAAATGTCTGTTATGGGCATAAAATAAATGTCTTTTATGGGCACACTTGGCTAATAAATTTATTTCCTCGTTTTAGGCAATATAATTCAGGACTATATGATAATCATAAATGTGTTATTGTTTCTTGCTCGAGTTTTTTTTTTTTTTACTTTCTCTTACCTTATATGATATGTTGTTGTTTAGGTCATCTGCTGAAAGGCTGGTTTGAACCTGTAGAGGTTTTACCAAGTAAAATGAGGAGTGAGGTGGTTTACAATTGCCTTCCTCACTAAATGGAAAAGTATGCTTATCAACATGCCGGGCCCTCTGAAAAGCACATATTTTCCACTCTGCAAATGACACCTTCATTTTATTCACCACAGGGTCCAACTGTATAATGAAATTCATTACTTTCAGAGGAGATAACTCTGATTAGGGTCTTTTACATCTCTACCTACTCTGTTCTTAAATGATTCAGTTATTTAATTGGCTGACCATGTAATAAGAAACAGAACTATTTATTTTAGCCCTGCAACGAACAGATTGGGTGTAAATAATTTGACACTCCGCCTGTCTGTTATGGGCAGTATATGAATATATAGGGAAGAAAAGTATTGTTTTTATGTCGATTCTTTACGGGATACACACGTTTCAGGCCCCCTGAACTTAAGAAACATGTTTTTAGCGATTGGTCTGTGAATAAAATATCTCAAGAACGGAACATAGTCCGAAATTGAAACTTAGAACTTAGTTAGGTCATAAATCATAAATTGCCCCGACTCGAACATTTTCATCTAAATCGTTCAACCGAAAGTTGTAGTTTATTCATGTAATTTTTCACCTTTTGCGTTTTTTTCAAAAATGGCTCCTCCGATTTTTTTCTTAAATCCCCTGATATACTAAATGTTTTATGCTCTACAACTACAGGATAGGGTAAGCGTCATTTCTGCTGAAATTCGTGGAGAGAGCTGTGATAAAACATTTTTCTTAAGATAGCGGCTTTAATATACGCGGAAATGTGTACATAATTCAAGTTGCACACAATTAAAACGCATAAGACTTTTATTTAAAACATTTTTTTTTGTACAATGCTTAGTTTAGCGTTAATTAGTGAATCGCTTCTACAGAGCCTAGTTTAGCGTCAATAGTAATTTCCGTATTTTTAAGTCGAACAGAGGTTGATTTTCATTTTGCATCATTCACTCATGATTAAAATTAGATTTTGTTTGTCATATTACATTGGTTACTAATTATTAAACATGGGTTACCTTTTTCATTATTTACATTGGCAAGAGAAATTTGTGTGAGACTGTGAGTGTTTCCACCAGATTTTTTTTGTTAATCGCACGCAGGAAACTCCCGAGGAAGTGAATGACATGTCGAAAAATTATAAGTTAATACTGTACATAGTATTATTTTAATTGCACAATACCTAGTACTGCACGCTTATTACAATAAGTGCGTCATTTTCTAATATTTACACAATAGTACACAATTCTCTTTTTCTTAGAAATCATGAAATGTCAGCAGGAATCTTCATGTACATTATTGTTGTTTAGGTCATCAGTCGAAAGACTGGTTTGAACCTCTAGGAGCTTTACTAAGTAAAACAAAGAGTGAGGTGGTTTACTACTACCTTCCTCATTAAGTGGAAAAATCTGGTGTGAAACACTCACACAACCTTCTCTTGCCAATGCAAATAATTAACAATAAACCTAATATTAGAAATAGACAAAAAACTAACCTCAATAAACATAACCTTATTTTCATCATGAGTGAAAGACGCAAAATGAAAAACAACCTCAGTTTCGCTTAAAAATACGGAAAATCACTCTTTCACACTAAACTATTCTCTGTAGAGAAAAATTCTCAAAATACAAGTTCTAGATCTTTTAATTTCCTATAAATTTGATTATATACACTTTTGTCATAAAATAAGGCCGAAATCTTAAAAAAATCAAATTTTCACACGTTTTCGTGAGAACAAAAACGAAAATCGCTAATTGCCGCTAAACTAAGCGTTATACAAAAAATGTTTGAAATAAAAGTTGTAGGATTTTAAATTCTCTTCAACTTTTGCTATATACTATTTTGCGCTAAAATGCATATTAAAACCGTAATCTTAAAAAAACAACGTTTATACATGAAAACACCCTCACCAAGAATTTCACCAAACATGGCGCCTACCCTATCTTGTAGAAAATAAAAAATTGAGTAAACCAGGGTATTTTAAAAAAACATCGTAGGAACTGTTTTTGAGAAAATCGCAAAAAAGTGAAAAATTTTACGAATAAACTACTACTTCCGGTTGACCGATTTTGATGAAAATGTTCGTGTCGGGTCCGGTAGTTGTATGTAACTTAAGTTTTAGGTTTCAAGTTTGTACGATGTTCCGTTCTTGAGATATTCTGTTCACACACACACGCGCGCGCACTCACACACACACACACACACACACACACAGACCAATCGCTAAAAACATGTTTCTTGGGTTCAGGGGGTCTGAAAACGTATAGATCCGGTGAAGAGTGGATTTGTTAAAATCGAGATGAAAACAATACTTTCCTTCCTATATAATATATTCTTATAGGCAAGAGAAAGTAACAATGAGTGAGGTGGTTTACAATTGCCTTACTCACTTAGTGGAAAAGTATGCCTATCAGCATGTCAGGCCCACTGAAAAGCACATATTTTCCACCCTGCAAATGACACCTTCACTTCATTCACCACAGGGTCTACCTGTACAATAATGAAATTGATAACTGTGGGAGGAGTTAACTGAGACTACTATTGGTTTCATAATCATAAACACCTGAGTTTGAACCCAAAGCATCTCCAAAACTATTAGTCGGATTTTAACATATATTACATCAAAATCTGCCCATAACAGACAGGTGGAGTGTCAAATTATTTACACTCAATCTGTTCGTTGCAGGGCTAAAATAAATAGTTCTGTTTCTTATCACATGGTCAGTCAATTAAATGACTGGATCATTTAAGAACAGAAGAGGTAGAGGTGTATTGTGACAGTAATCAGAGTTATCTCCTCTGAAAGTAATGAATTTCATTGTACAGCCAGACCCTGTGGTGAATGAAGTGAAGGTGTCATTTACAGAGTGGAAAATATGTGCTTTTCGGAGGGCCTGGCATGCTGATAAGCGTAATTTTTCACTCAGTGAGGAAGGCAATGGTAAACCACCTCACTCCTCGATTTACTTAGTAAAACCTCTAGAGGTTCAAACCAGCCTTTCGGCTGCTGACCTAAACAACAACAACACACATCAAAATATAGCTCATTTTATTCTACGTTGACGCATAATAGTCCTCCATTTTTAATATTGTTTAATAATGACCATATCGAGGTTAGAAGACAAAAAACCCGGTTTTTTGCTACCGCAACAAATTTCATGCGTTTAGAGGCGTGTAACTCGATAACTATTTGACTGAGAAATTTGAAATTTGAACACAAAATAGACAATATTATATTAGAGGGTGTACGAAATTTTAAAATCGTAAGTTATTTAAAAATTTTGATTTATTAGCAATATTCTGAACCCTTGCTATCTCGGTAACCGCTCGATCGTTCGGCACGGACAGACTATCATCTTATTCAGCCTAATAAACTTAGTACAAATATGTTAATAACATGAAACATTGATTGGCCAATGTTTTGGTAGAATTTTCAAAATTTTGAAAAATTGGCAGTAATGCGGGGGGGGGGGGGTGGCACTGCTATCCATGTTGCCATTTTGTACGTGACATCCTGTCGACTTGCATTGTCAATTCAGGTAGACAGTCGGATTTAAGCAACATTGGTAGTAACGTCCACCCTGTATTAATAATTATCGAGTTACACGCCTCTAAACGCATGAAATTTGTTGCGGTAGCAAAAAAACCGGGTCTTTTTGTCTTCCAAACTCGATATAGCTATTTTTAAACAACATTAAAAATATAAATTTATTATCGGTCAACGCACAGGAGATTAAATATCGCATGGCAAGGGCAACAGCTGCTTTCAATAAAATGAACAGAGTTTTCAGGAGCCATGATCTTACCATTGAAACGGAAATCAGACTTTTGAGGTGCTACATCTTCTCTATTTTGCTGTATGGAGCAGAGACATGGACATTGAACAAGAGTATGATTAAACGTATAGAAGCCTTTGAATTGTGGTTGTACCGGAGAATGCTTAAAATATCATGGACAGAGCATGTAACAAATGAAGAAGCTCTGAGACGGATGAAGAAATCCAGAGAAATATTGAACACCATCAAGATCCGTAAACTTCAGTATTTGGGACACGTCATGCGGAATGAGTCCAGATACTCTTTGATACAGCTCATTGTGCAAGGGAAAATAGATGGAAGGAGAGGACCAGGAAGAAGAAGAATATCCTGGCTACACAACCTCAGGGAATGGACCGGAAAGACATCTGCTGAACTATTCCGTATTGCTGTCAGCAAAGTGAGAATTGCCATGCTGGTCGCCAACATCCGAAACGGATAGCGCACTAAAAGAAGAAGAAGATAGGTCAACGCAGAATAAAATGCGCTAAATTTTTATGTAAAGTATGTTAAAATCCGACTCATAGTTTTGGAGTTGCAAGGGTTAAAACTCGGGTGTCTATGATTATGAAACCGATAGTAGTGTCTTTTACATCTCTACCTCTTCTGTTCTTAAATTTTTCAGTCATATAATTGGCTGGCCATTTGATACGAAACACAAATATTTTTTGTACCCGTAGAACTAGCAGATCGATGGTAATTAATTTAAGCTTCCTGTTAAGGGCAAAATTCTTCTTCTCTTCTTCTTACTATCAAGGATTAGGCATAAGCCTGTTCCGAACTCACAAACCATCCTGCACGTCTACATAAACACGAGACATTCCAACCCTTACATCTCAACTACTGCCATCGTCTTCGAGGTCTTCCCACCTCCCTTCTTCCAACTGGAACATATTCCGTAACTTTTAGAGGTATTCTCTCCTCTGGCATCCGTTCCAAATGTTGCCGCCATTGATTCGGTACTCCTCCACTTTTTCCTTCAAGCTAAATACACCCAACTCGGATCTAATTTCTTCGTTATGTATTAGATTCAGCCTCGAGCAGCCCTTCACCCTTCTTAAAAACCTCATTTCAGTTGCTTGGATCCTATTTTGTTGGCGTTTTATGGTAACCTATGACTCACTTCCATAAAGAAGGATTGGGGCTGCCAATCCATTACCTTGTAGGGCAAAAATTAAAGTATGTAAATTTGGTTGAGGCACCATGAAAAATTATCAGAAATTGCCAGGCCATTCACTTTACTTTATTTACTACGTTTTAATGAAATACAAATGACTAATATGAAAGCCTAAGAAGGAAATGACTCATGAGTGACTGTCTGTTTCTCTACGCATTTTTAGCCTATTATCATTTAAGACAAATAGAGAAACTACGACGCTAGATGTCTTGTTATAAGAACTATCAATCAATTATTTCTTTGTCTAATTTACTTCCTGTTTAAATCCGTTTACTTTATTCATGTGATAATGCAAATTTATTGTTTAATCAAAGTAAATATGGAACACCTGTTGTTTCTACTTCAGAACAGTCACACCAAAATAAAGTCTGGTGTGAAACACTCTTTGGACTTTCTCTAGCCAATATAGATAATGAACAATATAATCTATGTTGTGTATAATCATGAGTAATCAATGTAAACTGAAAAACATAACATAATTTTAATCGTGAGTGAACGTGTTATTTCTGGAGAAAACTCGCTTTCGAAATATCAACATGAAAACAATTCTTTCTCTATATATTCATGTATGGCAAGAGAAAGTAAAAAACTTGGGAAAAAGTTTCTTTAACTCTTGTTTACATTTCGAATATGTCTTCAGGGCAGCTGGGTGAGGAATGTTGCTTAAGAAATTAAGTAATAGTTGCTTAGTTGATTCTGAAAAGCAGCAAGTGATGAATTTATCATTGTGATTGACTTTTTACTTTCTCTTGCCTATATGAACATATAGGAAGGAAAGTATTGTTTTCATGTCGATTTTTCGAAATCGAGTTTTCACCGGATCTATACGTTTTCAGACCCCCTGAACCCAAAAAACATGGTTTTAGCGATTGGTGTGTGTGTGTGTGTGTGTGTGTGTGTGTGTGTGTGTGTGTGTGTGTGAACAGAATATCTCAAGAACGGAACATCGTACGAACTTGAAACTTGAAACTTAAGTTACATATCACTACCGGACCCGACACGAACATTTTCATCAAAATCGGTCAACCGGAAGTAGTAGTTTATTCGTATAATTTTTCACTTTTTTGCGATTTTCTCAAAAACTAGTCCTACGATTTTTTTTAAAATCGCCTGGTTTACTACATTTTTTATGCTCTACAATATAGCGTAGGCGCCATGTTTGCTGAAATTCTGCTTGAGGCTGTTTTTACGTAAAAACATTTTCTTTTTAAGATTGCGGCTTTAATATGCATTTTAGCGCAAAACGTTATATAATAAAAGTTGTAGAGAATGTAAAATTCTACAACTTTTATTTCAAACATTTTTTTGTATAACGCTTAGTTTAGCGGTAATTTGCGATTTTCTGTTTTTTTTTCTCACGAAAAGGTGAGAAAAATCGATTTTTTTAACATTTCGGTCTTAGTATGCATTTTACGACAAAAGTGTATATAATTAAATTTATAGAAAATTAAAAGATCTACAACTTTTGTTTAGAGCATTTTTCTCTACAGAGCCTAGTTTAGCGTGAAAGCGTGATTTTCCGTATTTTTAAGCCAAACTGAGTTCGATTGTCATTTTGCGTCATTCACTCATGATTAAAATAAGGTTATGTTTTTGAGGTTAGTTTTTGTTTATTTCTAATATTTTATTAATAATGTTAGGTTTATTATTAATTATTTGCATTGGCAAGAGAAAGTTGTGTGAGTGTTTCACACCAGATTTTTGTTTATTAGTTTTATTTTGACATGTACTGTACTTCCATTTGGAGTCTCTTGGACGCAAAAAAAAACACGCGCAGCATCCTTATACCTGGGGTAGCGGTGCTCTACATTGTTCAGTATTGGTTACCCACTAGGCACGTGACTGCAATACAACCATTTTAGTTGTATTTATTTTTATCAAAATTGTATAATAATTTACAAAATCTACTTATTATTCGTTGAAAAATGAGTCCAAACACGGTGTCATTGTAACAATCCTAAGCATTTCCATTGTTGTAAACTAGAGTTGTCATGGGGTAAAACATATTAAATGCAGTGCTATTTAATTTTATAAAAACGTCAGTGTTATTAGTCTATGTTAATATTAATTGTTACATTTATAATGCTGCCCATAACAGACAGGTGAAGTGTCAAATTATTTACACTCAATCTGTTCGTTGTAGGACTAAAATAAATAGTTCTGTTTCTTATCACATGGTCAGCCAAATAATTGACTGAATCATTTAAGGGGCTAGCAGATCCCTATCTAACACAATGTTAACATTTGTACCTTTTTCTCAAGAACTAGACAACGTAGCTTCCTAATTTTTTTATATTTTGTACATCTATTTTTGCTCTTTAATTTGAGCGGAAGAAATTTTGATTTTATTAAAAAATTAATTTTTTAATTTTTTTTTACAAAAGCACCAAAAGGTCAAATGGGTATCATGGCATGAAAAATATTTGTTCCTAAAAAACTAAAAAATTTTTACACTCAAAATATGGAGAATAGAATGAACTTAAAAAGAAAAACAAAATATATAGCTCTATCTTGTTTGGTTGCTGAGAAAAAGGTACAAATGTGGTGAAAATTGCTAATTTTCGGAAAAACGAGTTTAAAACTTACTTTTTCTAAAAGGAGTAAATTAGTTACGTACAATCAGTAGTGTCCACAAGAATATGATCTTCTGCCTCTTCAAACAATCTATAAAAAATTATCTAAATCTACGATATCATATTATTTATTGTTTTTGCTCAATTGTTCATCAAAAAAAATGTTGATTACCTGATAGTTTTATAGCGCTGGACCTTTGTCTTTCATTCACATGGTCATCACTTACTTCAAACTGCGGTTTCTGTACGACTATAACCTCACTTTTTTACCATAAACTTTCGTGGACTTTCGTTTTTTGCGAGCGGGAAGTATTAACAAAATTGCATTTTTTTAGTATTTATACAAAACATTTGGCCAAACAAACTTAGTGACGTGAAAAAGCACGGATTAAAGTATCGAAAAAAAACATAAATCGATAGTTTCTCATTTTTTATCGATCTGCTAGCTCCTTAAGAACAGAAGAGGTGTAAAAGACATTAATCAGAGTTATCTCCTCTGAAAGTAATGAATTTCATTATACAGCCAGACTCTGTGGTGAATGAAGTGAAGGTTTCATTTGCAGAGTGGACAATATGTGCTTTTCAGAGAGCCCGGCATATTGATAAGCGTACTTTTCCATTCAGTGAGGAAGACACCGGTAAACCATCTCACTCCTCGTTTTACTTCGTAATACCTCTACAGGTTCAAACCAGCTTTTTTCAGCTGATGACCTAAACAACAACATTTATAATAATAATTATTGTTAAATTTATTAATATTACTAGCAACCCCCGCTCGCTTCGCTTCGCAGCAGCTAATCCTAATGTAGGCCTCATTAAATTATTGTAAAACCTCTCTATATACAATATTTGTGGTTTTGTTGCCCTGTGGCAGCAAAATAAATTGTTTTTCTGCACTTCCAGCTCTAGAAAGTCCTACTTAAAGTCGTCCATGAGTGAAAGAAGCACTCTTGTCTCAAATCGATGCCCATTGTTTTAAATGTTTGTCCCTGCGATTTAACAGAATTGAATAGAATGCATAGAAGAATACTGATGGAAAAGAAAGAGACGGTTGATATATGGCTGAGATAAGAGACAGTAATACGTGGGTGCTGAAGTATGCAGAGTATTTGGAAATATATGACTCATTCATTACCTGTCCAATGAAAACAAATACCTGTATGAAATACAGTACAAAAATAAAAATTTTGAATATTTCCGAATTTTTAATGTTTTTGGAATCGAATGTTATTTTTCACGTTTTTCTATGAAATATAGAAGTTGAATCGTGTTTCTAGCCCAAAAAATACACCCATCCAGAGGATAGAAAATAAAAGTTCTACGCACCCGATAAACTAAAACATGCGACATCGTCACAGTTTAAGTTGCTTAACTCACTAAATTAAAGTTACTTGAAGTTGCAAAATATCCTATTTTTTTTTGTCATCAGTCTCTCGACTGGTTTGATGCAGTTCTCCAACCTGTTCTATCTTGCGCAAGTCGTTTCATATCTACATACCTGTAACACCCTACATCTTTTGTAATTTGCTTTATATATTCTAATCTTTGCCTCCCTCTACAATTTACTCCCTCAATGTTACCCTCCATTATTGATAGCCCAATACCTGGATGCCTTAGGATATGCCCCACTAGCCTATCCCTTCTTTTGGTAAGATGCTTCCATATACTTCTTTTTTCATCCACTCGCCTAAGAACCTCTAAATTACTTATTTTGTCCACCCACCTAATCTTTAACATTTTCCTATAACACCACATTTCAAAAGCTTCTATCCTCTTCCGTTCTACAGCCCCTATCACCCACGTTTCACTTCCGTATAATGCTACACTCCAAACATAGCGTTTTAAGTATTTTTTCCTAATCTGTAAATCAATGTTTGTAGTCAGTAAGCTGTTTTTCATTTCAAAGGGTTTTCTAGCTTGAGCAATTCTACTCTTGATATCACTCGTGCTTCTACCATCCTTTGTTATTTTACTCCCTAGATAGCAGAATTCCCCAACTTCCTGTATGTTCTCGTTGCCTACTTTTAAATTTCCCATCTCTTCTAAACCACTCTTGCTGCTGCACAACACTTTCGTTTTGTTCTTATTAATTTTCATGAAGTAATTTTTCCTCAAGATCTCATCCATTCCATTTAAGGCATCCTCTAGTTTATTCTTTGCCTCGGCTAATACTACTATATCATCGGCGAATCTCAACATTTTTATTGTTTCTCCTTGAATTTTTATTCCTACGTCAAATTTCTCCTTCACTTCATTTATAGCCTCTTCTATATACAAGTTAAAAAGTAGTGGTGACAAAGAACAACCTTGTCGTACACCTTTTCTTACAGCAGCCTCTTTTTCGTACCCCTCGATTCTCAAAACAGCCGTTTGATTCTTATACAGACTGTGGATAACTTCCTTTCTTTGTATTTAATTCCTAGCCTTTTCAAAGTTTTAAACATTTTACTCCAGTCCAGATTGTCAAATGCTTTCTCTAAATCTACAAATGCCATAAAAGTAGTTTTATTTTTCTGTATCCTTTTCTCAATAATCATTCTCAGAGCCAATATTGCATCTCGAGTTCCCATTCTCCTTCTAAATCCAAATTCAACAATGAAAGATTTTTTGAATAAGTTCAGTAGTTTCTGAGATTACCTCATACAAACTAACAAACAGACGTTTCTTTTTTATTATATTAGTATAGATAAGAAAAGAATCCAGTAAGGAAGGAAAATACAAGTTTCTAGGAGAACTTAAAAACTATTATAAATAAATTATATAACCTCTTCAATATCACAAAACTTTTATTTATCAAAATAAGAAAGACATTTCGTTAACACACAACACATATTATTCTTAGATATTAATTAAGTATTAATGGACACAACATTAAAACAAATAATTCTTAAAAAAAGACTTATAAAAAAATATTTATGACTAATATTGATAAAATTAATTAAAATAATTTATGGAAAAGGTGTTTAAATATAATGACATAATCTATGACTTTTAAACATATGAATAAAAATTAATAAACATAACAATGAATTGATATATTTAATCAATTTATCTTATGTAAATTATTTATTTTATTTCATAATTTTAATTTATGTTATTTTATAATTAAGGACTTGTAACACCGATAACGCTTATATTTTTATGTTTAAATAATAATTTTAACAAACAATAATCACATAACACTTAAAAAAGACGTGTAACATTTTTTTAATAATATTAATTATAATAGTTTTATTAAAATTTATTACATATTTAATAAGTACAATCACAGAAAATATATTATTCTAAGAAAATACAGCAAAATTTGTTCTTTTGAGGCTAAAATTAATTTTAATATTAAAAAATTAAATAAATTTAATGAATTTTTGTAAATTTTATTTATTACAATTCTTTTAAATAATTTTATGTTCAAATTCTATATTTTTCTAAAATATTTTCGGTACTACAACACTAGAAATGGATTCTTCTAAATATATAAAGCCCCAGCCACTGATGACTCACTGATGGAAATTCTCGCCTATTTGGAGGTCTCTAGAAGCAAAATCTCTGAGGACCTTTTTTGTCGGGCGTCGGCTGAAACCCCCGGGAAAAATGCCAAATTTAAGGTACATCTTCCCGAAAGCTCAGGGGATGCGTCCGAATATTTCAAACTTTTTAACGAAGTTTCGTAGCGCAAAGGCCACTGCGACCGTTTTTGTTCCCCTCCCGAAGTACGTTAAGACCATATATATATAGTTGCCCTTAACCCGCCGGTTCGCTGGAAAAACTAAAAAAACAAAAATTTGGCTTTTTCGGGGTTGCAGTTTTTAGGTTTTTCTTCGTAACACCACGAAGATGGGTTTCATCGACAAATTTTTATTAGGACCGCATTACACTAACTCCCGGAATCACGGGTGACTTTTCAAATTTTAGATCGGGGTCCTACGGGGTTTGGTACCCTTATTTAAAATTTATGAAATTTTTAAATTTTTATAAATTAAAAAATCTGTTAACGGTATGTTGTTTGGAGTTAAAAAATATATAAAAATATGATAATTCGAAAATTTTAAAGTTGCACCCTCTTTTTTGCAGTAGGGTTTGTATTTTTTTTATCTTCTAAACGGTGCATCGTAAAAATAAATTGTATAGAATATTTTTTGTACCCCTTTTAATGTATAGCTTTCGTTGTTCTCAACTTGCCGGTTCGGTGAGAAAACTCAAAAAAACAAAATTTCGCCTTTTTGGGGTTGCAATTTTTAAGTTTTCTTTTGTAACACCATCAAAACGGGTTTCTTTGGCAAACTTTTGGTAGGAACACATTACACGTACCCCCCGCATTACGGAAAATTTTTCAAATTTTAGATCGGGATTCTACGGGGGTTGCTACCCTTATCTAAACATAATGAAAATTTTAAAATTTTAGAATACAAAAAATTTGTTAACGGCATGATGTTTGGCATTGAAAATTACACAAATATTTGATAGCCCGAAAATGTTCAATTAGCACCCTCTAGCCTGCGGTAGGGGTTGTATTTTTTTATCTCCTAAACGGTGCACCGTAGCGAAAAATTGTATACGAGAAGAATCTTTTTTGTACCCGTTGCAAAGTACTTTAAAACCATATAGTTATCGTTGCCCTTAAGTTGCCGGTTCGGTGTGAAAACTCAAAAAAACAAAATTTCGGCTTTTTGGGGTTTGCTGATTGCATGTTGTTCTTTCTTTACACCATCAAAATGGGTTATTTCGTCAAATTTTTATTTTTAAACAGTTACACGTAACCGAAGCGTCACGGGTAATTTTTCAAATTTTAAATCGGGGTCCTACGGGGGTCGCTACCCTTATCCAAAAGATATGAAATGTTTATATTTTCAGAATACAAAAAGTCTTTTGACGGCATGATGTTTGGCGTAAAAATTACACAAAAATTTTATAACCCGAAAATTTTAAATTAGCACCCTCTAGCCTGCGGTAGGGGTTGCATTTCCTTATCTCCTTAACAGTGAATAATAGGGACAAAATGCATGAAACTGTTTTGTGCCCCACAAAAAGTACTTCAAGATTGTATAACTAAAGTTGCCCTTAACCCACCGGTCCTCTGAGTAAACTACAAAAACCAAATTTCGGTTTTTTTGGGGTTTACCGTTTTCAGTTTTTCTATCTTTACACCTTCAAAACGGTTTTTAGGCAAATTTTTATTAGCAAAACGTCACAGCATCACAGGTAATTTTTTAAATTTTAAAAAGCGATCCAATGGGGGTTGCTACCCCTATCCAAAAATTATGAAATTTCTAAATATTTAGAATACAAAATGTATTTTAACGGCATGTTTTCGTCGTTAAAAGTTAAATAAAAATTTGTTAACGCGAAAACTTTCAGGTTCCACCCCCTTACCGTTGGTAGGGGGTTGTATTTTTTTACCTCCTGAACGGTGCTTCGTAGAGGAAAATTGTATAGAATCTTTTTTGTGCCTCTCCCAAAGTACTTCAAGGCCATGTAACTAAAGTTTTCCTTAACCTACCTCTTCGCTAAGAAAACTCGAAACACTAGCATTCCGGCTTTTAGGGCTTGCCGTTTTCACGTTTTTCTTTCTTTACACTTTCACAACGGTTTTTCGCAAACGTTTATTAACAAAACGTTACACATACCCCTAGAGTCACGAAGAATTTATTAAATTTTAGGCGGGGTCCTTTGGTGATAACTACCCCAACAAAAATTTTAAAATTTTCGGAATACAAATATTTTTTAAACGACATGTTATTTAGCGAAGAAAATTACATAAAAATTTGGTAACCCGAAAATGTTTAGGTCGCATGAGAAAACGAAAAACTCGAAGTAACATACATTCAAACCACAACAATTAAAGTTGAAATTTTGAAACTTTAAACATTAACCTAAAATTGCCAAATCTTCAAATTTTAAATTTTGAAACTTTAAACTTTCATGTCTTGAAATTTCTAATATTGTGATCCACCGAGCCACTTTGGCGGCCGAACTTCACCTTGTGGCAAATGGTTCTGATCCACTTATGAATTCTGATCCACCTACCCCTCTGAGGTCGAGAAGCGCCGCTGGAGTGGCGAGAAGCGCCGCTGGAGTGGCGCGAAGCGCCGCTGGAGTGGCGAGAAGCGCCGCTGGAGTGGCGAGAAGCGCCGCTGGAGTGGCGAGAAGCGCCGCTGGAGTGGCGAGAAGCGCCGCTGGAGTGGCGAGAAGCGCCGCTGGAGTGGCGAGAAGCGCCGCTGGAGTGGCGAGTTATTTCTATACAGTTGACATTAAAATTCTCTTCATATCACCACGGCTTTTAGGGGAGACTGTATGATGGTTTTGAATGATAATTTTGATTTTCGGTTTTTTATGTTTTTCAATAGTTTAGACCTAGACCTACCACAAAAACATTAATTTACAACAAACAAATTATTTTAATGAAAAAAATTTAAGTTTTTATCAGGTTTATCCTAAAAAATTAACATGTCACTAAGAACAAATATTTTTCATATTTTTATATTGCTCGTTTTAGTGCAAAAAGAATTTTTTTTTTTTTTTTTTTAATATCTGCTTCACTATTTTTAATATTCTCCGCTGTTAGTGCAGCTTTTTAACCAATTTTTGATGGAAAATTAAACTTGTTTTTGTACATTTTTGTTTCTTATTTGTGCCTTTTCCCATACATTTAGATTTTTAACACTTAGGTACGTTTTTTCAGAAACCATTTAACCTACCAGGCTGAAATTTTTAACAGTTAATTATCATGATAAAATATGGCAAAATAATTTTATGCAGAATTTCAATGTTCACAATCATAACACGAGAAACAGGAATGATTATTATGTGGCTAATCACTCCACAAAATTGTTTGAACAAAAACCTACTTATGCAGGGAGAAAATTCATGAATAAATTACCCCAATTTTTAAAATGTTAGATAATTTGTATTCCTTTAAAAAAAATCTGAAAAATTACTTGATCGGTGAAACTTTTTATAGCGTACAAGAATTTCTTTCTTGATAGTAATGATATATTGTGTGATTCTTATATGTATTTCAGGTGTTATAGCTGACATGTTCTATACTCCTCCTGGAGTCTCCAGAGCGCAAAAAAATGTACACATCATTGTTTTTACTTCCTAAGATGCTCAAAAAAAATAGTAATATGCAAAAAACGTAGAACAAAATTGTAAAAATTTTATGTTATTCGTTATTCTTTTAAAACCTTTATGGTCCAACAGATTAAATTGAAAAAAATATCAGTAGCTAAAACCATCTTACAACTCTTAAGTGTGTTCACCAATCCTATGAAAAATGTATCTAAAAATAGCAAATTTAACATTGGCGGGATACAAAGTACAGTCTCCCTTTAAACACCCTAAATGTATAATTTTTTTCCTTCACAAATAAAAAACCAACCGGGTTGTTTTAGTGGTAAAATTGTTGCTGTTAGTCAACTATTTGACAGCTGATTTTTGGAGACGAAAAATCCGTGGTTCAAATCCTAGTTAAGGTTACTTTTATACGGATTTGAATACTAGACAATGGTTAGGTGTGTTCTTTGATTGTTGGTATTCAATTAACCATACTCTCTCAGGAGTGGTCGACCTGGGTCTGCATTAGACTGCACCTCATTTACCCGTCATTAACATCATCCTCATCTCTTTGAGTCATGGGGTTGCTTATTGTTCATAAATTGAACAGATTGCAACGTACACACAAATTGATTAAAATAAATAATACAAAACTTAAGCTTTAGTCAGTTGAAAATAAATCTAAAGAAATGGATAACAAATGTAGGAACAGCAAACATAGAATATAAAAACGATGATTATAATATTAACAAATTACAAATTTACAAATTATTGGCTTAATTAGTTGGTTAGAGTTATTATACCTTATTTTTAAAGTTTGCCCATAAGTGGCCGGTGGAGTTTTAATTATTTACACTCGATCTTCCTGTTCCAGGGCTACAAAAAATAGTTCTGTTTCTTATCACAAGATCAGCCAATTATATGACTGAATCATTTAAGAACAGAAAAGGTAGAGGTGTAAAAGACACTAGTCATCTCCTCTGAAAGTAATGAATTTCACTGTACAGCCAGACCGTGTGGTGAATTAAGTGAAGGTGTCATTTGCAGGGTGGAAAGTAGATACTTTTCGGGAGGACTTAGCATGATGATAAGCATTTTTCACTCAGTGAGGAAGGCAATGGCAAACTACCTCTTTCCTCGTTTTACTTAGTAAAGCCTCTAGAGGTTGAAACCAGCCTGATGAGCTTAACAATTACTTTTAAAATGTAGTTTATTTAATTTTTGTTTACTGTCTGTTTTGGTACCATAACGGACGGTTTTAATATGTTAAAATTATTACGTAATTTTATAAAGTTATAAAATAATATAGTTATAAATATAATAATTTAATAAAGTTGTTACGTACATATTAATATTCAACCTTTACGTAATTAGTAGGCAATGTAGTAGACCTACTAGTAGGCATATACAGCCTTTTATTCATATAATGTAGGCCCATTTGGGCCGCCATTCATTTGGTAACACATCTAGTGGTCCCACCTTTGAAAAGTTCCAGAATCACTGTATCAATTTACGAGGCGTGTTCAGAAAGTAAGTACCGTTTCATTCTGCTGCCGCCGTAGCGCTGCAATCGGTGTTCCGCGCATGCGCACTAGTCGTCCTTGTTCACTGGCTTTAGACTCACGCCATTGTAGTTGTTCTACTTTGTGTTTTCAGTTTTCTCAGAACGTTTAAAATGTTTAAGAGAATTAGTGATCCCGTCGATTGTGAGATTCGTTCTGTAATATGATTTTTGAACGCAAGGAATGTGAAACCGGCTGAAATTTATCGTCAACTTCCAGATGTTTACGGGGAAGACGTGATGAGTGAAGGAATGGTGAGAAAGTGGGTTAGAATGTTCAATGGCGGTCGAACAAATGTGCATGATGAGAATCGGAGCGGTCGGCCTTCTCTCATCACTGATGATCTGGTAAAGGCAGTTGACGAAAAAATCCAAGAGAACAGACGTTTCATTTTGACAACGCTATCTGACGATTTCCAACAAATTCCACGAATTCTTTTGTACGAAATTGTTACGGACCGTTTAGGTTATCGCAAGCTGTGTTCCCGATGGGTTCCAAAAGTGAAAACTGCCGTGGAGTCGTGGCTACATTCGTTGGCGGGAACCTTCTACGAAGAAGGTAGAGACAAATTGATCACCCGCTACAAGTGTTTGAATATCGGTGGAAACTATGTCGAAAAATAGTTTAAGGTTTGGGCTTTCATGTAGAAATAAAATTGTGCTGGAAAAATAATTGTTTTAGTTGTTTTTTTTTAAAACGGTACTTACTTTCTGAACACGCCTCGTAGAAAAAAAATCATGATAAACCTTATGTATTTTGTACTTAAAAAATTATTTAGTCTAAATTATACCTATTTAAGGAACTTTCAAATAAATTTACTTATATTTTACTTTACAAAAAGAAAAAAATTAATAAATATTTTATAGATTATTACAATTCTGGTGACGTAGACAATGGCGTCAGTATTTCAAGTCTTTTATAAGCAAACATACAATGTTTCCCAATGGTGTCTAAGGTCTCTTTGATGTCCAATGGGCAATCATAATCGCCTAGTAAGGTTTCTGTAACAAATAAAAAAATTTTTTTTTTTAATTTATAATTAAAATCTCGTGTGAAATATTCACACGACTTTTTCGTGCGAATGTAAATAATAACCCATAATTGTAACCTATGTTTAATCATGAGTGAATGACGCAAAATTAAAACCAACCCTTCTTCTTCTTCAGGTGCCTTCTCCATTACGAAGGTTGGCTATCATCATGGTTAGTCGTACCTTGTCCACTGCGCTCTGAAAAGGTCATGCGACGAGAAGTTAAACGCTTCTCTCAGGTTTCTTAACCAGGATATTCGTCTGCATCCCACCAAGCGTTTACCAACGAGTTTCCCTTGAATTATAAGATGCAGAATCTCGTATTTAGGCCCCCTCATGATGTGTCCAAGGTATGTCTGTTTTCTTATATTTATGCTCTGCAGGATTTCCAGCTATTTCCCCATTCTTCTGAGGACCTCCACATTTGTGACCCTGTCCGTCCACAGTATTCAAAGTATTCTCCGGTAGGTCCATATTTCAAACGCTTGTAGTCGGATCTCACATTCTTTGGTGATTGTCCACGCCTCTACCCCATACAAGAGGATGGGAAAGACGTAGCACTTCGAGAGACGGGTCCTGGTTTCAAGGCTCAGGTCGCGGGCCGATAGAAGAGGTCTCATTTTTAGAAATGAAAAACCAACCCTAGTTTGGTTTAATGACACGGAATATCACTAATTGACGCTAAACTAGGATCTGTAGAAGAAAATGCTTGAAATAAAAGTTGTAGATTTTTTAGTTTCCTATACAGTAACTTTAATTATACACGAATCAGTAAAAAAATCTCATTTTTTACCGCTTGTGATGAAAAATACAGAAAATCACTAATTGTCGCTAAACTGGTTAATCAAATTAATACTTAATTCATCATCATCTGTTTAAGGTTAGGTTCAATGGCCTGTTTCGGCATCCATATCTTTTTAGGTCTTCCCAAGCCTCACTTCCTCTAGGTTTATATTTCCATGCTTGTAGAGGAAGTTTTTGTGCTGGTATGCGAAGTAAATGGTTGCGCCAGTTTCTCTAATATATTCTTAACATTTCACACAGTGACTGAACATTTAACTCAGCACGGATAGCTTCGATACGTACTCCAACTAACCGGGTACAACCTTTGACTTCCCGCAGAAATCTCATTTCTGCGGGAATGACACCCATGTTTCACTCCCATATGTTACGAGTGGTGCAGCCTCTATAAAATTTCATTTGGTTGCCCTTTCTCGTTTTCTTTCCTGTTATCCAGCATATAGAACCACATACAGCGCTGAATTTTCTCAGTTTTTCACGCACATTCTTAGCGCAACTGGCTTCTACGCCGGGGTCCCGGGGTCGATTCCAGGTTAGGTCTGGCATTCTTTCATCACTCACTTTCATTATCATCATTATCCGCCGTCTGCATTAGCAGAAATTACAGAACAGTCAGACATAAAACCAAAAAAAAAAACTCATTCACTCTTAATTAATAATTTTTTTTAGCTTTTATTTGTTATCGGGAACATTTTCACAACTAAACATTTTTGACAACTACCCAATTTGATCGCTGCTTTTGCTGTATTATTTGACGTGAATAAGGCATGAATTTGAACAGGGACCCCCAGTAGAGTTTGTTCATGGATGGCTGTCAGCTGGTCACCATACAAAGTCGCTTGCCCAACCGATATTACTTAACAAATAACAGCGACTTACTACCAGCTGACTGACTGGGCTGGCCCGAAGGCCTAATTAATAATTAATAATAATTTAAATCAATGTACCTTCTCCGTCGATTAACGCAAAGAGTCCAAAGTCTTCTGGATCTTTGAGTTTAATTTTATGTGCGACCATGTCACATATGTCATTAGTCATCATGTTAGGTTTAACAGGAATTGATTTAGTTATGATTGATCCGTTAGTTCCGTCTGGTATAACAATTTTTAAAACTGATTTTATTTCAGATAACGGACCAGGACTCCACTGTAACAAAACAATAAAAATATTATTAAAAATCTGGTGTAAAACACTCACACAACTTTCTCTTGCCAATGCAAATAATGACCAATATAACCTAACATTAGTAATAAAATATTAAAAATAAACAAAAAACTAACCTCAAAAAACATAACCTTATTTTAATCATGAGTGAAAAAAGCAAAATGAAATTCAACCTTAGTTTGGCTTAAAAATACGGAAAATCACTTTTTCACGCTAAACTAGGCTCTGTAGAGAAAAATGCTTTAAATAAAAGTTGTGGATCTTTTTATTTCCTATAAAATTGATCAAGATACTTTTGTCGTAAAATGCATACTAAGACCGAAATCTTAAAAAAAATCGATTTTTCACACGTTTTCGTGAGAAAAAAAAACAGAAAATCGCTAATTAAAGCTAAACTAATCGTTATACAAAAAACATGTTCACAATGAAAGTTGTAGAATTTTTAATTGTCTACAATTTTATTATATACATTTTTGCGCTAAAATGTATATTAAAGTGACAATCGTAAAACAAAAGTTTTTTACGTGAAAACAGCCTTTCCCAGAATTTCAGCAAACATGGCGTTTACCCTATCATGTAGTGCATAAAAAATGTAGTAAATGAGGCGATTTTTAAAAAAATCGTAGGACCAGTTTTTGAGAAAATCGCAAAAAAGTGAAAAATTACACGAATAAACTACTACTTCCGGTTGACCGTTAGTGATGAAAATGTTCGTGTCGGGTCCGGTAGTAGCATGTAACTTAAGTTTCAAGTTCGTACGATGTTCCGTTCTTGAGATATTTTGTACATACACACACACACACACACATACACACACACACAGACGAATCGCTAAAAACATGTTTTTTAGGTTCAGGGGGTCGGAAAACGTGTAGATCCGGTGAAAACTCGATTTCTTAAAATCGACATGAAAACAGTACTTTCCTTCCTATATATTCATATAGGCAAGAGAAAGTAAAAATTTGTTACGGTAACATGATAATTTTTCTGTGTAAACTTGATAAAGTGAGGAAGGCAATTGTAAACCACCTCACTCCTCGATTTACTTAGTAAAACCTCTACAGGTTCAAATCAGCCTTTCGGCTGATGACCTAAACAACAAATTTGATAAAAACTTAATTTTTTCATACAAAAATTATTTTTCGAACGTAATTTAATTTTTTTTATTGTAACTGTTGAAAAACATAAAAAACCAAAAATCGAAATTTTGAGTTAAAACCATCGTGCCATCTTTCCTTATGAGGAAAGACAACCCTGAGTTAAGTGAACGCGCAATGCGACTTCTTGGGCTTTTTTTTTAATTCCTAATATGTGTACGTTGCAATCTGTTCAATTCAGAACAATAAGCAACCCCATGACCCAATGAGATGAAGATGATATATATGACGTGTAAATGAGGTGTAGTCTTGTACAGACTCAGGTCGACCATTCTTGAGAAAGTATGGTTAATTGAACCCCAACCATCAAAGTACACCGTTAACCAGTATCTAGCATTCAAATCCGTATAAAAGTAACTACCTTTACTAGGATTTGAACCAGAAACCTTAGTCTCCGAAAATCAGCTGTTAAACAGCTGATTTTGGCGACGACTTTACCTCTAGACCAACCCGGTGGGTTTTAAATAACAGATATTTAAAAAACTAAAATTCTCTTTGCACTAAAACGAGCAGTATAAAATTGTGAAAAGGCCGCCTCCGTAGCGTAGTGGTTAGCGCATTGGCCTGCCACGCGGAGGTCCCGGGTTCGATTCCCGGCGAGGGTCTGGAAATTTTCACATGTCAAATCCCAAAGTTAATGTTACACAATCCACCGTAGTCGCTAATGACCAAGTTGTTGATGCGACTCTAAATAAATAAATTAAAAAAAAAAAAAAAAAAAATGTGAAAAATATTTGTTCATGGTATCATGATAATTTTTCTGTGTAAACTTGATAAAAATTTAATTTTTTCATAAAAAATAATTTTTCGGACGTAATTTAATGTTTTTTACTGGTAGATCTAGGCCTAAAGTATTGAAAAATATAAAAAACCAAAAATCGAAATTTTGAGTTAAAACCTTCGTGCAATCTCCCCTTAAGAGGAAATACAACCCTGAGTTAAGTGAACGCGCAATACGACTTCTTTGGCTAGTAGAATAATTTTATTAAATAAGCAACACTGATATCTCGGTACAAGTGTCAGTCCACGTGAAGATTATTTCATTGGTTTTCAGATACTTTTGTTTGTAAAGGTTACGCTGTTAAAATAATTCAATATCTATATTTGAAAACAACAAAACAATAAACAAATAAAATAAGTAACTTATATTGTTTAATATGACAATATAAATTTATTTATTTATTTCTAGTAACAAAATATTATATCATATTTTTCTATTTTTAATAAATAAAAGATACTATATTTTCTTTCTTAAATAATTAGTATTTCAATTCTATTTTTAAATAGATTTTCAAATATTTTTATAAATTAGTTAGACATATGTTGTTTAAAATAATTTCGGCTTAGTAAAGAAATTAACAAAATATGGTAATAGTTAATGTTGATTACTGCTAGTGACTTGGTTTATAATGCAGATTCTTTGTACTTTTATAGTACCTTGATATTCTTCTAACTGTGGTGCAATGAACTGTTGCAAAACATCTAAGTAAATGTTAGCGTTAATGGTGTTTTCCGTGATGAAACATTTCCGGATCGGTGGATTGGAAGGGATGGTCCAACACCCTGGCCACCCCGCTCTCCAGACATTACTCCCCCTTGACTTTTTTTTCTGGGGCTATATCAAGGATAGAGTCTTCGCCACACCAGTTGCTGACGTTGACGAACTGAAGGCTAGGATACAAGCTGCTGTGGGTACTGTGACAGAACACATGTTACAAAACACCTGGCGGGAACTGGAATACCGCTTCGACATTCTCCGAGCTACCCACGGACTTAGTATGATAGGGACGGAGCGTAAATTCAAAAATCTGTGTCTAAAGAGGGGAGACGGAAAAAAGAGAAACAGAGAAAAGTGAGCTAAGCCCAACTCCCACTCCAAAGCAAAGACTGAGCTATATTTAATAAGATGCGCGCAGCAGGTATATACTCTTGTAAGGAGTGGGAGGCGACCCTAGCTCGATTTTTAAATTTATACAACCTTCTCTTTTCTCCAAGTGGCCGGAGTTGGACACAGTTTCGTTGCGTGTATTAAGATACGTACGCTCCGTCCCTATCATACTAAGTCCGTGGAGCTACCAAGGGGGCACACGTTGAAGTTTACTAATGTAAGTAATCTTAAAAAAAACTATTAACACTAACCTATGTAACAGCATCAAATTTAAATTATTATGTCAAACAGTTATTCTGCAATAAATTTTTATAATCAGGGCAAGACTTTATGCTCACCCGGTAAATTAAAGTTAGGAAGAGTTGAACTTACAGGAAAGCCTACTTATAGTCGATCGACAGTAAGAGTAAACTCCGCGCGAGGCAAGCGCCTATATATATATATATAGGCTGTAAACAAAAGTTTTACACTAGTTGGCGCATTATAGGAACATTTATTGGTTTTTGTAAATTTTATTTGGTTGAAAGTAAATTTTGTAATAGGTATTGTAAACTTAAATTTCAAACAGAATTTTGCCAGTATTTTTTCTGTATTTATAAAAATGTATTTCTTAAAAAATTTAATCTGTGATCCCTAAAAATAATTAATTAACGATGTTATATAATAGTTTGTATCCTGCATAGTGTTTTGGTGAGCTAAGGGGATTTTATGTAGATAATAGTGTAATTTTTCTGACTTAGGAATACTAATATTGGTTTTATGTACATTTTAATTATTTAGAATTGTAAATTTTATAACTAGCTAAGTTTCAGTAAGCTGTGTAATAAAAATTGTTAAAAATATTTTTAGTAATAATTACTGACCAATAATTTATATATATAATAATGTAGGCCTACAACTCATTTCCGCGCACGCACACGTTCCTCTTATGCGGGAATTAGTAAATATGTTAATGTTAATGTATTTAATGTTTTAGTAAAAATTTTTGAATGAGTTTAATTTCCATAGATGTCATTTGTATCATTGTTTTTAGAATAAAATTCTCTACAATTTTCTCTCTACAATGTAATGAATCTCATCATTATACAGCCAGATCCTGTGGTAAAAGAAGTAAAGATGTTATTTACAAAGTGGAAAGTAGATGTTTCAGAGGGACTGGCATGCTGATAAGCATACTTTTCAACTTAGTGAGTAAGGCATTGGTAAACCACCCAACTTCTCGTTTTACTTAATAAAACCTCTACAGGTTCAAACCAGTCTTTCGGCTGATCACCTAAACAACAACATAGTACAATTAAAAGTAAAAAAACTCACATCATAATTGTGTTCTTCACATGGACATTCCTCAGAAAATTCACGAAATGATTTCAATATATTAACAGCACTTGAAAGTGTTGTAAGATAATAACCACCTTCCCCTGATAAAAGCGATTCGTGTAATAAACCCCACATGAACTCGGCTTCAATTTCAGCTGCTACCATTCCACTTTGAACAAGTATCCATACAAATAAGGGTAGAAAATCATCAGCACCTAACGTTACTTCTTTTCCAGCGTTACTTGATTTTACCTGTTTGAATAAAAAAATTGAATAATTACACTGAATTTACTATCAGAAAAATCTGGTGTGAAACACAAAACTTTCTCTTGCCAATGCAAATAATTAAAACAATATAACCTAACATTAGTAATAAAACATTAGAAATAAACAAAAAACTAACCTCAAAAAACATAACCTTATTTTAATCATGAGTGAAAGACGCAAAATAAAAATCAACCTCAGTTCGGCTTAAAAATACGGAAAATCACTCTTTCGCACTAAACTAGGCTCGGTAGAGAAAAATGTTAAAAATAAAAGTTGTAGATATTTAATTTTCTATAAATTTAATTATGTACACTTTTGTCGTAAAATTCATTCTAAGGGCGAAATCTTAAAAAAATCGATTTTTCACACGTTTTCGTGAGAAAAAAAACAGAAAATTGCTAATTACTGCTAAACCAAGCGTTATACAAAAAAATGTTGGAAATGAAAGTTGTAGAATTTTAAATTCTCTACAACTTTTATTATATAAATTTTTGCGCTAAATTGCATATTTAAGCCGTACCTAAAAAGTGGTACCTAACTTAAGTTAGGTACCACTAGGGGACCCGACACAAACATTGTCATTAAAATGATCAACCGGAAGTAGTAGTTTATTCGTATAATTTTTCACTTTTTTGTGATTTTCGCAGAAACGGCTCTTGTAGTATCTAACCCTTCGACCAAATTTTTTATTTACTAAGTAGCGGATGAGTTAGATTGCTTAAATTCGTTCGAGAGGTTACCTAAAATTGTGCACCTAAAAAAACTACCCCTTAAAGATTACAGAAATGTAACCGTAAGCGGTTAAAATACCGTGCGTTCGGAAAGTCGCTGTGCACTGGAATTGTGACTATGGATTTATGAAAATATGTATAAAGAAATGACTAAGCATTTTGGAAAAAAATTTATTCAATACCTTAATTACATTGTTAAACCGTGATTACATTGTTTATAGAAGGTGTTCGAAATGACCTCCATTGGCATCAATACAGCATTGCACTCGTTTCATTTTGTTTGCAAACACCTTTCGCAACTGAAGAACAGTGATTCCTTGAATGTATGCCGTTATTGCGGCTTTAAGTTCGTCAATCGTGTGTGGTCTGTTCCGATACACAGTTTGTTTCGCCGCACCCCATAAAAAGAAATCGGGGGGAGTCAGATCAGGAGATCTTGCAGGCCACAAATTCTTTGAAATTATTCGTTCACCAAACACGTTGCGCAGGAAAGCCATTGAGATGTTAGATGTATGTGCTGTTGCCCCGTCTTGTTGGAACCAACCATTATTCATTTCCACTTGTGTTATTTGATGCGTAAAGTTCTCTAAAATATCAGAACAATAACGTTCACTATTGATTGTGTTGTTTGCAAAAAAAATTGGTCCAACAATACGTGCTCTACTCACAGCAACCCAGACTCCAATTTTTGCTTCGTGTAAGGACTGTTCATGTAAAGCGCAAGGGTTAGTTGTCGACCATACTCGAGTATTTTGTGAACTTATATACCCTCCCAAGTGAAACCACGCTTCATCTGTATAAAACGTTACGTCAAGGATGTCTTCGGAATTTTGGTTGATGAAACGTTGAAACCAATGACAATAATTTAGTCTCTTGTCATTATCTGAAGGTTTCAGCTCTTGAACACACCTCACTTTGTATGGGGAATAGTTTAAGTTCTTGTCTGACAGCTTTATGTGCGGTAGCAAGTCCGATATTATGCGGTTGTGCTAACTTACGCATTGAGTTTTTTGGACTTTGTGCCATAGAATCAGAAATATCCAGCAGCTTTTGTTCGTCTAGCTTAGGGGGCCTACCACTACGTTCAGCGTCCTCAACAGAGCCAGTTGCCCGAAATTTTTCTATCAGTGTTCGTACTGCATTACGGTGAGGAATAATTGAATCTGGAAACTTTTCAGAAAATTTGCGCTTCACTAAATCACTGTACTTGTCACCTTCGCGAAATACGTATTCAACGAGGAAAATGCGCTCCTCTACTGAAAGAACCATCGCGTCAAACAACAAAAAACGTGCAACAGAACTGCAATAAATGAAACATATACAACTTCAACTCAATTACTGACAGGCCTCGACGTGTTCGGCAACAATTGAACAGCACAGAGCTACCAACCTAGCCATGAAATTATTCCCTGTCATGTCACTTGGTGCACAGCGACTTTCCGAACGCACGGTAACCCTTTAACCAATATTTTTTGTTTATTAAGTTCCGGAAAAGATAGATAAAATCAGTAGAAGTGTTACCTTCAGTATATCTAAAAGATTTTTCTCAACAATTTCAAAAATGTACCTCTAAGGGGTTAAAAATGGTATTCAACCCTTTGAATGTTTATACATTTCAAATTAATAAGTCTATTATTATATTTAAACATTTTCCAAATCATAAAATCTTATTTTTGATTCATTTATAACCTTTATTTATAACATCATCTCAATCTCTTACACGAATGGTGTAAAACATGGAAAATTAAACTTAATACGGTAAAATCCCTTCACGTAACTTTCACACTCCGTCATGGTGATTGCCCACCAATATACATAGACAATGAACCTCTCACAAAAATAGATACGGTCAAATACGAGGCGTGTTCAGAAAGTAAGTACCGTTTTTAAAAAAAACAAGTAAAACAATTTTTTTTCAACACAATTTTATTTCTACATGAAAGCCCAAACCTTAAACTATTTTTCGACATAGTTTCCACCGATGTTCAAACACTTGTCGTAGCGGGTGATCAATTTCTCTATACCCTCTTCGTAGAAGGTTCCCGCCACTGACGTGCGCAAAACCAAGCGACTCGGAAGTGCTTTGACTTTTCTCACACGGTACAGTGATGATGGTGAGGATTTTTTAAACAAAATTGTGACATGATAAAAATTGGGTCCGTCATGTCACACCGGAATCTAAACAGCAGTCAATGGAGTGGCGACACACGCAATCCTCGAAGAAACAAAAATTCAAGATGACAATGTCTGCACAAAAAAATCATGTGCACTGTCTTTTGGGATCGGAAAGGTGTTTTGCTGATTGATTTTCTCCCAAGAGGTGAAACCATTAATGCGGCAAGGTATTGCGAAACCTTAAGAAAATTAAGGCGGGCAATTCAAAACAAACGGAGAGGAATGTTCAGTAACGGAATTGTGTTGCTCCATGACAATGCTCGGCCCCATACCGCTGGTGACACTCAAACATTGGTTCGACAATTTCGTTGGGAGCAGTTCGATCACCCGCCCTACAGCCCGGACTTGGCACCGTCTGACTACCACTTGTTCTAGCACATGAAGCACGAGCTAGGCGGCCAACGCTTTGAAACCGACGATGAAGTGAAAACTGCCGTAGAGTCGTGGCTACATTCGTTGGTGGGAACCTTCTACGAAGAGAGTATAGAGCAATTGATCACCCACTACGACAAATGTTTGAACATCGGTGGAAACTATGTCGAAAAATAGTTTAAGGTTTGGGCTTTCATGTAGAAATAAAATTGTGTTGAAAAAAAATTGTTTTACTTGTTTTTTTTAAAAACGGTAGGCCTACTTACTTTCTGAACACGCCTCGTATCTCGGTCTGACTTTTGATAAACGACTAACTTGGAGCACACATAGTATCAAAGTGAAACGTTTATTACTGAATTCCCGACTTAAACTTCTATATTCCCTACTTCACAAACGATCAAAATTACCAATGGTACAAAAATTACGCGTATATTGTTCTCTTTTGAAACCTATATGGACCTGCGGGTTCCAAATTTACGGTTCAACCAAACTCTCTAACTTGCAACAAATCCAAGCATTCCAGTCAAAAACATTACGCCTTATAGCAAAAGCACCTCTTTACGTTAGCAACAAAACCTTACATACAGATTTGGAAACACAACTTGTACAAAATTCCATCAAATACCTATACAAACGCTTTCATGACAAGTCACACGAACACGAGAACCCACTGGTGCGTTCACTTTCCACCTTCCATTTACTTGATAATCCCCCTAAACGCCTTAAAAGACGCTGGAGTAGAGACCTGCTAATTTGATACACAAATTTCATTCTTGGGAAGGCACCAATGGGGGCCCTACCCCTCTCATACCTATCATGTCATTTACATTATTATCATAATCATCACATTTGCTTGATGTAAAATTTTACACTTTTAAAATAAAGAATTAAAAGGGGAAAAAATTTATAACCTTAATTTTTTTAAATTATAGAAATAAAACAAAGTTTGCCCGAGGGAAGCTGGGACGGGGACGAGTATTATATATACTTAATGTATTATAATTTGAACATATACCTAAAAAATTCAGGAATTTCTGGAAATCCATGAATTATAAACTATCTTAAAATTGTAAAAATTATAAAATAAAATACTTACGGAACTAAAAATCGCAGATATAGCTGCTAATAAATTTTCTAATTTTTCAAGAGGTGAATCCACTTCTTGTAGACGTTGTAAATAATTAAATATAACATTCAAATCGTCTTCAGATGGTGGAATTATTGAATCACCGACGCCCAATTCATATAAGGGTTTAGTTCTTGCGTAGAGAATATTATCTGCTAATGATTGAACGGAACCGTTATCAATAAATTCGTCTACAAATAATTTATATAAATGTCCTTTCAATGGAGTCACAATTAATTTTTGCATTACTTCTTCTAATATTGCGTCCAAATTAAAAAATTCATTCTGTGTTAACTGAAAACAAAATAAAAGTAATAATTATTAGAAAATGTTTACTTATGTTTTATTTATTTTTAATTCCTAATATGTGTACAGTATACAGATGAATTGAAGTCCCCTAGCAGTGGGAGTGAGAGAATGCATAACGCTCTCACTCGCTCAAGCTATACGCGCCGTTCCAATAACATTGTATAATTTCACTCATTGTTGAGAGCAAGCGTTTATGCACGCAGTAAACTAACAAGCAAGATAACGACTGTAGTATGTTTTTAGATCTGGATTATAACGGTAAAGAACTTTGAGCGCATGCGTAGTTATGCCACATATCGCTCTCTCCCACTCGCTCGGCTATGGGACATTAGTTGGTCTGATACCTATACGTTGCAATCTGTTCAATTGAGAACGATAAACAACCCCATGACCCAATGAGATGAGGATGATATATATGACGTGTGAATGAGGTATATTCTTGTACAGACTCAGGTTAACCATTCCTGAGAGAGTATGGTTAATTGAACCCCAACCATAAAAGTACACCGGTAACCACTGTCTAGCATTCAAATACGTATAAAAGTAACTATCTTTACTAGGATTTGAACCAGGAACCTTCGTCTCCGAATATCAGCTGATTTCGGCGACGACTTTACCTCTAGACCAATCCGGTTGGTGTTTACTTATTTTAAGACATAAAAACAATAATTTTCTTTCCTGCATATTTACATATTTTTTTATGGTTTAACGTCCGACTGTTCTCCAATTACTGCTAATGCAGACGGTGAAGGATGAAATGATTTTTTGTAACGTATGAAAATATGCCGTGCCTTTTTTTTTTTTTTTTTTTTTGGTTTAACGTCCGACTGTTTTGCAAATTGCTGCTAATGCAGACGGTGAAGGATGAAATGAATTTTTTGTAACGTATGAAAAAATGCCATGCCCGAGTGGGATTCGAACCCAAGACCGCGTGATGAGAGGCGAGCACGTTACCAACATCGCCAACGCGGCCGGCAAAAAACATTCGAACCCAAGACCGCATGATGGTATATTTACTTAGGGCAAGAGAAATTAACAATGTAAAAGCGTAAAGTATTAAATATCAAATTATTATAATAGCCAATTTTTACGTAACCATTTCCATATACGTCATAAAATCTCAAAATTCACACTATTTTAACGTTATGTAATAATTTATTGTCTTATCACGAAGACGTCCTTTATTTAGGAGGCATTGACAGACATTTGGTCAAATAGGTTATCAAAATGTTGATAATATTTAAAAGCAATATCATGTAAACCAGGCTATTTTTGTTTAGGTCATCAGTCGAAATGCTGGTTTGAATCTCTTAAGGTTTTACTAAATAGAACGAGCAGTGAGGTGGTTTACAATATTGTGTTCTTCAATGATTGGAAAATTATGCTTACCAGCACGCTAAGCACTCTGAAAAGTACCTAATTTTTACTTTCTCTTGCCTATATGAATATATAGGAAGGAAAGTATTGTTTTCATGTCGATTTTTCGAAATCGAGTTTTCACCGGATCTATACGTTTTCAGACCCCCTGAACCCAAAAAACATGTTTTTAGCGATTGGTCTGTGTGTGTGTGTGTGTGTGTGTGTGTGTGTGTGTGTGTGTGTGTGTGTGTGTGTGTGTGCGTGTGTGTGTGTTTGTTTGTGTGTGTGTGTGTGAACAGAATTTCTCAAGAACGGAACATCGTACGAACTTGAAACTTGAAACTTAAGTTACATATCACTACCGGACCCGACACAAACATTTTCATCAAAATCGGTCAACCGGAAGTAGTAGTTTATTCGTATAATTTTTCACTTTTTTGCGATTTTCTCAAAAACTAGTCCTACGATTTTTTTTAAAATCGCCTGGTTTACTACATTTTTTATGCTCTACAATATAGGGTAGGCGCCATGTTTGCTGAAATTCTGCTTGAGGCTGTTTTTACGTGAAAACATTTTCTTTTTAAGATTGCGGCTTTAATATGCATTTTAGCGCAAAACGTTATATAATAAAAGTTGTAGAGAATGTAAAATTCTACAACTTTTATTTCAAACAATTTTTTGTATAACGCTTAGTTTAGCGGTAATTAGCGATTTTCTGTTTTTTTTCTCACGAAAACGTGAGAAAAATCGATTTTTTAAACATTTCGGTCTTAGTATGCATTTTACGACAAAAGTGTATATAATTAAATTTATAGAAAATTAAAAGATCTACAACTTTTGTTTAGAGCGTTTTTCTCTACAGAGCCTAGTTTAGCGTGAAAGCGTGATTTTCCATATTTTTAAGCCAAACTGAGTTCGATTGTCATTTTGCGTCATTCACTCATGATTAAAATAAGGTTATGTTTATTGAGGTTAGTTTTTGTTTATTTCTAATATTTTATTAACAATGTTAGGTTTATTATTAATTGTTTTCATTGGCAAGAGAAAGTTGTGTGAGTGTTTCACACCAGATTTTTACCTTGCAAATGACACTTTCAGTTCATTCACCGCAGGGTTTGGCTGTATAATGAAATTCATTACTCTTAAAGGAGATAACTGTGACTACAATCGGTTTCATAATCATAAACACCTGAGTTCGAACCCTTGCAACTCCAAAACTATGAGTCGGATTTTAACATACTTTACATCAAAATTTAGCTCATTTCATTCTGCGTTGACCTATAATAGTTCTATATTTTTAATGTTGTTTAGAAATTGCTATATCAAGGTTGGAAGACAAAAAGACCAGGTTTTTTTGCTACCGTAACAAATTTCATGCGTTTAAAGGCGTGTAACTCGATAATTATTGGATGGAAAAAATTGAAATTTTAACACAAAATAGATAATTATATTTTTACAGCGTGTACGAAATTTCAAATTCGTACGTTATTTAAATTTTGATTTATTAACAATATTCTGAACTCTTGCTATCTCGGTAACCGCTCGATCGTTGGTTATGGGTTATACTTTATGCGGAACTGTGTGTACACAAAGAGCAAGAGTTGTGCCAGTTCTAATTGTCCAAAGTATACCTCTTCTATTCTTAAATGATTCAGTTATACATAATTATTGTATAATTGAGTGACCACGTGATAAGAAACACAACTATTTTTTTCTTTCTCTTCCCTATATGAATATGTGTTGTTGTTTAGGTCAACAGCCGAAAGGCTGGTTTGAACCTCTAGAGGTTTTACTAAGTAAAAACGAGGAGTAAGGTGGTTTACCATTGCCTTCCTCACTGAGTTGAAAGAGTATGCTTATCAGCATGCCAGGCCCTCCGAAAAGCACTCACTTTCCACCCTGCAAATGACACCTTCACTTCATTCACCACAGGGTCTGGCTGTATAGTGAAATTCATTACTTTCAGAGGAAATAACTCTGATTAGTGTCACAGTACACCTCTACCTCTTCTGTTCTTAAATGATTCAGTCATTTAATTGGCTGACCATGTGATAAGAAACAGAACTATTTATTTTAGCCCTGCAACGAACAGATTGAGTGCTATATGAATATATAGGAATGAAAGTATTGTTTTCAAGTCGATTTATCGAAATCAAGTTTTCACCGGATTTTTTCAAAAACGGGTCCTACGATTTTTTTAAAAATTGCCTGGTTTACTAAATTGTTTATGCTCTACAAGATAGCGTAGGCGCCATGGCTACTGAAATTCTCGGAGAGGCTGTTTTCACGTAAAAAAATGGTTTTTTTTTAGATTACGGCTTTAATATGCAATTTAGCGCAAAAATTTATGCAATAAAAGTTGTAGAGAATTTAAAATCCTCCAACTTTTATTCCAAACATTGTTTTGTAAAACGTTTAGTTTAGCGGTAAGTAGCAATTTTCTATATTAGTAATTAGCGATTTATAATTGAGTGACTACGTGTTAAGAAACACAACTATTTTTACTTTCTCTTGCCTATATGAATATATAGGAAGGAAAGTATTGTTTTCATGTCGATTTTTCGAAATCGAGTTTTCACCGGATCTATACGTTTTCAGACCCCCTGAACCCAAAAAACATGTTTTTAGCGATTGGTCTGTGTGTGTGTGTGTGTGTGTGTGTGTGTGTGTGTGTGTGTGAACAGAATATCTCAAGAACGGAACATCGTACGAACTTGAAACTTGAAACTTAAGTAACATACCACTACCGGACGCGACACGAACATTTTCATCAAAATCGGTCAACCGGAAGTAGTAGTTTATTCGTATAATTTTTCAGTTTTTTGCGATTTTCTCAAAAACTGGTCCTACGATTTTTTTTTAAATCGCCTATTTTAGTCAATTTTTTATTCTCTACAAGATAGGGTAGGCGCCATGTTTGCTGAAATTCTCGGTGATGCTGTTTTCACGTAAAAACGTTGTTTTTTTAAGATTACGGCTTTAATATAAATTTTAGCGCAAAAACGTATATAATAAAAGTTGTAGAGAATTTAAAAACCTACAACTTCTGTTTTAAATATTTTTTTGTATGACGCTTAGTTTAGCAGTAATTAGCGATTTTCTGATTTTTTCTCACGAAAACGTGTGAAAAATCGTTTTTTTTTTAAGATTTTGGCCTTAGTATGCATTTTACGACAAAAGTGTATATAACCAAATTTATAGGAAATTTAAAGATCTACAACTTTTATTTAACGTATTTTTCTCTACAGAGCCTAGTTTAGCGTGAAATAGTGATTTTCCGTATTTTTAAGCCAGACTGAGGTTGATTTTCATTTTGAGTGTTTCACTCATGATTAAAATAAGGTTATGTTTATTGAGGTTAGTTTTTTGTTTATTTCTAATATTTTATTACTAATGTTAAATTATATTGTAAATTATTTGCATTGGCAAGAGAAAGTTGTGTGAGTGTTTCACACCAGATTTTTTGTAGTTCTGGAAATAATAGATTGAGTGGAAATAAATTACAGACTCCACCTGCCTATTATAGGCAAAACTTAAATAATTTAAGGTCGGCCCATGGTGTAGTGGTCAGCGCAACTGGCTACTATGCCGGGGTCCCGGGTTCGATTCCCGGTCAGGTCTGGCATATTTTTCATCTGTAAATCACCACATATCATTACCTACGCACAAGCCCAAGGCTTATGTAGGCATCTGTTGTTTAGGTCATCAGCCGAAAAGCTGGTTTGAACCTCTAGAGGTTTTACTAAGTAAAACAAGGAGTGAGGTGGTTTACCATTGCCTTCCTCCCTGAATAGAAAAGTACGCTTATCAGCATGCCGGGCCCTCTAAAAAGCACATATTTTCCACTCTGCAAATGACACCTTCACTTCATTCACTACAGGGTCTGGCTGTATAATGAAATCCATTACTTTCAGAGGAGATAACTCTGATTAGTGTCTTTTACACCTCTACCTCTTCTGTTCTTAAATGATTCAGTCAATTAATTGGCTGACCATATGATAAGAAACAGAACTATTTATTTTAGCCCAGCAATGAATAGATTGAGAGTAAATAATTTGACTCTCTACCAGTCTGTTATGGGCAGATGTAGGCATCATCACTCAATAAAAAACAAATAAAATTTTAAAAAATTAAAAAAAAATTTTCAGTTGATTAATTTTTTACCTGTTGTCTTTCTTTTTCAACTTCTCTCAGAAATTCCTTTTCTCCTTGCTTGATAAGATAGTTCTTCATGCCCGACATGAATTGTCTTATATTTCTCATTACGACGTGAGGGTTCATCTCATTCGATTCTTTCGTGCACGCAATAAATTTATCTATGCTCTGCGCGAATGTCGTAGTTTTGTCTGCGGCCAAATATAAAGTGTAGGTACGTATTGTATATCCTATTTCCCCTGCATCTTTTGTCTTTTGCACCGATTGAAATCGGGGAGCTGCTGTAACAAATAAAATAACAATAAATAAATAAAATTATTAAATATCTGGTGTGAAACACTTAACACACACGACTTTCTATTGCCATTGTAAATAATAAAACATGATTAAACCTACATTTCAGTCGTTCTTAGTTTGCTCCTACTGTCAACAAACAAAAGTCACCTACTACAGGGTGCACGCTAGAGTCTGCGACTTTACGGATGTCGTATTCCTATTTAGTTAACTATTTTTTAAATTATATGTACTTAAAGTACTAAAAACATCAGTCATGATATAATGCGCATGCCCAGTGACGTCATTATTTGTTTACATTAGGAGCAAACTAAGACAGGCTGGACTGTATGTCTAATCATTAGTAATTAATGTAAAATTAAAAACATAACCTAATTTTAATCATGAGTGAATGACGCAAAATGAAAATTAACCTCCATAGAACTTAAAAACAATTCTGGTGTGAAACACGCACACAACTTTCTCTTGCCAATGCAAATAATTAACAATAAACCTAACATTAGTTATAAAACATTAGAAATAAACAAAAAACTAACCTCAAAAAACATAACCTTATTTTAATCATGAGTGAAAGATGGATATGAAAATCAACCTCAGTTTGGCTTTACAATACGGAAAATCACTCTTTCACGTAAAGCTCTGCTGAGAAAAATTCTCTGAATAACATTTGTCGATCTTTTAATTTCCTATAAATTTGATTTTACACTTTTGTCGTAAAAATGCATACTAAGGCCGAAATCTTAAAAAATCGATTTTTCACACGTTTTCGTGAGAAAAAAACTGAAAATCACTAATTACCGCTAAATGACACAAAAAAATATTTGAAAAAAAAGTTGTAGATATTAAATTGTCTACAACTTGTTTATTATACAAATTTTTGCGCTAAAATGCATATTAAAGCCGGAATCTTTAAAAAATATTTTTTTTACGAAAAAACAGTCTTTCCAAGAATTTCAGCAGTCATGGCGCCTACCCTATCTTGTAGAGCATAAAAAATGTAGTAAATGAGGCGATTTTAAAAATAATCGTAGGACCAGTTTTTGAGAAAATCGCAAAAAAGTGAAAAATTATACGAATAAACTACTACTTCCGGTTGACCGATTTCGAAGAAAATGTTCGTGTCGGGTCTGGTAGTGGTATGTAGCTTAAGTTTTAAGTTTAAAGTTCGTACCATGTTCCGTTCTTGAGATATTCTGTTCACACACACACACACACACCAATCGCTAAAAACATGTTGTTTGGGTTCAGGGGGTCTGAAAACGTGTAGATCCGGTGAAAACTCGATTTCTTAAAATCGACATGAAAACAATACTTTCCTTCCTATATATTCATATAGGCAAGAAAAAATAAACAAAAAAAATACAAGTAATTAAAAAAAACTATTACTAAGAATACATTTTTATTACGCATATTCACTATTATTATTCTAATATTTTTTTAATTTATTTATCAGAACAACGTAAAAGAATCTGTCATTTTAATTGGTCCACTATTAACCCTAAGTAGCCATGAACTTTCAAGTAATTTTCGTCATATTATTTACAATTTATAATCACTTATTTACCCCATATCTACAATAAAAATATATTGTTATTTTAATTATTATTAAATAATTATTATAATTAAACGACTCTGGGACGATTCATTTGGTCATCTTGTTGGAAGTCGTTTGGATTATTTGGTATTTTCGGAAAAGAAAACTAAAGATCTTTAAGTCGAATGGAAAAATTAAGAAATAGAAACATCTACGGAAAAAAGAAAAATCTGGTGTGAAACACTCACACGACTTTCTCTTGCCAGTGCAAATAATTAACAACAAACCTAAAATTAGTAATAAAACACTTAGAAACACATTAGAAACAAACAAAAATCTAACCTCAAGAAACATAACCTAATATTAATCATAAGTGAAAGACGCAAAATGAAAATTGACCTCTGTTTGGCTTAAAAATACGGAAAATCACTCTTTCACGCTAAACTAGGCTCTGTTGAGAAAAATGCTTTAAATAAAAGCTGTAGATCTTTTAATTTCCTATAAATTTTATTATATACTTTTTGTCGTAAAATGCATAATAAGGCCGAAATTTAAAAAAAATCGATTTTTCACAAGTTCTCGTGAGAAAAAAACAGAAAATCGCTAATTACCGCTAGACTAAGCGTTATACAAAAAAATGTTTGAAATAAAAGTTGTAGAATTTTAAATTCTCTACATTTTTTTATTATACTTATACATTTTCGCGCTATAATACATATTAAAGCCGTAATCTTAAAAAGAAAACGTTTTTACGTGAAAACAGCCTCACCAAGAATTTCAGCACACATGACACCTACCCTATCTTGTAGACAATAAACAATTGAGTAAACCAGGCGATTTTTAAAAAAAATCGTAGGACCAGTTTTTGAGAAAATCGCAAAAAAAAGAAAAATTATACGAATAAACTACTACTCCCGGTTGACCGATTTTGATGAAAATGTTCGTGTCGGGTCCGGTAGTGGAATGTAACTTAAATTTAAAGTTTCAAGTTCGTACAATGTTCCGTTCTTGAGATAATTCTGTTCACACACACACACACACACACACACACACACACACACACACACACACACACACACACACACACACACACACACACACACACACGCGCGCGCACACACACACACGCACGCACACACGCACACACACACACACACATACACATACACACACATACACACACACACACACACACACACACACACACACACACACACACACACACACACACACACACACACACACACAGACCAATCGCTAAAAACATACACAGACCAATCGCTATAAACATGTTTTTTTGGGTTCAGGAGGTCTGAAAACGTGTAGATTCGGCGAAAACTCGATTTCTTAAAATTGACAAGAAAACAATACTTTCCTTTCTATATATTCAGATAGGCAAGTGAAAGTAAAAATATAAAAGGTAAATAAAATAAGAGGAGACAAATTGAAAAAAATACTGTACTGTATACGTACAGTAAAGAAATTATCATAATAATTTTAATTGTGTTTTAAAAATAACTTGGGCTTACTAATTAATTAAAAATCTGGTGTGAAACACTCACACAACTTTCTCTTGCCAGTGAAAATAATTAACAATAAACCTAACATTAGTAATAAAACATAAGAAATAAACAAAAAAACTAACCTCAAAAAACATAACCTAATTTTAATCTTGAGTGAAAGACGCAAAATGAAAATCAACCTCATTTTGGCTTAGAAATACGGAAAATCACTCTTTCTCTCTAAACTAGGCTCTGTAGAGAAAAATGCTCTAAATAAAAGTTGTAGATCTTTTAATTTTCTATAAATTTAATTATATACACTTTTGTCGTAAAATGCATACTAAGGCCGAAATGTTTAAAAAATCAATTTTTATCGATTTCTCACGTTTTCGTGAGAAAAAAACAGAAAATTGCAAATTACCGCTAAACTAAGCGTTATACAAAAAAATGTTTGAAATAAAAGTTGTAGAATTTTAAATTCTCTACAACTTTTGTTATATAACGTTTTGCGCTAAAATGCATATTAAAGCCGCAATCTTAAAAAGAAAATGTTTTTACGTAAAAACAGCCTCACGCAGAATTTCAGCAAACATGGCGCCTACCCTATCTTGTAGAGAATAAAAAATGTAGTAAACCAGGCGATTTTTAAAAAAATCGTAGGACCAGTTTTTGAGAAAATCGCAAAAAAGTGAAAAATTATACGAATAAACTACTACTTCCGGTTGACCGATTTTGATGAAAATGTTCGTGTCGGGTCCGGTAGTGGTATGTAACTTAACTTTTAAGTTTCAAGTTCGTACGATGTTCCGTTCTTGAGATATTCTGTTCACACACAGACACACACACACACACACACAGACACACACACAGACCAATCGCTAAAAACATGTTTTTTGGGTTCAGGGGGTCTGAAAACGTATAGATCCGGTGAATACTCGATTTCTTAAAATCGACATGAAAACAATACTTTCCTTCCTATATATTCATATAGGCAAGAGAAAGTAAAAACGAAGTAGGCTACACGTAATTTAATTAGTAGGCCTAGGCATGTTATGATTAATAAAAAGTGAAGTTCGTTAACCTTATTTTTGCAAAATACTTCCTAATTAATATTATATTATTAAAATTGTCTAGACGTGAAAAAATGTTTACAAAGAATTATTTGTTTATTTTTATGATGTAATTTATGTCTACTATAAAAAATTCTTAAATTTATCTTCTGATTTTAAAAAAAATCGTAAGAAGGCAACTAGGTTTTTAATATATAAATTCGATTTGAAAATTATTTTATGTTTATTAATATATATTTCATTTTTTTTTCATTTACGTGGATGCTATTTTTACTATTTTTACTTTCTCTTGCCTGTATGAATATATAGGAAGGAAAGTATTGTTTTCATGTCGATTTTTTGAACATTATTTCAAACGTTTTTTTGTACTGGGTGATTTTTTAGTCCTGTTACCCAATTGTTAATGTCTGGTAATTTTTTTCTAAGAAAGGGATATTTAGTTTTGTGACACAAAGTTGGTAGCCCTACTCAACCGGTATAGATACGACAGTTTGAGTTGATTCTCCTTGAGTTGCGTAAAATTTGTGCTGTTTCCAGTTGTGTTACGAACAGAATGTCTTTTACCCTAGAACAACGGGTTTTCATTCTTGAACAATATTTTGCTACAAAATCGTATGCGAGTGTAAAAGAATCATTTCAAATTAAATTTTTTGGTGTTCCTCCACTCTATTCTAGTCAATTTCTAGGCTAACTAACTGATTTTTAGAGGCAGGTATTGTTTGCAGCAGAAAACGTAGTGGTCGACCAACTCTCTTGACAGATGACGTAAAGAGAATGTGAAAACAAGATTGCTCAATTCTCCATGGAAAAGTTTACAAAAACTTTCCTCGCATGTTGATTTGTCATGTTCGAGTGCTCAGAAAGCTGCTAAAAAATTGAAATTGTATCCGTATCACATACGATTAGTTCTAGAGCTTCAGCCTTCAGATTTAAACAAGAGATTGTTTTAGGATAAAAGACATTCTGTTCGTAGCACGACCGGAAATGGCACAAAATTTTACACAGCTCAAGGAAAATCAACTCACACTGCCATATCCATACTGGTTGAGTAGAGCTACCAACTTAGTGTCACAAAACAAAATATATTTTTTTTAGAAAAAAATTACCAGATATTAACAATTAGGTACAGGACTAAAAACTCACCCTGTATAACACCTAGGATAATTAGCAATTTTCTGTTTTTTTTTTTCATGAAAATCTGTAAAAATTCGATTTTTTTGAGATTTCGGCCGTAGTATCCATTTTACGGTAAAAAACAACAACTTTTATTTTAAGAATATTTTTCTACAGAGCCCAGCTTAGCGGAAAAGAGTGATTTTCCGTATTATTAAGCCAAAGTAAGATTGATTTTCATTATCCATCATTCACTCATGATTAAAATAAAATTACTTTTTGAGGTAAGTTTTTTGTTTATTTCTAATGTATTATTACTAATGTTATATTGTTCATTATTTGCATTGGCAAGAGAAAATCGTGTGAGTGGTCACACCATTTTTTTCATTTTATTCTTCAGACTTAATATGAGAACCAAAAGTGTTGAACTTCAGTAACTAATAGTTTTAAATTTTAGAAAAGAAAACACGAAACACTAGAATAAAACTGTCCTTTGTACTTTTTAATCATTTATAAAGCGCAATATAATCTAATACGTAATATAATTATTAATATTATAAATTGATTACAGTACTTAATATCACTTGATATGTAGGGTGTCCCACGAAAAGGTTGCTTATTTGAATTAATATGCCGGATGTATTGCACGCTCTACAGACTGGAAACTTTACTTTTCTAATAAATAGATTTGTTAAAAAAGTACCCTCGGTTTCATTTGCTTATGATGATTAATCAAAACAAAATGGCGGAATAAGAAAATAATATCAAAAATGAACAATAATCTTGGATAAACCATTTACATTTTCAATAGGATTGAGTTACAAAAAAAACAGCTATTTTTGCCATTCCAAATCGATCAGCATAGCTATTGATGACATCATTTCGAATGAAGGTCAGTGAAACAAATTGTGTTCATTAATAATTTATCACTTTCATAATATTTCTTTTTTTTCTTACTTAAGATTCAACTATACAGCTGAACGGTGGTTGTGATAACGCGATTTTCTGTCAAGTTGCTGTACAAAAATCTCAAATACGGACGCATTCTCTCAACGGATTTTGGACAGCATGTGCTCTAGACCTTTTAAAAAATGAATTACTTTTTAAAAAATCGATTTTCCACTGTGTTTTCTTTTTATGAAGGGATTTCCTATTAAATGCTAATTCTTTAATTAAACATCGATTACAGTAGTTGAAAATTTTGCTGGCTTTCAATTAATAACAGAATTCTAAATTAGTTTTTATTTTTTTAAAATTCCTAGTCGTTTTGATGGAAAACGCGCACGAAAAATGTGTGACGTCACGATTTTTTCTTATGTTATGCAGCCTTACTTAGTTCAACGGTTTACTCATCAGACAGCGCAGAGAGCGGTAACGGATTTTACTGCTCCCACTTCTTCCTCTAGCCTTCCCCTCACGGCGTTTGTTAGCGAGAAATGGTGAAATTGGTGATTTGTAACATTGTTACAAATCACCAATTTGAAATGGTTATGCAAATAAAATTACTTTCCGCCATTTTGTTTTAATTAATTATAAGCAAATGAAACTCGAGGTACATTTTTAACATATCTATTTATTATAGGTGTAAATCTTCCAGTCTGAAGAGTGTGCGATACGTCCGGTATATTAATTCAAAAATATCAACCTTTTCGTGGACACCCGGTATATGTACACACATAAAGAATGTATCGATAAATGAACATAACATACCAAATCGATTAATCGAATGATATCAAAATTTATTAATAGAAATTACAAATTCAAAAACTATGAAAATTATAAAGAAATTACTATAAATTAATCGATAATAATTAAGACAATAAAACGATTTAATTTCTTTGAATTATGTTATTTATCATAAAAAAAATACTGCAATAGTTATTTTTTTTCAATTTGATTTAATTTATGACCTATCAAAGATAATATTAATATTATTGTAACTAAAATTAAAGCGTTTATAATTCTGATAAATTTCATTCATCACAATGCAATCATATCATAATTATTATATCTAGAAGAACAATGTAAATTAATTATTTAAGGGGAGACTGTGCTTTGTATCCCGCCAATGTTAAATTTGCTATTTTTAGGTACGAGGGTCGTTTGAAAAGTTCGTGCAAAGTCAGATATATGGCACTACTGGCGCATATCGAGCATATGTTTAGTTAGTAGCATCTGTTGGGACAACACATCTGTAGTTTCAGCCAGATCGGTCTATTTCCTTGTGTTTGACATTCGTTTTAATCGAGGAAGTCGAGTGATTTTCAAAAAATGGATGAAAAAGAATTTCGTGTGAAGTGTTGCAAGGACGGTTTGCAGCTGTTCCAGAAGAATTCGCAGGACTTTAAGTGTCGTTTCGTCACTGTGGATGAAACGTGGATACATCACTACACTCCTGACCAAAGAACCCAGACCAAAGAACAATCTAAACAATGGGTTATGAAGGGGGAATGTGCGCCAAAAAAAAGGCGAAGACAGTTCCTTCGGCCGCAAAGATTATGGCGACTGTCTTTTCGGATTCACAAGGAATAATCTTCATCGATTATCTGGAAAAGGGTAAAACTATTACAGGTGCATATTATTCATCGTTATTGGATCGTTTGTAAACCGAGCTGCAAAAAAAATGCCCACGATTGCCCCACAAAAAAATCCTTTTCCATCACGACAACGCACCAGCTCACGCCTCAGCAGTTGTGGTCGCAAAATTAATGGAAATAGGGTTCCAACTCGTTTCACATCCCCCCTATTCTCCAGACTTGGCTCCCTCGGACTACTATTTGTTTCTCACTTTGAAGAAATGGCTAGCGGGAAAAAGATTTTATTCAAACGAGGAGGTGATTGCAGGAACGAATGGCTATTTTTCAGACTTGGACAAATCCTATTATTCGGAAGGGATCAACAAACTAGAGCAGCGTTGGACGAAGTGTATTAGCCTGAAAGGAGACTATGTCGAAAAATAAAAAAGGTTTACCCCAAACAATTAAGTAGTTTTTATTTTTGCACGGACTTTTCAAACGACCCTCGTACATTTTTCATAGGATTGGTAAAATATAGGGAAATGAAACTTTACACATTACAGAGGTCGGGTTTCTTCTCGAGCTAGTGACATTTATTAAATTTAATCTTTGGACCATACCATTAATTTTTACTTTCTCTTGCCTATATGAATGTATAGGAAAGAAAGCATTGTTTTCATGTCGATTTTTAGAAATCGAGTTTTCACCGGATCTACACGTTTTCAGACCCCCTAAACCCAAAAAACATGTTTTTAGCGATTGGTCTGTGTGTGTGTGCGTGTGCGTGCGTGTGCGTGCGTGTGTGTGTGTGTGTGTGTGTGTGAACAGAATATCTCAAGAACGGAACATCGTACGCACTTGAAACTTAAGTTACTCGTACATACCTCTACCGGACCGGACACGAACATTTTCATCAAAATCGGTCAACCGGAAGTAGTAGTTTATTCGTGTAATTTTTACTTTTTTGCGATTTTCTCAAAAACTGGTCCTACAATTTTTTTTAAATCGCCACGTTTACTAAATATTTTATGCTCTACAAAATAGGGTAGGCGTCATGTTTGCTGAAATTCTTGGTGAGGCTGTTTTCACGCAGTGTTTCATGTAGAATGTAATATTCTACAACTTTTATTTCAAACATTTTTTGTATAACGCTTAGTTTAGCGGTAATTAGCGATTTTCTACTTTTTTTTTCACGAAAACGTGTGAAAAATTGATTGTTTTTAAGATTTAGGCTTAAGTATGCATTTTACTACGAAAGTGTATATTCAAATTTATAGGAAATAAAAAGAACTACAACTTTTATTGAAAGCATTTTTCTCTACAGAGCCTAGTTTAGTGTGAAAGAGTGATTTTCCGTATTTTTAAGCCAAACTGAGATCGATTTTCATTTTGCGTCTTTCATTCATGATTAAAATAAGGTTATGTTTTTTGAGATTAGTTTTTTGTTTATTTCTAATGTTTTATTACTAATATTAGGTTGTATTGGTCATTATTTGCATTGGCAAGTGAAAGTTGTGTGTGTTTCACACCAGATTTTTCTAAATATTATACTAATTTTCAATAAAATATTTTATAATCTCTCAAAGAAACTAATAATTACTTTCTATTGAAATTTAAAAAATAATTTTAAATTATCTACGTAACGGTCAATTCATAATGTTTTCTGTACGGGACCCGCCTACAATCTGGTTGCCATAGTAACTAAGTTACCCGTCCTTCTTATTTCCACCAATCAAATTCAAGCTTCTTTTTAAGTAAAGTAATATACAGATAAACATGTAATCAAGGTCAGATTGTCGGTAATGTAATAAATTTAAATTTATTGTGTACGTCCTTGCCCGTGAATTTATAGTAGGCCTACTAAATATATCTATTCAATTTACCAAAATTAAAAAAATAAAAAGATTATGTAAAATAAAATTTAAAAAATACATGACGTAATAATATTGAAAATTTACAACAGTTAAAATTTTGTATTTAAAAATCTGGTGTGAAACACTCATGTGACTTTATCTTGGCAATGTAAAAAATAAAATATATAGACTAATCTATGTTTAATCATGAGTAAACAATGTAACATGGAAAATATAACTTAATTTTAATCATGAGTGAATGATGCAAAAACAAAATCAACCTCTGTTCGACTTAAAAATACAAAACATTACTAATGGACTTAACTAGGGTCTGTAAACAATTTCTTTATGTAAAAAATGCATAGTTAGACCAAAATCATAAAAAATTTTTACCACGAGACCACAACCCCCCCCCCCTCAAGAATTATAACAGATATGGTGTGGTTACCCTATCTTATAGAGTACAAAAAATTACTAGTAATAATAAGACAATTTAAAAAAAAATCGTTTGTGCTATTTTTTTTTTTTTTGAGAAAATCGCAAAAAGTGAAAAATTGCTGAATAAACTAGTAGCTATTTCCGGTTGACTGATTTTGATGAAAATGTTTTTATCGGGTACCCTTGTTATACCTAACTTAAGTTTCAACTTTATACACTACTAGCCCATAACAGGCAGGCGGAGTGTCAAATTATTTACACTCAATCTGTTAGTTGCAGGGCTAAAATAAATAGTTCTGTTTCTTATCACATGGTCAGCCAATTAAATGACTGAATCATTTAAGAACAGAAGAGGTAGAGGTGTAAAAGACACTAATCAGAGTTATCTCCTCTGAAAGTAATGAATTTCATTGTACAGCCAGACCCTGTGATGAATGAAGTGAAGGTGTCATTTGCAGAGTGGAAAATATGTGCTTTTCAGAGGGCCCGGCATGCTGATAAGCATACTTTTACACTCAGTGAGGAAGGCAATTGTAAACCACCTCACTCCTCGATTTACTTAGTAAAACCTCTACAGACTGCCCATAACAGACAGGTGGTGTGTCAAATTATTTACACCCAATTTGTTAGTTGCAGGGCTAAAATAAAAAGTTCTGTTTCTTATCGCATGGTCAGCCAATTAAATGACTGAATCATTTAAGAACAGAAGAGGTAGAGGTGTAAAAGACACTAATCAGAGTTATCTCCTCTGAAAGTAATGAATTTCATTATACAGCCAGACCCTGTGATGAATGAAGTGAAGGTGTCATTTGCAGAGTGGAAAATTTTTGCTTTTCAGAGGGCCTGGCATGCTGATAAGCGTACTTTTCCACTCAGTAAGGAAGGACATGGTAAACCACCTCACTCCTCGTTTTACTTAGTAAAGCCTCTAGAGGTTCAAACCAGCTTTTCGGCTGATGACCTAAACAACAACAAACAACACTACTAGCAAGCCTCGTCGCGGCTTCGCACGCGAAAAATGGTGTAATTAATTTTTCTTTTAATATATAACAAAAATTGTGTGGCTGTTAGATCGACTGTATACTCCAACGTGCAAACACACACACACCATTTTGATAATTTCCCCCGCGTACGTCTCTCGACTTCATCAAACCTCTTCATCTACTTTAACAACAATACCTACTTACATGTACACACACACACACACACACACACACACACACACCCTCATACATATTTATGTAAATCTTCATTAGGGCCTTTACAGTTACCATTTTTGAAAATTTAAAAATAAAATGTTGCTGTGAATATGAAGATGAATACGCTGTCAAAATTTCATGAAAATCCGTTCAGTAGTTTTGGAAATTGGGGCCTGCACAAAACACGTTTTGTCTTTATAGTATTAGTATACTATAGATTCCGTTGTTTAAATATTTTTCAAACGCGCGCGCACTCTACACTCACACACCAATTGCTAAAAACTTTTTTTTGGGGTCTAGTTGACCTGAAAACGTATACTTCCGGTGAAAACTTGATTTCAAGAAATCGGCATAAAAACAATACTTTTCTTCTCTTAACATTCATTTAGAACAAGAGATAATAAAAAAAAAATGGTGTGAAACACTCGCACAACTTACTCTTGCCAATGCAAATAATTAACAATATAACTAAGTAATAAAACATTAGAAATAAACAAAAAACTAACCTCAAAAAAATTACCTTTTTTAATCATGAGTGAAAGACGCAAAATGAAAATCGACCTTAGTTTGGTTTAAAAATACGGAAAATCACTCTTTCACGCTAAGCTAGGCTCTGCAGAGAAAAATGCTTTAAATAAAATTTGTAGATATTTTAATTTCCTGTAAATTTGATTATGTACACTTTTGTCGTAAAATGCATACTAAGGCCAAAATCTTAAATAAATTAATTTTTTATTCGTTTTCGTGAGAAAAAAACAGAAAATCACTAATTATATAAACTTTTATTACATAAACTTTTGCGCTAAAATGCATATTAAAGCCGTAATCTTAGAAAAAGAATTTTTTATGTGAAAACAGCCTCACCAAGAATTTCAGCAAACATGGCGCCTAGTCTTCCTTGTAGAGCATAAAAAATTTAGTAAACCAGGCGATTTTTAAAAAAAATCTTAGGCCAGTTTTTGAGAAAATCGCAAAAAAGTGAAAAATTACCACTTCCGGTTGGCCGATCTTAATGAAAATGTATGTGTCGGGTCCGGTAGTGGTATGTAACTTAAGTTTTAAGTTTCAAGTTCGTACGATGTTCCGTTCTTGAGATATTCTGTTCACACAGAGACACACACACACAGACCAATCGCTAAAAACATGTTTTTTGGGTTCAGGGGGTCTGAAAACGTGTACTTCCGGTGAAAACTTGATTTCGAAAAATCGGCATAAAAACAATACTTTCCTTCTCTAAATATTCATTTAGAACAAGAGATAATAAAAATAATGCATTTTAAATTTAGGCCAAATTTGCATTTAGGCCTAAATTAAATCGTTTAATAAAAACTTTATAATGTAAGCTTAAAATGAACGTAAAAGATAATAAACTTTAAAAAAATTAAATATTTAAAAAAATTTATGAACTTTAAAGTCAGCAAATCCAAGGCAATTAAAATATTGCAGGCTTATAAGTGAGGTAATAATAAATTTTAATATAACAATAGAATTTAAAGATAAGATTTTTGCAAACACATGTTAATTTTATAATATTTTGCTATTTTTTTTTTTTTACTCTATATAAGGCCTTCGGGCCAGCCCAAGCAGTCTGCTGGTAGAGGGTCGCTATTGTTTGTTAAGTAACACCGGTTGGGCAAGCGACTTTGTATGGTGACCAGTTGACAGCCATCCATGAACAAACTCTACTGGGGGTCCCTGTTCAAACTCATGTCTAATCTACGTCAAAAAAATACAGCAAAAACCAGCGATCAAATTGGGTAAATATCAACAATGTACAGTTCCCAATAACAAATGAAAGCTAACAAAAAACAAAAAAAAACTTTATATAAAATAAATATAATACTTACGCCCAGTACGTTTCTTGAATATCTTTGCAATTTTCTTTGAAGTCTCCCTGACCCATTTTGCAAATTTTCTCATGACGAGACCTGCCGCCGGCATTTTTATTTGCAAAAATTGAGTAAAATTTAGCCATCCAAAAACGTAAAAAAATTTAAACCAATTTTATAAAAGATTAAAAAATTGCACACTTTTTTTTTAATTCGATGAACAAAAAGTTTCACAAATTATTTTATTAACAAATTCAAAGTCAAATATTTGAATTAATTTAATAAATTATTTTCATTCGTTTAAAAATTGTTTAAATTTTAATGCCGATTGTTTTTTTTTTAAATCGATTAGTTCAACGCCTAACTCGTTTTAGCCCTGCAAAGGGAATACAGTGGTAACACTTCTGGAAGAAGCGAATCGAAGGAAGTTTAGCCATCCGTACCTTAAACACGCGAAAACTAAGAATGAGAGAAGCTGAAATTATGTTCACTATATGAATACAATTAACAGGCTCACAACTGCTCCCTTGCAAATGTTCCCCCCACTCCCTACTATTTTTATTAATTTACAATAGGCTACACACACAATGTATTTATTAATACAATATGTAATTTAATACAGATATAAAATTAATAAATACGTCATGAAAAATTCCCATGCTCAACACTGGAAGATTTTTTGTAAAAATTTGGCCTAATTTTTTTTTAATGTATCAATGAATTTTTTTAATGAATTAATGAATCAATTTACTTTCATTATGTATTCAAAAATAAAAAAATATTTTAAATAAATTCCCTGCTTTCATTATCTTGTTTCCCTTACTGTGCCATCAGTGCTAGAAGAATATTGTGAGTTCCTACCGAAAATTGTCAGGTATTTTCCACTAGGCTTAGAAAAGCCCGGTTATTTTTGTGCGATTTGTAGCATTTTTACTTTCTCTTGCCTATATGAATATGTAGGAAGGAAAGTATTGTTTTCATTTCAATTTTAAGAAATCGAGTTTTCACCGGATCTACACGTTTTCAGACCCCTGAACCCACACAAACATGTTTTTAGCGATTGGTCTGTGTGTGTGTGTGTCTGTGTGTGTGTGAACAGAATATCTCAAGAACGGAACATTGTACGAATTTGAAACTTAAAACTTAAGTTACATACCACTATCAGACCCGACTCGAACATTTTCATCAAAATCGGTCAACCGGAAGTAGTAGATTCATGTAATTTTTCACTTTTTTGCAATTTTCTCAAAAACCGGTCCTACGATTTTTTTTAAAAATCGCCTCATTTACTGAATTTTTTATGCTGTACAAGATAGGATAGGTGATATATTTGCTGAAATGTGTGGTAAGGCAGTTTTCACGTAAAACAATTGGTTTTTTAAGATTGCGGCTTTAATATGCATTTTACCGTAAAAATTTACACAATAAAAGTTGTAGAAAATTTGAAATCGTACAACTTTTATTTCAAATATTTTTTGTATAACGCTTAGTTTAGCACTAATTAGCGATTTTCTGTTTTTTTTTCTCACGAAAACGTGTAAAAAATTTGATTTTTTTAAGATTTCGGTTTGCACTTTACGACAAAAGTGTATATAATAAAATTTATAGGAAATTAACAGATGTACATCTTTTATTTAGAGCATTTTTCTCTCCAGAGCCTGGTTTAATGTTCGCAAATGTTCCCCCCACTCCCTACAATTTTTATTAATTTACAATACACACACAATGTATTAATTAATACAATATGTCATTTAATACAGATATAAAATTAATAAATACGTCATGAAAAATTCCCATGCTCAATACTGGAAGATTTTTTGTAAAAATTTGGCCTAATTTTTTTTATTAAATTAATGAATAAATTTACTTTCATTATATGTTCACAAATAAAAAAAGAATTTAAATAAATTCCCTGCTTTCATTATCTTGTTTCCCTTACACTGCCTTTAGTACTAGATAAATATTGTGAGTTCCTACCAAAACTTGCCAGGTATTTTCCACTAGCCTTAGAAAAGCCAGGTTATTTTTGTGCGATTTGTAGCATTATTACTTTCTCTTGCCTATATGAATATATAGGAAGGAAAGTATTGTTTTATTTCGATTTTAAGAAATCGAGTTTTCACCGGATCTATAGCGATTGGTCTCGGTGTGTGTGTGTGCGCGCGCGCGCGCGCGTGTGTGTGTACAAAATATCTCAAGAATGGAACATCGGACGAACTTGAAACTTAAAACTTAAGTTACATACCACTATCGGACCCGACACGAACATTTTCATCAAAATCGGTCAACCGGAAGTAGTAGTATATTCGTGTAATTTTTCACTTTTATGCGATTTTCTCAAAAACTGGACCTACGATTTTTTTAAAAATCGCCTCATTTACTGAATTTTTTATGCTTTACAAGATAGGTTAGGTGCCATGTTTGCTGAAATTTGTGATAAGGCAGTTTTCACGTAAAACAATTGGTTTTTTAAGATTGCGGCGTTAATATGCATTTTAGCGCAAACATTTTTATAATAAAAAATGTAGTAAAATTAAAATCCTACAACTTTTATTTCAAACATTTTTTTGTACAACAGACCGTTTAGCGGTAATAAGCTATTTTCTATTTTTTTCTCACGAAAACGTGTGAAAAATCAATTTTTTTAAATCGCGAAAACTAGTAATGAGCGAATTTGAATTATGCTCACCATTATAAATACAATTAACAGGCTTACAACTGCTCGCTCGCAAATCGCAAATGTTAACCCCACTCCCTACAATTTTTATTAATTTACAATACATACACAATGTATTAATTAATACAATATGTAATTTAATACAGATATGAAATTAATAAATACAGTACGTCATGTAAAATTTCCATGCTCAATACTGGAAGATTTTTTGTAAAAATTTGGCCTAAATTTTTTTATTAAATTAACATTTTGGCCTTAGTACACATTTTACGACAAAAGTGTATATAATCAAATTTATAGAAAATTAAAAGATCTAACACTTTTATTTAAATCATTTTTCTCTACAGTGGCTAGTTTAGCGTGAAAGAGTGATTTTCCGTATTTTTAAGCCAGACTGAGGTCGATTTTCATTTTGCGCCTTTCACTTACGATTAAAGTAAGGGTATGTTTTTTGAGTTTAGTTTTTTATTTATGACTAATATTAGGTTATATTTGTCATTTTTTGAATTGGCAAGAGGAAGTTGTGTGAGTGTTTCACACCAGATTTTTTGTTTTTAAACTGATCGTAAATGAACTCAGATTGAGGAAAAATGTATCTATTTACTTTCCTGCGTTCACATATAAAAAATATTTTTAACAAATTCCCCCTTTCATTATATTGTTTAAAATATCATTAAAATATATTGTTAATTTTATTAAAGTACTAATACTCTGATTAAAATTACTACATTATTTTATCTACAAAATTTCCATAGTTTTATAGATAATTTGTGTAAAATTTTATTGAAAACGAATCATTTAAAGGAAATTAATTTCTACGGAATTTTTGAAGAACAAAGTTCAAAAATTTTAGAATATGGAAAGTTCATATAACATAAAATCTAGTGTGAAATATTCACACGACTTTTTATTGCCAATGTAAATAATAATTGGAGGGGGAATATAACCTAATCATCATGAGTAAACAATGTAAAATGAAAAACTAAACCTAATTTTAATCATGACTGGATAACGCTAAATGACAATCAACCTCTGTAAAACTTTAAGTAGGTAGCCTACGTATAATCATACCGAGTGCTTCAAAAAAATGTATACACACTTTGAACTATCGTAGATTTCCCGCTCTACAAAGTTATGTTATACAAAGTAATGTTATATTTCTTCACCAGGTGTTTACTGGGCTGAAGATAATCCTTACATTACAATTGAAAAAGCTGTAAATTTTCCTGGTGTAAATGTGTGGTGCGGTTTGTCTTCAAGGGGACTCATTGGACCTTTTCGATTTGAAGTTACTGTAACTTGTATTAATTTACGTAACAATGCTTACTGATTCCATATTCCCGGCCATTCGTGCATTATACGGTAATGATAATTTTTATTTTCAACAAGATGGTCCCCCGCCGCACTATCACAGGGACGTACGAGCTTACCTGGATCAAAATTTGCCGGGCCAGTGGATAGAACGCAGGGGGCCAATCGAGTTTCCAGCACGCTCTCCAGACCTTACACCGTGTGGAATTCTTCTTATGGAGCACAGTAAAAGATGAAGTGTACAAACATAAACCATGTAACCTAGACATTCTTTGGAATGACATTCAAGCCGTGTGTACAGAAATCTCATTGGACGTTTTGATACGATGTACAGAATCAGTGGTGACTCGTACTCGGAAGTGTATTGATGCTGCAGGTCACCAATTTGAACAGTATTAACATTTTGTTATTTACGTTTTATTTACATTGGACTTTAAGCTTTCTAATTTCCTGAAATTTAACTTTGTAGAACGGTAAATAAATTTTCTATGGAAGTTCAAAGTGTGTATACCAGCGGTTCCCAAAGTTCTATCTTTTACGCCCCCTTTTGCCAAAAAGAAAACTTCTCACGCCCCCTTACACAATTTTATTGGGCAATGATTAATCACGTATTAATTATTGAATAACCATACATTTATTTTTTTATTTTTTGTAGCATTAGAAGTTGCAATTTAATTTTAACAAGAGACAAAATAAATTAGTGGATGGATGACTTGCATTGTTTTTTAAAGGTACATTAGAGGTATATTAAAGGTATATTAGAAAGTGTACAACGTAAATCATTGATAAAACCAACATTGCACCGATGCTTTGTTTTTATTGTAACAAGTGCTGAAAACACTTTTTCGCACAGATAGGCGCTTGATAAAGATAATTACAATTACTGCCCCTTGCTGTTATATACTGGGGTAAACTTGGTAATACTTAACCCAAAATGATGTTTTGTCAATTTTATCGAAATCGTTTTTCGCAACAGAAACATTTTTTATTTCTAAAACTTGTTTTTTAAGTAATTCGGGCAGGAAGTCTATGTTGACACTGAAAGGATCCGTTATGGAGGGTAAAGCTATCTTGAAGTCCCGCGCCCCCTTGACGTGTCTTCACGCCTCCCTTGGGGGGGGCGCCCCCCACTTTGGGAACCGTTGGTGTATACATTTTTTTGAAGCACCTGTATATTGGCGCTAAACTAGGCTATGTAGAAAAAAATGGTTGAAATAAAATTTGTAAGTTTTTAAAACTTAAGTTATACACACTTTTGTCGTAAAGTATTATATGAAGGCCGCAATCTTAAAAAACCACGCTTTTACAGATTTTTATGAAAAAAATACAGAAAATCGCTAATCGACGCTGAACTAAGCGTTTTAGAAAAACATGTTTGAACTAAAGGTTCTAGGTTTTTTTAGTTTTTGACTATTTCAATTATAATTATACACTTTTGCTATAAAATGCATATTGAAGCCGATATCTTTAAAAAAAAGAAACATTTTTTTACTACGAGAGCACAGCCTCCCCAAAAATTTCAGCAGACATGGCGCTTACCCTACCTTTTAGAGCACAAAAATGAAGTAAATGATGCGATTTTAAAGAAAATCGTAGGGGAAATTTTTGAGAAAATCTCGAAAAAATTACACGAATACACGTTTGTGCCTAATTTCCGTAGTGGTAACCAACTTAACTTCGAAGTTTCAACTTCGTATGATAATTCGTTCTTGAGATATTTTTTCACACACTGACACACAGACAAATGGCTAAAAACATGTTTCTATTGGCTTCAGAGGGTTCTGAAAACCTTTGTTTCAGATTAAAACTCAATTTGGAAAAATTGACATGAAAACTATTTTTCCTTCCGTGTACACATAATTCATACATAGGGCAAGAGAAAGTATAAATGTTTAATTTTTCATTTGTAGCTTTACGTTTGTGTCGTAATGCGTAATTGGTTAAACCTACCATTTCTTTTAATAAATCTTTAATGTACTTTTTTAATACTATCGATTTAGAAAAGGTTAATTAGGAAATCAAACAAAAATATTAAGCATAAAAATTTTGTTAACCTACTAAAAAATAATTTTTAATTGCTAATGTGTGTAGGTTTACCTAAGTTGCAATCTGTTCAATTTAGAACAATAAGCAACCCCATGACCCAATGAGATGAGGATGATGTGTATGACGTGTAAAAAATGTGTAGTCTTGTTCAGACTGAAAGAGTACGGTTAATTGAAGCCAAACCATGTAAGTACACCGGTAACCAGTGTCTAGTATTCAAATCCATATAAAAGTAACTACCTTTCTAGGATTTGAATCAGAAACCTTCGTCTCCAAAAATCAGCTGTTAAACAGCTGACTCACGGTGATGACTTTACTGCTACATTTACTAGGATTTGAATCAGAAACCTACGTCTCCGAAAAACAGCTGACTCGTGGCGATAACTTTACTGCTACCTTTACTAGGATTTGAATCAGAAACCTACGTCTCCGAAAATCAGCTGTAAAACAGCTGAGTCGCGGCCTTGACTTACTGCTACTTTTACTAGGATTTGAATCAGAAACCTACGTCTCCGAAAATCAACTGTAAAACAGCTGACTCGCGGCTATAACTTTACTGCTACCTTTACTAGGATTTAAATCAGAAACCTACGTCTCCGAAAATCAGCTGTAAAACAGCTGACTCGCGGCGATAACTTTACTGCTACATATACTAGGATTTGAATCAGAATTCTACGTCTCCGAATATCAGCTGTAAAACAGCTGACTCGCGGCTATAACTTTACTGCTACCTTTACTAGGATTTGAATCAGAAACCTACGTCTCCAAAAATCAACTAAACAACTGACTCAGTTAAACAACTGACTCGCGGTGATGACTTTACTGATAGATCAACCCGGTGGGTCAAGAAGTATAAATTAAGATTTTAAATAAATTATTGAACAAATAGAATAGACGTGTTTTAATAATATACCTTCACGTGATTGGTGAGACAAGGTAACGAATCGATAAGCTTATTTTAAAACAAAAATTTTTCATTAACTTTCTACACATTTTTTACTTCATTAAAAATTTAAAAACAAATAACACAACCGCACTAAAAATCACCTCCTTAATTTCAAAATAAATCAAAAACTTTTACACTGATAGTCACTCTTACAACACGTGTGGTTTTTGAAATATATACAAATATTATGAAGTTATATCACATGAATTTAAATAGCTTAAAAAATTTACTATGAGATTAAACATTCTAATTGTATCACTTGGTTTATAAAATTATAACACGCAAAAGTTTTAAAACTGATTTCTTCGCTGGTGAGTATCGGATACTGATTGTCTATGCTCGTAACAGTTTATAATACAAATTATAAAAAAAATTTTACGGTTCGTTGGATGGTTTATCATTTGAGACAAACGTTTTAATATACACATAACACTCTTATATCAATTAGGTTAAAACACATGAATAAGTTTTGTCATTGTGTGGATGAATACTACAAAATGCTACGTAGTAGAAATTTGTATTAAGTATTCAATGTCATGAACTGCTTATATTTTTATAAAAAAAATATTTTTTCACGTGTAAAGTATTGACGTAAGTTTTATAAAATACAGAGTGATTCAGAAATTATATTTTGTAACATAATTAGTTGAGTGAAATTGTTCAGTTTAAGTTGAATTGTCATCAAAATATTATAAAAATCTAAGATTTGTCACCGGATGGGAACATTTAGTGACGAGTTAAACCTTTAACTGTTCGTGGCCCTGAAAAGGGCCGTTTAAGCGGTGGCGGTCGAGGAGCTGGGCGACACGGCGTGACGTGGTCCAGCGCAGACATCATCTTCTTCTCTCACAGTAGTGCGTCGATGGCTGGTTCGTCGGGTCCAGTGGGCGTAAGGCTCGGTCGATGGACCGTTGTGGGCATCGCTCGGGTCAGCGGGCGATGACGGTCCGGTCGACGGCTTACGGTGACGGGTCGGCGAGTGGAAGCATCATCTTCTTTTTTGCGGGGTCATCCGTTAGTCTTCACTGGAGTCCTGTAGCCGTGTGCCGTGGTGGAAATCTTATCTGCTTTCTGGATCGAAAGTTAATCTTTTGTTGAGTGTAGCGCTCTTTACATAGTTGCCGAGAGAGCTGTGGTAGAGGGCGGTTACTGGTTCGGCCTTAATGATAAAGGCATCTGCCGGTGCGGAGCCGAAAGGTTTATTGGTACGCCGCCAAAAGGCCTACCGCGCCGACAAGAACCGGGAGAAGTATTGAAGACCGGAATCACAGTAAATAATTTATTAGAAGAGGTGGTGGTGACAGATTGTACAAAAATGTTGTAAAATAATTCGAGATTAGTTTAAAAATGTGGGGATACTTTAAATGGTTGTGGCACAGAAAAGGGCTGTTTTAGTCGTCTAGGCGGGAAGTGCGGTTGTAGTCGTCGTGACGGTCGAGGAGGCAGATGACTCATCGTCCAACGGAGACATGTTCTTCCCTCGCAGTAGTGCGTTTAAAAGATGCTTCATCGGGATTGGTTGGGAGTAACGTTTAGTTGAGGGATCGCTAAGGGCATCGCTCGCTGCAGCGGACGATGACAGTCCCGCTTCAAGGCGGTTACGGTTTGCAGGATGGAAAGTAGATGATATTCAGAGGGCCTACCATGCTGATAAGCATACTTTACTACTCATTGAAGAATACAATGGTAAACCACCTCACTCCTCGTTTTACTTAGTAAAGCCTCTACGGTTCTTACCAGCCTTTCGGTTGACGACCTGAACAACAATATAATTGTAATTTGTTGTAATTGGCAAATAATAGTTATAAATGTAAAATTTATATAAATATAAACACCGAATTGAGACACTATCAGATAGTGGTACAGCCAAAAATTCTTTACGGAAGTGAGAAATTATTCGGGCCAATTAGAACTGGCGATTAAGTCGAGAGAATAGTGAGAAAGTGTATTAATAAACACAACATCAAGGATGGCAGGTGGTAAACCATCCCAAACAGTGAACTGTACAAGATTGTCGAACCATTAACAGGTATGATCAGGAAGAAGGGAATATGATTCCTGGGCCACTTGAACAGAATTGACGATAGAAGATAAGTAAGAAGACTGATAAAGTTTTCTTGAACAAAGTACATACACCAAAATTAATCAATACAAAATAAATTAATAATACAAAATCAAAAACCCAATAACCAGATTCTAGGAGAAAGCAAAGCAAAGATGATAAGAAGAGCAGTGTTTTCAGAAGCAGAAAGGCTCAGAAGAAATATTGGCGTAACAAGAGAGAAGTGAAAGAACTGCAAAAGTAATAATAATAATAATAATTTATTTATTCCCATAATATTACATATTACATAAAAAATAAATTACGATAATACAAAATTTCTTACAGTAAACTACTATCCTATTACGCTAGAGGTGGTGGAAATTATCCCATCCAACTGTGGACAAAACCATCTACTAGGATGGGTTGGAAACTTTCTTTTTCTCTCTTTAATTCTTTATTTACAACTGTAAAATTTTACAACCGTAAATTAGGGACCCGTAGGTCCATATAGGTTTCAAAAGAGAACAATATAGGCGTAATTTTTGTGCCATTGGTAATTTTGATCGTTTGTGAAGTAGGGAATATAAAAGTTTAAGTCGGGAATTCAGTAATAAACGTTTCCGTTTGATATGTGTGCTCCAAGTTAGTAGTTTATCAAAAGTCAGACCGAGATACTTGACCGTATCTGTTTTTGTGAGAGGTTCATTGTCTATGTATACTGGTGGGCAATCACCATGACGGAGTGTGAAAGACACATGAAGGGATTTTGCCGTATTAAGTTTTATTTTCCATGTTTTACACCATTCGTGTAAGAGATTCGTGGAAACTTTTAAATAAATATAAAAAACTAAAGTATTAACTATTAGCAGTAGCGTTCAAAAGTTAAGTACTATACCTACTTACTACACTAACTTAATTAACTTAACCAATACTTTGCTATTTACTAAGATTTCGATTGTATTAATTATGATACATTAAACTTTAATAATAATTTAACTTAGACCTACACTATTTTTAATAAAACAAAAACATAATTTACTACCTAAAATTTATTATTACATTTAAAAACAATAAAAAAGTAAAAAATATATACTATTTTATTTTCCTCTTGTCTTTTTAGTTAAATCTACATTTGAATATTGCTCACTATTTTTGTTATTTTCTCTCTACCGGTTTGGCTATCCATTTATTTAGTTCCGTATGAAATTTTAAGTGCAGCAAGAAGATTAAAAGCAGAAAATGATCTTACCATGCTATGAACTAAAGTGGTCCAATGAGGCCTTAAAAGTATTGTATGATTATTGTAGGCCTTAAAGTATGTAAAGTAAATCATTTTTTTATTATACCTAGATCCCGAATGAACCAAGACTTACATGTTACAATATAATTAACTTTGAATGTTGTAAACCTAAGCGGAAATTGAACCAAGGATTTATCTGATTAATATATTTTTGAATAAGCCTTCAAGATAATAATATTAAATTTTGAAAGTTTGATTTATATACTAGCACACTCAAATTTTTGATCAATCTAAGTAAATGACCTTTTTGAAAATAAAATTTGAAAAATTGTAGGCTACAGAAAGAAACTAATTATATTTTTATAAACTAAAATAAATCTTTAGATTTCCAATTTACAACATTTGGCAAAAATTTCCCGTGATTAAAGTTAATTGAACTAAGATAACCTAATGTATGACCTATTCCCTAGCTTATCTATTTTCATATCAGGCTCAAAAATAAATTATATAATTAATGAATTTAAAGAAATTATTTCATTCTAGATAATTTTTTTACATTGTAAATGCACTCTTATTTGTTAATTTTCAATAACGCGAACTCGTTTACTGACAAAATGAATCGATGATCCCTAAAAAAACCTTGGTAATGTTTTTGAAATTTCTTTTAAAGTAAACAATTTTTTTAGCAAAAATATTATTAATCTAAAATATGTTAATTGTGCATGTTTCAATTATATTTTATTTTTATTTTTTCTGCCCTATATGGGCACATAGGGAAGTAAAGTTTTTATGTTGAGTTTTCAAAATCGAGTTTTCACATATATTCTCCTAAATTTATAAAACGTGTTTTTAGCTGTTGGTATGTGTGTGGGTGTGGGTGTGCGCGCGCGAGTAAATAAAATATCTCAAGAATGAAATAAAGCACTGGTAACGCAATATAAGTTGACGATCGTCAGCGAGAGTAAGACTGCATTATGCGAGGGGTGGAAGTGCTACCATAATTATGTGCTTTTCTAAATACATCATAGCGACAGCTCTAACCATGACATCATGTTGCAGTTTTACTCTTGCATTGATTTATTATGTTTACAACTATATTGTTTTATAAACATCCCATTGTATTATTTATTGATTCTTAATAATTATCCTAAGTTATAAACAGTTATGTTTCTTATCACATGGTCAGCCAATTAAATGACTGAATCGTTTAAGAATAGAAGAGGTAGAGGTGTAAAAGACACTAGTCGGAGTTATCTTCTCTGAAAGTAATGAATTTCACTTTACAGCCAGACCCTGTGGTGAATGAAGTGAAGTTGTCATTTACAGAGTGGAAAATATGTGCTTTTCAGAGGGCTCGGCATGCTGATAAGCGTACTTTTCCACTCAGTGAGGAAGGCAATGGTAAACCACCTCACTCCTCGTTTTACTTAGTAAAACCTCTACAGGTTCAAACCAGCCTTTCGGCTGTTGACCTAAACAACAACAACATGCGAGGGATGGAAGTGCTACCATAATTATGTGCTTTTCTAAATACATCATAGCGACAGCTCTAACCATGACATCATGTTGCAGTTTTACTCTTGCATTGATTTATTATGTTTACAACTATATTGTTTTATAAACATCCCATTCTATTATTTATTGATTCTTAATAATTATCCTAAGTTATAAACATTCATTCTAAATAAGCCATACTACGAGGCCTAAGCTATATTTAGTATCCTTTTTTGTCATCAGCAGTAAACTGAATTACTGGACTCTGACATTTATAGTGATAGGCTAGTTAGTCCGTGAGTTCCGTCGATGCGAGCTTATTTTCGTGAGTAATACTAGTTTTACGGTAATTTCAAAATGTTATTGTATATTTAGGGTTTTCAAATTTCATTATTTTCAGTAAAGTTATGTTAATTGCAATTGAATTTTAAACAATTCACTTTCTTTAAATTATTACATTACTCCTTACTTATTTAGTGTGACGGGTCATGAAGTGAACTTTAATTGTATTACTTAAGTGTTTGTGGTGGTTACATTTTGAGTTACACACTTGATACATGTGTTATGCTTTCGGGTTGGCCGATGTAAGCAGGATAGATAGTATACTGTCCCCCGCATGATAGGCGCAATCGTCAACTTATAGCGCGTTACCAATACGAAGTTGAAACTAGAACTTTAGTTAGGTACCATGATGAGACTTGACATGAAAATATTCATCAAAATCGGTCAACTGGAAGTAGTAATTTATTCGTGAAATATTTCCACTTTTTGTAATTTTCTCAAAAACTGCTACTACATTTTGTATGCTCTACAATATAAGTTTGCTGAAATTTTTGTGGGCTTGTGCTCTCGTGGTAAAAAATGATTTTTTTTCAAAGAATACGGCCTTAATAAATGCATTCTAGGGTAAACATGTATATAATGAAAAGTTATATTTTATTTTACGTCTGACTGTTTTGGAATTTCTGCTAATGCAAACAGTGGAGAATGATGACGTATGAAATTGAGTGATAAAAAAATGTCAGACCTCACCGAGAATTGAACCCGGGACCCCGGCGTGAAGCTAGTTGCATTAAAAGTGTAGAACATATTAAAAAACGTACAAATTTTATTTCAAACATTTCGTACAACGATTAGTAAATAGTTTAGTGTTAATTAGTGATTTTCTGTATTTTTCTTATCAAAATTGGTGAAAAAAACGGAATTTTTTAATATTGAGGCTTTAGTATGTATTTTACGATAAATTTGGAGGTAAGCTGTATAATTGAAGTTATAGAAAATAAAATTTTCTACAACTTAAATATCTAGCATTTTTTTCTACAGAGCCCAATTTAGCGTCAATTAGTGATTTTCCATATTTTTAAGATCTACAAAAGTTGATTTTCAGTTTGCATCATTCACTCTTGATTAATATTAGGTTATGTTTTTCATTTTATATTGGCGAGACAAAATCGTGTGAGTGTTTCACTCAGATTTTGATTTAAAGATATTCTGTATTTGTTCTTGTATCAAGTAATTTTTTCAAATTTTCTGAAAAAAGTGTGGTAAGATTGGGATGAGGAAGCAGAATTACTAAGTGTCGACTCATATTAGTCGCAAGTGTCGACTCATATTAGTCGCAAGTGTCGACTCATATCAGTCGTAAGTGTCGACTCATATCAGTCGCAAGTGTCGACTCATATGAGTCGCAAGTGTCGACTCATATGAGTCGCAAGTGTCGACTCATATCAGTCGCAAGTGTCGACTCATATCAGTCGCAAGTGTCGACTCAAATTAGTCGCAAGTGTCGCTAGGAAATGAATGTGTTTTAATTAGGAATGTAATTTTTATAAGTAACATCAATAATTTTTTTTTAAATTTTTTTGTCTGTGCAGTGTATTACAATCCAAGTGCATCAAAGTGGAAGCCCATTATAATTCGAGCTGAAGTAATTGAGTGCTCCATTTTCTCATTAACTCCTTCTGTGGAACATTACGTAAGTTAACTGCATATATATTTTTCGATTTATTCATGGTTGGTCAATTTTTCTGTTGAATTGTTTGAAGTTCTTTAATGCTCTTCCTCGTATAGGGTCAATTTTAGACCGTGTGAGATGACTTTAGGCGTTTCCGGAAGCTCTTTTTGCAGCCCACATTCTCAGCATTCGATCTCTGCAGAAACTTCTCCTTTCTTCTATCCACCCGGTGTTCTATTTTTGCTCTTCGTGGAAGCCATTAAATTCCGTAATTAGTTATTTAAATTTTGTTCGGTTCATTAAGTTTTCTCGGTTTATTCCGGTTTTCTTAAGGGGAGATAGCACGATGGTTTTAACTCAAAATTTCGGATTTTGATTTTTTATGTTTTTCAATAGTTTAGGCCTAGATCTACCAGAAAAAAACATTAAATTACGCCAAAAAAAATAATTTTTTATGAAAACATTAAGTTTTAATCAAGTTTACACAGAAAAATTATAATGTTACCTAGAACGAATATTTTTCACAATTTTATACTGCTCGTTTTAGTGCAAAGAGAATTTTAGTTTTTAAAATATCTGCATCACTGTTTTTTGTATTCTCAGCTGTTGGTTCAGCTTTCTTAACAACTGTTCATGGGAAATATACTTGTTTTTGTACATTTTGTTTTTGATTTGTGCCTTCTTGTTTCTTGCGTTTTCCCGTAAATTTAGATTTTTAACACTAGGTACATTTTTCTCAGAAACCAATAAACCTACCAAGCTGAAATTTTTACCAGTTAATTATCTTGTTTATCCTCATATACCGACATTTTTATGACTTGATACATAAAAATGTTTGAAATAAAAGTTGTAGACTTTTAAATTCTCTACAACTTTAATTATATACATTTTTGCGGTAAAATTCATAATATAGCCGCAATCTTAAAAAAAACAATGTTTTTACGTGAAAACAGCCTCACCAAGAATTTTAGCAAACATAGCGCCTACCCTGTCTTGTAGAGCATAAAAAAGTTAGTAAATCAGGCGATTTTTAAAAAAATCGTAGGACCAGTTTTTGAGAAAATCGCAAAAAAGTGAAAAATGACACGAATAAACTACTACTTCCGGTTGACTGATTTTGATGAAAATGTTTGTGTCGGGTCCGGTAGTGGTATGTAACTTAACTTTTAAGTTTCAAGTTCGTACGATGTTCCGTTTTTGAGATATTCTGTTCACACACACACACACACACACACACACACACACACACACACACACACACACACACACACACACACACATATATATACACACACACACACACAGACCAATCGCTAAAAACATGTTTTTTGGGTTCAGGGGGTATGAAAACGTGTAGATCCGGTGAAGAGTGGATTTCTTAAAATCGACATGAAAACAATACTTTCCTTCCTGTATATTCATATACGCAAGAGAAAGTAAAAATGTCAGTAGGTCGAGAAGAAACCCGACACCTATGGTGTGTAAAGTTTAATTTCTCTTTTACCAATCCTACGAAAAATGCACCAAAAAATAGCAAATTTAACATTGGTGGGATACAAAGTACAGTCTCCCCTTAAAGTGAGACCTTTCTGACTTTTTTAGACCATTTATCCGACGCCTTAGCTCTATTGTTTAGTGTCTTAAAAATTTATTTTAACAACCGGTTGTCATCCATTCTATACAGGGGCCGTAAAATTTTAGTCTTGTTTTTCTAATCGTTTCCATTAATCGTTCATTTTCTTTGTATACGTTTCTTTTCGGCATCGTAACCTATAATGTCCTTGAAGCTCTTTAATTATATTATTAATGACATAATAAATTTGAAGGTCATTTTGTAAATTGTCGTTGCGTATGTAACAAGGGGGTTAGTGATAATGATGTAATTATCTTAGACTGAACTGCCTGCTAACGAGAAAAATTGCTGCGAGTTGTAAAACCGTATATTTAACAAGCAATGTCCAAACAGACCCAAACGAAATTCATAAACATAAATTTATTTTTTTATCAGTAAGTGAGAAAATTTTTCAAAAAGCTTGTAGAATTTTCGTTCTGTTTGATAGTAGCCTACTTGTCATATAGCTTAAAAATCTGGTGTGAAACACTCACACAACTTTATCTTGCCAATGCAAATAATTTAAACAATATAACCTAACATTAGTAATAAAACACTAGAAATAAACAAAAAACTAACCTCAAAAAACATAATGTTTTTACGTAAAAACAGCCTCATCGAGAATTTCATCAAACATGGCGCCTGCCCTAACTTGTAGAGCATAAAAAATTAAGTAAATGAGGCGATTTTTAAAAAAATGGTATGACCAGTTTTTGAGAAAATCGTAAAAAAGTGAAAAATGACACGAATAAAGTACTACTTCCGGTTGACCGATTTTGATGAAAATGTTCGGGTCTGATCCGGTAGTGGTATGTATCTTAAGTTTCAAGTTCGTACAATGTTCCGGTGTTGAGATATTCTGTTCACACACACACACACACACACATACATACACACACACACACACACACAAACCAATCGCTAAAAACATGTTTTTTTGGATTCAGGGGGTCTGAAAACGTGTAGATCCGGTGAAAACTCGATTTCTTAAAATCAACATGAAAACAATACTTTCCTTCCTATAGTATATTTAATAGGCAAGAGAAAGTAAAAAAGGGAAGCTGAATTTATAAAAAAAACTAGCGGTACCCAGCGCGCGTTGCTGCGCCCAAGAACAGAAAACATTTTTTAATGGAAAATATGAAATTTATTTGATTTTATCTAAGGCCCGTTAGCGTAGTGGTTAGCGCAAGTGGTTTCTACGCCGGGGGTACCGGGTTCGATTCCCGGTCAGGTCAGGTTTTTATTATTAAATTACTAATATTGCTATAAAAATATAGGGGTTGGTGGTAGAAGAGTGAAAATTTAGGAGTGTATGTATAAAATGTTAAATAGTAAATAATAGAGTGACAAAAAACAATAGAGTTAGTTATAAAAGCAAATTTAAAAAGGGCCGTATATAGTAAGGTAGGGTCTTTGTTGTACGACTATTTGTGAAAGAGTCGGTTGGTTGCCTGTTTAGATAATTGGCCTTTTTGTATTGTTGTTTAGGTCATCAGCCAAAAGGCTGGTTTGAACCTGTAGAGGTTTTACTAAGTAAAACGAGGAGTGAGGTGGTTTACCAATGCCTTCCTCACTGAGTGGAAAAGTACGCTTATCAGCATGCCGGGCCCTCTGAAAAGCACATATTTTCCACTCTGCAAATGACACCTCCACTTCTTCATTCACCACAGGGTCTGGCTGTATAATGAAATTCATTACTTTCAGAGGAGATAACTCTGATTAGTGTCTTTTACACCTCTACCTCTTCTGATCTTAAATGATTCAGTCATTCAATTGGCTGACCATGTGATAAGAAACAGAACTATTTATTTTAGCCCTGCAACAAACAGATTGAGTGTAAATAATTTGACACTCCACCTGTCTGTTATGGGCAGTCCTTTTTGTATATCACCTTTTATTCAATTGTGACTGGTTTAAACTAGTTAAGATTTTTCCAGAACCAAGAAAAAGATTTTTGTATTTTATTATTGCATCGAATCTCTCTGTCTTTCCAGAAATATCTCTGATCCACCTATATAAAGAGAGCCCCAAGTGCGGTCGGGGAGTTAGTATTCGTTTGATCTTTGACGAGTGTTTATTGCGTGTGCTATCGGTACGTTAGAAAAGGTCGACGTTTCCGTGCATTGGTCAACTATTGTTATTCTGTCTTATTGTGTGTGTGCATTGTGTATTTGCATTCTGTACAATTGTTTGTAAGTAGTACTAAGTAAATTATTTAAGTTTTTTTTTACTTTTAAGACCACACTGGATCACTTTAAGTTAGTTTAACATTTATTTAGTCTTACGTTGTGTTTTCTCTTCTCCCAGTAGGCCCTCATTCTAACCGATCGGGCCAGTCTCACGTCATCTGATACGACACTCGTTTTATATTGTTTAGTTGGAGGATGTGCAAATTTAAAGCTTTTAATGATGTTTAATTTTTCGGATTTATTTTGGAGGTCTTCAATTTTGAATCCCATCTCCTCCAGATCTTCATTTATTTCTCTCATCCATACCGGTTTGAGAGTGAGTCCACCACAGAAATTCAATATCTGTTTGACATATCTATTTTCTGTATATCTCAATATGTGATCGAGGTATGATATTCTCTTTTTCCTCATCGTCTCAGTTACTGGATCAATAGTTTTGTAACTTCACTATTGGGCAAAAGTCTCCAGTGTCCTTCCACTTTGTTAAGTTATTTAACATTTAAGTTATTTATTGTATTACTTCATTATAATTAGTTTATTATTTATTTTGTAAATCTTTTAGTAGTAATAAATACTTGTAATTTTAAACTTTAGTATATTAATTTAATTAATTTAATTTACCTAGATCCCGAAACGGATCTTATTATTTTTTTTTTTTTTGTTTTTAACCTCCGACTGTTCTGCAATTACTGCTAATGCAGACGGTGAAGAATGAAATGATTTTTTTGTAACGTATGAAAATATGCCGTGCCTGAATGGGATTTGAAGCCAAGACCACATGATGAGAGGCGAGCACGTTACCAACTACGCCAATGCGGCCGGCAAAACGGACCTTAGCGATAAGTGTCTCAATATCTACGGAATTTCAAGGAAAAAATATTTATTATAATGAGCGATTTGAAATAGAACAGTGTTTGATAACAAATAAAAATTAGAAAAGAAATAATTGCCAATTCTTCGGCAGTTTTATCTGCCATACATTGTTAGAATAGGGTATATGCCTATATGATAGATAACATTTTATGATTGGTTCATATAAAATTTAGGCCTACACAATTCATTAATATTTTTTTTTATTTACTGTCTGAACATTTTGTTCTTTATTTCTAAGAAGCATTATTTTTTAGGCGAATATTATGTAATATTAATTGCTCTGAAATAAGCATGAGTATTAAATTCCAATGTTCTTTAATCATTGTTTATTTTATTAGATATTTCTTGCTAATCTATAATAAAGTTTTTGTGTTTTTAGTCCTGACCCACCGGGTTGGTCTAGAGTCACAGCTGATTTTCGGAGACGAAGGTTCCTGGTTCAAATCCTAGTAAAGTTTCTTTTATACGGATTTGAATACTAGGCAGTGGTTACCGGTGTACTTTGATGATTGGGGTTCAATTAACCATACTCTCTCAGGAATGGTCGACTTGAGTCTGTACAAGACTACAATTCATTTAAACGTCATAACATATCATCCTCATCTCATTGGGTCATGGGGTTGCTTGTTGTTGTTGTTTAGGTCAACAGCTGAAAGGCTGGTTTGAACCTCTAGAGGTTTTACTAAGTAAAAACGAGGAGTAAGGTGGTTTACTATTGCCTTCCTCACTGAGTTGAAAGAGTATGCTTATCAGCATGCCAGGCCCTCCGAAAAGCACTCACTTTCCACCCTGCAAATGACACCTTCACTTCATTCACCACAGGGTCTGGCTGCATAGTGAAATTCATTACTCTCAGAGGAGATAACTCTGACTAGTGTCTTTTACACCTCTACCTCTTCTGTTCTTAAATAGTTCAGTCATATAAGTGGCTGACTATGTGATAAGAAACAGAACTATTTTTTTTAGCCCTGGACTAAACAGATAGAGTGCAATTAAAATAACACTCCACCTGCCTGTTTTGGGCAGTGGGGTCGCTTATTGTTCTGAATTGAACAGATTGCGACGTACACACATTAGCGATTACAAAAAAGGTCCTGATCCAGAAAATGAAATGTTATATAGTCACTTGAGTCAAAAGTTTGCAACGAGGGGTAAAGGGGGAACAGCATCAGTGCGCATGCGTGACTGCTTTAATTTCAGTATACAAACATAACAACTTATACTATACCCAGAGCATATACAGTATATCGTGGAACCTTTTGTATGTTAACTGTACGAATATAACTGTTTGTTACCGTAAACAGAAATGTTCGTTTCTCGGAAATGTGGGCAGACTATTCACAGTGCTAAACAAAATCTGATATGCAGTGTAATAAAATGCTGTTAAGTTGAAACTAAACATATTAAACATATTTTTGTAGAGCTCATTCTGAGGTCTCTTCATCCAATATATATTTATATAATATAATGAACAGCCAAAACAAAACTAACTAAATATAACACTCAACTCAGAGTATTACATATATCAAGATCTTTCGTCTCTCTCGGAGACATCCTCAGGAACTTATTACACTAAACGCAAAATACGTATCACATTTAAAACAAATACGGTCGAAGACCACGTCATTATTTAATTGTAACAACCATGCCACGCGCGATTATTCGGCCGAAATAATAGTTACGGGTTCGGTTTTGAACTACGTTAATAGTGCGTGTACTTGTGGACAAATAAATCAATTGTTTTGATTGTTAGGTCACAGAGTCTTAATTATAGTTCAGTATTATTTAAGTTTTTTTTTGTAATTAATCTAATTGCATTTTGTAGTACTGTTGTCTTCTTCTTCTCTTTACGGGTTAGGCATTTCTACTTGTTCCGGTACCTATCGTTTCTTCGGTCTGCCAATATCTCTATTTCTTAATGGTTTGTATCTCCTTGCTAAACTAGTTGAACAGCTTTCTGGCATTTTGTTTAAATGGTCGACATTTTGAGAACGATGGAATCTTATTTTTTGTTGAGTGGAAAATTCCCAGTTAATTGTTAGTAGTTTTTGTAATTTTTAATTGTATCAGTGTGTCACCGTCACCCCTTCTAATTAATCATTTACTGTGTTGCCGGTTTTCAATACTTCTTCCGGGCCTTGTCGGCGCGGTAGGCTCGTTGGCGGCGTACCGTCAAACCTTTCGGCATACCGACAGAGGTCTTTGTTGCCGAGGCCGAGTGAGTAACCGCCCCCTATCACAGCGCTCTCAGTAGCTATATAAGCGCATTGCACTGAGCCGCTCGTCATTACGATCTACATCTTTGATGAAGGTCGACCAACTTATCCTCGAGATAAAGGAAGATGCTCTGGGACTTGCAGCAGCCGTCGCCGCAGCCACGCGCTGCCTACACTGGTCTCTTTCGAGACCAGCACAACATTCCTTCCCAGGACCAATTTATTAAGATTTTAACTGGCCATTTTCAGGGCCATCAACCTGAGCCACGGCTCTCGTCGCAGCCACGCGCTGCTTACACTGGTCTCCTTCGAGACCAGCACAACATTCCTTCTCAGGACCAATTTATTAAGATTTTAACTGGCCATTTTCAGGGCCATCAACCTGAGCCACGGCTCTCGTCGCATCCACGCGCTGCCTACACTGGTCTCCTTTGAGACCAGCACAACATTCCTTCTTAGGACCAATTTATTAAAATTTTAACTGGCCATTTTCAGGGCCATCAACCTGAGCCACGGCTCTCGTCGCAGCCACGCGCTGCCTACACTGGTCTCCTTCGAGACCAGCACAACATTCCTTCTCAGGACCAATTTATTAAGATTTTAACTGGCCATTTTCAGGGCCATCAACCTGAGCCACGGCTCTCGTCGCAGCCACGCGCTGCCTACACTGGTCTCCTTTGAGACCAGCACAACATTCCTTCTCAGGACCAATTTATTACGATTTTAACTGGCCATTTCCAGGGCCATCAACCTGAGCCACGGGTCTCGTCGCAGCCACGCGCTGCCTACACTGGTCTCCTTCGAGACCAGCACAACATTCCTTCTCAGGACCAATTTATTACGATTTTAACTGGCCATTTCCAGGGCCATCAACCTGAGCCACGGCTCTCGTCGCAGCCACACGCTGCCTATACCGTCTCCTTCGAAACCAGCACAACGGTCCTTCTCAGAACCAATTTATTAAGATTTTAACCGGCCCTTTTCAGGGCCATCAACCGGAGCCGCGGCTCTCGTCGCAGTCACGCGCTGCCTACACCGGTCTTCTTCGAGACCGCCACCCTTCTCAGGACCAAATCATTAAGGTTTACACCGGCCGTTGTCAGGGCCATCAACCACCTCTGTCGACCCCGGCGGACACACACATAAACGGCTCCTTTCAGAGCCACCAATCAGATAAAATTTGCCACTTAATGTTGCTATCCGGTGACAACTAACGGGTGTTTTATTAAGGAGGACACAACCCTGATTATAAGAAGACAGAAGTAATACATCGGTAAATTTTCCGTACCTTAATAGGTATGTTGGCAACAGTGTACTCGAGGCCAACTATCTAAGACAGTTAAAATGTTCCAGTTAAGCATAGTGTGGTGACAGCTGTCGTTTCGTTATATTGTGTCAGCAATAGTTTTTTCCAAGGAAGAACGCTTGTTTATTGTAGAGACTAACATAGCTAGTAAATCTTACAAATGCAATGCCAACGCGATAAGGATGCAAATATAATTTTCTCGTGGCTCTGAAAACAGTAGTGTTAATGTTAGCTCAACTTGCGATGATAATCTTCTAAGCGATTTTTTAGGTGATTGAGTCAAACGATTTTTCAAATCTTTGAGAACTTCCGCAGTTAACTTTGTTGGCTGGCGAGGTGGTTTCTCATCGAGTACACTCCCAGTTCTACGGAATTTTTTTATTAAACGCAATATTGACGATTTATTCGGAACAGCAGAACGGGGAAATTTCAACTGAAACTTATCTTGCACACATTTGTAAGATTTACTCGCTATGTAAGTCTCTACAATAAACACGCGTTCTTCCTTGGAAAAAGCTATTGCTCACACAATATAACGAAACTACTGCTGTCACCACACTAATGCTTGACTGGAACATTTTAACTGTCTTAGATAGTTGGCCTTGAGTACACTGTTGCCAACATACCGATTGGGGGACAGAAAATTTACCGATGTATTACTTCTATCTTCTAGGGTTGCGTCCTTAATAAAACACCCGTTAGATACTTTGTTAATTGAGGAAGTAAATTTATTATTTATTACACCCAGCTCCCGAACGAACCTAGGTTTAAGTGTTACAATATTATTTCTATTTCCAATAGGACTAGTTATATTTTATGCGATAGTTAAGTCAATTGTACTTTTAACGAAGCAGATGTACGTATAATAAATACGATCCAAAAATCAGGTTATGCAAACATACTAATAATTAGGTCATGAGTACCATATGGCAGATGTAGGAACATGTGCAAATTTAAAAACAAATACTTGTTAATATTTTCATCAAATGGTACGAAGCAATTATACGATTCAATATTCGAACAAAAGTTGATTTTCATTTCACTCACGATTAAAATTAGGTTATGTTTTTCATTTCAGATTTATTTAAAAATAATTAAACATAATTATATACACTGGCCAGAGAAAGTCGTGTGAGTGTTTCACATGAAATATTTTTTTGTATTTTTTCATCGAAATGGGTAAAAAATAGGATTTTTTAAAACTGCAGCTTTAGCGCGCATTTTATGACAAAATTGTAATAATCTAAGTTAGGTATTAAAAATTAGAAACGTACAACTTTTATTTCAATTTTTTTTGTACAGAGTTTAGTTTAGTGTCAATTAGTGATTTTTCACAGTTTTTAAGTCGAACGGAAGAGTTTGATTTCCATTATGCGTCATTCACTCACGATTAAATTAGGTTATGTTTTTAATTTTACATTTTTTAGTAATGATTAAACATAGGTTAAAAATGTTGTATTATTTACATTGATGAAACCCACCGGGTTGGTCTAGAGGTAAAGTCATCGCCAAAATCAGCTGTTTAACAGCTGATTTTCGGAGACGAAGGCTCCTGGTTCAAATCGTAGTAAAGGATTTGAATACTAGACAGAGGTTACCGGTGTCCTTTGATGGTTGGGGTTCAATTAACCATACACTCTCAGGAATGGTCGGCCTGAGTCTGTACAAGGCTACACGTCATTTACACGCCAAACACATCATCCTCATCTCATTGGGTCATGGGGTTGCTTATTGTTCTCAATTAAACAGATTGCAACGTACACAAATAAGGAATTATAAAAAAAATTTACATCGATCAAACCCACCGGGTTGGTCTAGAGGTAAAGTCGTCGCCAAAATCAGCTATTTAACAGCTGATTTTCGGAGACAAAAGTTCCTGGTTCAAATCCTAGTAAAGGTTGTTACTTTTATACGGATTTGAATACTAGACAGTGGCTACCGGTGAACTTTGATGGTTAGGGTTCAATTAACCATACTCTCTCAGGAATGATCGGCCTGAGTCTGTACAAGACTACACCTAATTTACACGTCATACACATCATCCTCATCTCATTGGGTCATGAGGTTGCTTATTGTTCTCAATTGAACAGATTGCAACGTACACATAGGAGTGTTTTACATCAATTTTTTTAAATTTTATTTATCAAAATGGGTAAAAAAAATTGTAATTTTTAAGACTGTGACTTAAGTACGTATTTTACGACAAAAGTGTAATAATCAAAGTTAACTTATTGAAAATTAGAAACCTTTTTATTTTTTGTAATCCCTAATTTGTGTACGTTGCAATCTGTTCAATTCAGAACAATAAGCAACCCCATTTGCCCATAACAGACAGGTGGAGTGTCAAATTTTTTACACTCAATCTGTTAGTTGCAGGGCTAAAATAAATAGTTCTGTTTCTTGTCACATGGTCAGCCAATTAAATGACTGAATCATTTAAGAACAGAAGAGGTAGAGGTGTAAAAGACACTAATCAGAGTTATTTCCTCTGAAAGTAATGAATTTCATTATACAGCCAGACCCTGTGGTGAATGAAGTGAAGGTGTTATTTGCAGAGTGGAAGATATGTGCTTTTCAGAGGGCCCGACATGCTGATAAGTGTACTTTTCCACTCAGTGAGGAAGGCAATGGTAAACCACCTCACTCCTCGTTTTACTTAGTAAAACCTCTACAGGTTCAAACCAGCTTTTTGGCTGATGACCTAAACAACACAAGCAACCCCATGACCCAATGAGATGAGGATGATGTGCATGACGTGTAAATGAGGTGTAGTCTTGTGCAGGCTCAGGTCGACCATTCCTGAGAGGTATGGTTAATTGAACCCCAACCATCAAAGTACACCCACCACAACCACTCACTGTCTAGTATTCAAATCCGTATAAAAGTAACTACCTTTACTAGGTAAAATTAGGAACCTACAACTTTTTTTCAACCTTTTTTGTTTAGCGCCAATTCGTGATTTCCGTATTTTTAAGTCGAACAGATATTTTCATTTTCATTTTCATTTTTTCTCATTCACTCATAATTAAAATTAGGTTATGTTTTTATTTTTACATTGCTTGATATTGATTTAACATAGTTTATATGTTTTATTATTTACATTGGCAAGAGAAAGTACTGTTAGTGTTTCACACCAGATTTTTTAACATTGTTTAAATAATAAATTCGTAATTTCTAAGAATCGATGTATTTATAGTAAACAATTTTTTTACAGTAAAATATCTAATAAATACATTTTTTAAATTCCATTTTATTTTTGAAATGTTTTAACTGAAAAACAAATTCAAAGATCAAAAAATACAATTAATTGAATAATTTAGTCAATTGAGCAAATAATTTTAAATATTAAATTAAATAAACGATCCGTTGGATTAATTAATTAATACATTTTTATATAATAAAAAATTTAATTTTGATTTAGCGTATGGGGTGATAAATAATAAAAGTATAAAAAATTTATGAATTTTATAAATTAAGTGTTATAAATTAATTATATAATGATTATTTGGTCTATTTTTAACTCTTTATGTTTGCTTGGTCATCAGTAACACTTAATGACTGTTCATTTTAATTTAACACTACATAATGAGATTTAAATTAATTAACCAGAGACAGAAATAGAGTAAGATTGATAAATACTGTGACAACATCGAAGTGCATGGTTCGCGAAATTTCTAGCATTTCATAATATATCATTTGCAAATAGCAAATATATATCATTTCCCTTCATCACAGCCCATACATACGCAAAAGTCAAACTCGTGACTTCAGTACCTATATCTCCTCTGCGAGTAATAAATTTCCTTTTACAGCCGTAACCTGTGGTGAATGAAGTAAAGGTGTCATCTAGGGGGTGGAATTAGGTGCTTTTCGAAAGGCCGGGTATGCTGATAAGCATACTTTTTCAATCATTGAAAGGCAATGGTGAACTACCTAATCGTTTACTTAGTAAAGCCTCTAGAGGTTCAAATCTGCGTTTCATTGGTAAAATATCTGTGGTGTGAAACACACACACGACTTCCTCTTGCCAATGCAAGTAATGAAGAAAATATATATATATATAACCCAACAATAGTAGTAAAACATTACAAGTTAACAAAAAACTAACCTCAAAAACTATAACCTTATTTTAATCATGAGTGAATGATGAAAAATGAAAACCAAACTTTGTTTGGCTTAATAGTACGGAAAATCACTCTTTGACGCTAAACTAGACTCTGTAGAAAAAAATACAGTAATCCCTTAGTATCCGCGGGTTTGGGTTATCTGCGGACTTTGTCCGTGGGCCTAAAACCTCAAAACACGTACGTAATCTAACCTTGTGTATACCGTACTTGGTGGGAGGTGGGGAAGTCATACAATTCCGAAAACATGTGTCAGTAAAACATGTGAAATAAATGTTTTGGCGTTCGTATCATGTTTAGTCACAAACTAGTATGGCGACGGCCGCCATGAGCCAAGCTAGATTTCCACGTATAGTTCAGCCGCTCTAAGTTTGCTCCTACTGTCAACAAACCAAAACCAGCTACTACAGGGTGCACGCTAGAGTCCACTACTTTATGAATGTCGTATTCCTATTAACTTAACTATTTTTTAAATTATAAGTACTTAAAGTACTAAAAAAATCAGTCGTGATATGATGTAGGCCTAACAATTTAATTTAGAAAAATACTTTTAAAAGTATTTTGTATTTAAATACTTTTGAAATTATTTAGTTGTTACTTTTTAATCAGCGTGTACACATTTAGATATAATGCGCATGCTCAGTGACGTCATTATTTGTTTACATTAGGAGCAAACTTAGAACGGCTGAACTGTATAGTACTGTACGTAGGGAGCGCTTCACCGGGTGTTGGGCCCCGCCAGTACAACCCCCAACCTCGACCATCATAGTTACGCCCAGGCCCTATACTCTAATTTCTCTGTATGTTTTCCTCCATGTATCAGTCTAACTTCTTCGTACGTACGTACAATCTGTCAATGTACAATCTGTCTTTCAGTACAATCTGTCAATGTTTTGTAAGCGTAGTTCGCGCAGAAATGAGAAGTGAGTGGGGAGAATACTGCCGGTGGCTGTAGAAGGGATGACATACGTTCGATGCATGCATATGTGCGTGCGTAAATTGTCTCATTCTACTGAAGCTGTCGCAGAGAACAGATCGTAGCTGGAACGGTTGACTATTTTGTCTTATTGTCTGTGGTCGGTGGACATTTGTGAAAAGCCCCCAAGGAAACATCAACCCTTCCACCATGTTGGAGGTCGCTCTTTTAGGAAAAAGAGGCTCCCGTAGGCGCCTAGACCATATATAAACCTACGGTACGGTACGTTATGCATTCCAGCGAGTCGGCTTTGAATTCCCCCTCTACTGCTGTACTACTCACACCATTATTTCTCCCTTCATCGTAACTCAACCAAATCCATCTACTGTGCATACGCTTACATAACTTTGAAGGTCTGTATAATTCTTTGTTTGTGTGACGATCCTGAAACGATGCCACGCATTTCTTCACAAACCATCGAGATCCTCACCACGGCAACGTAGCTCGAAGATCACGTGTTGGAAACGGATCCCGTCATGGAAAGGACCCTTCATTTGAAAAGAGGACTCCATGAGCTGACGGTACCATATGAAGAAGTCCACAAGGAGTTTGAAAAGAAGAAGAAGCAAAACAGCTATAAATAACTATTTTAAAGCAACTTAAATTTTTTATCCGTACATTACTGTATTTATTAAATATTCATAGATTATAATACTGCCCATAACAGACAGGTGGAGTGTCAAATTATTTACACTCAATCTGTTTGTTGCAGGGCTAAAATAAATAGTTCTATTTCTTATCACATGGTCAGCCAATTAAATGACTGAATCGTTTAAGATGAGAAGAGGTAGAGGTGTAAAAGACACTAGTCAGAGTTATCTTCTCTGAAAGTAATGAATTTCACTATACAGCCAGACCCTGTGGTGAATGAAGTGAAGGTGTCATTTGCAGAGTGGAAAATATGTGCTTTTCAGAGGGCCCGGCATGCTGTTAAGCGTACTTTTCCACTCAGTGAGGAAGACAATGGTAAACCACCTCACTCCTCGTTTTACTTAGTAAAACCTCTACAGGTTCAAACCAGCCTTTCGGCTGTTGACCTAAACAACAACAGATTATAATAATGGCAAAATGTTCCTAAAACTATAAAACACTTAAAACGACTACAAGACTACCTTTAAAACCTAACCCCCATCTTTTCGTTCATATAATAAGGTATCATTATCCGCGATTTTACTAACCGCGTTAACCCTCCGGAACGAAACCCCCGCGGTTACCGAGGCATTACTGTACTTTAAATAAAAGTTATAGATCTTTTAATTTCCTATAAATTTGATTATATTCACTTTTGTCATAAAATGCCAAATTTGGCATACAAACTATTAGTAAATATTTTGAATTAACTTTGTGCTTAACATAACTGCATACGTAGCAATTTTTTTTTAAATGAACAGGAGATTTATTTTTAACACAAAAAGTAATAAATCATAACAAAATTCAAATAATAAATTCTAATATATAGTTCATTACAGTTTTAATGCTAATCCAAGGTTTTTCAACCCATTTCAATCAATTAATGTTAATTAATTTATGAATGCCTAAAGATAATGACGTTTAATCAGAGGTTATTAATTAATAAAAATTATATAATCAATTAATTATCCATGTATAGTGAAATTTATTAAAGATGCGCTTTACATGTTATTGGGAGGGGGTTATTCATAAAATATTATTGACACGCCCATAAAATGGGTGTGGCAAATGAACTGATGGGCACACCTCCATTAGAAATTGATTTGTTGTTACATCTCTATTAAACCCACCGGGTTAGTCTAAAGGTAAAGTCGTCACCAAAATCAGCTGTTTAACAGCCGATTTTCGAGGACGAAGGTTCCTGGTTCAAATCCTAGTGAAGGTAGTTACTTTTATACTGATTTTAATGCTAAACAGCAGTTACCGGTGTACTTTGATGGTTGGGGTTCAATTAACCATACTCTCTCAGGAATGGTCGACCTGAATCTGTACAAGACTACACCTCATTTACTCGTCATACATAATCATCCTCATCTCATTGGGTCATGGGTTTGCTTATTGTTCTGAATTGAACAGATTGCAACGTACACAAATTAGGAATTACAAAAAAAACATCTCTATTAGGAATATCGGAATATCGATTCAAAATGTCGATTTTCGATATTTGAGAAAATAATCAGTATTGAGAATCGACGGTAAAGGTCGATTCTGTAGTTTTTGAACTGTGGAATATATTCTGTAATTCTCTGAGATAAAAATTATTAAATATTAATACAGTTGGATAATTTTGGTTTGGAGGTGCAAAAAACAAATCACAATTAAAACAAGGAATAACAATAAATTCGATATTATAACTGCACCCTTTCGCAGGTAGCTATGTTAGTTATATAATATTGACTCTTTCCATAAAATGAAAGGTCTCACTTTAAGGGGAGACTGTACTTTGTATCCCGCCAATGTTAAATTTGCTATTTTTAGGTACATTTTTCATACGATTCATAAAAGATAGGGTAATAAAACTTTACACACTTATAGTTGTAGGGTGGTTTTAGCTACTGATTTTTTTCAATTTAATCTGTTGGACCATTTTTTTTTTTTGTCATCAGTCTCTCGACTGGTTTGATGCAGTTCTCCAACCTGTTCTATCTTGCGCAAGTCGTTTCATATCTACATACCTGTAACACCCTACATCTTTTGTAATTTGCTTTATATATTCTAATCTTTGCCTCCCTCTACAATTTACTCCCTCAATGTTACCCTCCATTATTGATAGCCCAATACCTGGATGTCTTAGGATATGCCCCACTAGCCTATCCCTTCTTTTGGTAAGATGCTTCCATATACTTCTTTTTTCATCCACTCGCCTAAGAACCTCTAAATTACTTATTTTGTCCACCCACCTAATCTTTAACATTTTCCTATAACACCACATTTCAAAAGCTTCTATCCTCTTCCGTTCTACAGCCCCTATCACCCACGTTTCACTTCCGTATAATGCTTGTTGGACCATAAAGGTTTTAAAAGAATAACAAATAACATAAAATTTTTACAATTTTTTTCTACTTGTTTTGCATATTACTAATTTTTTGAGCACGTGAGGAAGTAAAAACAATGTAGGTGAATGTGCATGTAAATGATAATTAACTGGTAAAAATTTCAGCCGGGTAGGTTTATTGGTTTCTGAGAAAAACGTACCTAAGTGTTAAAAATCTAAATTTACGGGAAAAGGCGCAAATGAGAAACAAAATGTACACAAACTAGTTTAATTTCCCATCAACAGTTCTTTCATCTGAAAGTATGTTTGTTAGGATTGTAATAGAGAAACTGGGCATGCGCAGTAGATTGTCAAACTAAGTTCATCTCGTGACTAACCATCAGTACATGCTCAGCACTCCGTGTCGGATCCCAACCGAAGTGTATTCTGTCCTCCACATTGATTTTGATAAATAAAAATTAAAACTCATATAATAAATTTAAAAAATGGATGAACAGGTGAGAACAAAAAAAGGATTTAATGGTGTATTTTTTACTTTCTCTTGCCTATATGAATATATAGGAAGGAAAGTATTGTTTTCATGTCGATTTTAAGAAATCGAGTTTTCACCGGATCTATACGTTTTCAGACCCCCTGAACCACCACAAACATGTTTTTAGCGATTAGTCTGCGTGTGTGTGTGTGTGTGTGTGTGTGCGTGTGCGCGCGCGCGCGTGTGTGTGTGTGAACAGAATATCTCAAGAACGGAACACCGTACAAACTTGAAACTTGAAACTTAAGTTACATACCACTACCGGACCCGACACGACCATTTTCATCAAAATCAGTCAACCGGAAGTAGTAGTTTATTCGTATAATTTTTCACTTTTTTGCGATTTTCTCAAAAACTGGTCCTACGATTTTTTTAAAATCGCCTGGTTTACTACATTTTTTATGCTCTACAAGAAAGGGTAGGCGCCATGTTTGCTGAAATTCTGCGTGAGGCTGTTTTTACGTAAAAACATTTTCTTTTTAAGATTGCGGCTTTAATATGCATTTAAGCGCAAAACGTTATATAATAAAAGTTGTAGAGAATGTAAAATTCTACAACTTTTATTTCAAACATTCTTTTGTATAACGCTTAGTTTAGCGGTAATTTGCGATTTTCTGTTTTTTTCTCACGAAAACGTGTGAAAAATCTATTTTTTAAAGATTTCGGCCTTAGAATGCATTTTACGACAAAAGTGTATATAATAAAATTTATAGGAAATTAAAAGACCTACAACTTTTATTTAAAGCATTTTTCTTTACAGAGCCTAGTTGAGCGTGAAAGATTGATTTTCCGTATTTTTAGGCCAAACTGAGGTTGATTTTCATTTTGCGTCTTTCACTCATGATTAAAATAAGGTTATGTTTATTGAGGTTAGTTTTTTGTTTATTTCTAATGTTTTATTACTAATATTAGGTTTATTGTTAATTATTTGCACTGGCAAGAGAAAGTTGTGTGAGTGTTTCACACCAGATTTTTATACAGGGTGATTCATGAAGTTCTCCCCCCACTTCTACAGCACATTGTACTAGTAAAAATAATGAAAAAATGTTATATAAACATAGGTCCGAAAACGCTTCGTTAGCGAGTTACAGCTAGCGAAAGTTTCGCCTGGATTTCAGTTCACCAGGTGAAATGAGGTCTTCCTGGAATTGTGGTAAGGTAGATTAAGGGGCAAATTCAATCATTTCTTATGGTTTTTGATCTGATAAATTGAATAAAACAGGTCCCAGATCTGTAAGTTAAATAGTTTTTAAGAAAACCAGTGTCAAATGCAAAAAATGGAGTGAAAAACTTATTTTTTCATCTTTGGGCAAGGATAACTGTGTTATTTCACCAAGAAACAGTTAAAATTTTTCAATAAAACATGTAGAAAATTTTATTCTGAACAAACCGGTGTAAATTAAGTACACAGAAAGCGAATAGATGTTTGATTAAATGAGTTTTTATTCATAAGAGTACAAAGTAAAATTAACCGGAAAAACTAAAATGAAAAAATGTGTTTTTTTCACTCCATTTTTTTGCATTTGACACTGGTTTTCTCAAAAACTATTCGCTTTCTGTGTAATTTATTTACACCGGTTTGTTCAGAATAAAATTTTCTACATTTTTTATTGAAAATTTTTAACTGTTTCTTGGTGAAATAACAAAGTTATTCTTGCCCAAAGATGAAAAAATGTGATTTTCACTCCATTTTTTGCATTTGACACTGGTTTTCTCAAAAACTATTTAACTTACAGTTCTGGGACCTGTTTTATTCAATTTATCAGATCAAAAACCATAAGAAATGATTGAATTCGCCCCTTAATCTACCTTACCACAATTCCAGGAAGACCTCATTTCACCTGGTGAACTGAAATCCAGGCGAAACTTTCGCTAGCTGTAACTCGCTAACGAAGCGTTTTCGGACCTATGTTTATATAACATTTTTTCATTATTTTTACTAGTACAATGTGCTGTAGAAGTGGGGGGAGAACTTCATGAATCACCCTGTATAAGGAATGTCATCACTGCAATTTTTATACATACTTTTATCAATTTAATTCCTATGGCAAAGATGATGACGTGAGTAAAAAACTGGCAAAATTTAGCGCTGTATGAGGTTCTATTCGCAGGACAATAGGAAAGAAAACGAGGCATGACACCCAAATGAAATTTCATATAGGCTGTACCATAACATTTATATAGGCATAACGTATGGGAGTGAAACATGGGTGTCATTACAGAGAAATGAATCTCGTATCCAGGTTGCTGATATTAGATTTTTGCAGGAAGTCAAAGTTTGTACCAGGTTAGATAGAATCGACCCTGTTTTGTAAGAAGGGTCTAACCCACATTATATAATTGTTCAGGAGAAGCAAAAGAAGTAACCACTGCACATAATGTACGTAACTTATAACCTAAATAGTTCTTCAGGTAGAAAGCTAATTTTAGCACATATTACTCATTTTATTATGGTCAAATTAGATCTTACGTATTCCTTTTATTATTGACCCCTTCTAACATATTTCATGTGACGGTTCTAGAAACTGTGAACTGGAGCTAACTGGTAGTTAACTCCTTTTTACAGATCAAAATTTAAAAATTTTCACTAAAAACCAACATTTAATTTTGTAACTATTCCTTATACAGTTGTCTCTTTCTTACACATAAAAATATACATCTTTAGGACGTTCATTCTGCAGTTAACCCATTTTCGCCAATAATGTCAGTTAGCACCTTCTTACAAAACAGGGTTGATATGTAAAAAAGCTAATTGCGCCGAGTTAAATGTTCAGTGACTCTGTGAAACATTAAGAATATATAAGAGAAACTAGTCCAAACATTTACTTCGCATGCCAGCACACAGATTTCTTCTGCGAGTATGGAAATGTAAACCTAAAGGGAAGCGAGGCTTGGGAAGACCTACAAAGAGATGACTACCGGAACAGGGCCATTGAGCCTTATCCTTGACAGATGATGATGATGAGGAATGTCATTATCTATATATTAATAGCGAGCAGCTTTTTTTTCAACACGATTTTAACCACCTGAACCTTCACCGATTTTCCCCGAAGTGGGCTCAAATGAATCGTCTATTCGAGTAGATTTGTAGAAAACTATCCCAAATCAAATATTTCAATTTATGACCGTAAAATAGGAGGTCTAAAATAGATTGGACAGGGGGCAAGTTAAACGAACTGAAGTATAGGCCTCTCTCTTTCTCTATCTATCCCTCCCACATCTCGCACAGCTATTTCAGTTTGGAGACCGGGCAAGTTTAACCAACTAAAGTATAGGCCTACCAACGCATTGGAAGTGTCACGGTCAGATCGCGTTGGAATTTCCAACGTAGTTGTTGTAAATTTGTATACAATTCGATCTGTTATATTTTGGTTTTGTTTTTATGTGGAATTAAATAATGAGATTTTAGAAAAAATTGGAGCAGTTATGACTGCTGTCAATCCGTATGCTCAAAGCTATAAGAAACTGGGTGACATGGTAAAATATGAAGAGGCAATTGCACGAACTGAAAAGCTCCTGCCACTATACAATTTTTTTATGAAGTTCCATCATGAGCCGAATGAGAACAGAAGAAGATTCAATGAACCAGTAGTACAATAAAACAAAAAAATCTGGTGTGAAACACTCACACAACTTTCTCTTGCCAATGCAAATAATTAACAATAAACCTAACATTATTAATAAAATATTAGAAATAAACAAAAAACTAACCTCAAAAACATAACCTTATTTTAATCATGAGTGAATGATGCAAAATGAAAATCGAACTCAGTTGAGCTTAAAAAACCGAAAATCACACTTTCACGCTAAACTAGGCTCTGTAGAGAGAAATTCTCTAAATAAAAGTTGTAGATCTCTTAATTTTCTGTAAATTTTATTATAAACTCTTTTGTCGTGAAATGCGTACTAAAGCCGAAATATTAAAAAAAATCGATTTTTCACACGTTTTCGTGAGAAACAACAGAAAATCGCTAATTACCGCTAAACTAAGCATTATACAAAAAAAATGCTTGAAATAAAAGTTGTAGGTTTTTAAATTCTCTACAACTTTTATTATGTACATTTTTGCGCTAAAATGCATATTAAAGCCGTAATCTTAAAAAAACAAAGTTTTTACGTGAAAACACCCTTACCAAGAATTTCAGCCAAGATGGCGCCTACCCTATCTAGTAGAGCATAAAAAAGTTAGTAAACCAGGCGATTTTTAAAAAAATCGTAGGACCAGTTTTTGAGAAAATCGCAAAAAAGTGAAAAATTACATGAATAAACTACTACTTCCGGTTGACCGATTTTGATGAAAATGTTCGTGTCTGGTCCGGTAGTGGTATGTAACTTCAGTTTTAAGTTTCAAGTTCGTACGACGTTCCGTTCTTGAGATATTTTGTACACACACACACACACACACACACACACACACACACACACACACACACACACACACACACACAGACCAATCGCTAAAAACATGTTTTTTGGGTTCAGGAGGTCTGAGAACGTATAGATCCGGTGAAAACTCGATTTCGAAAAATCGACATGAAAACAATACTTTCCTTTCTATATATTCATATAGGCAAGAGAAAGTAAAAATTTGTTTACAGAGAAGTTGTATAAAAACAAATTTACAGTTTTGTGCGGGTTTTCCCGCACAGGTTCACCTAGTTATTATAATTGTAAGGTACTTTCTATACAGAAATAATAAAATGCTTCAAGTCGCATCTTTAATAAATTCCTCAGTAATAAATTAACTGTTTCTTTAGATAATTAATTAATTGATTTTTTTGTCAATAATATTATTTGTGTGCTAATATGTTGCAATGTGTGTTTCATCGACTGTCATACGATGAATAAAGTATTTTTTAAAAATGAACACGATCAATTTTATGGTCTGTAACCGTGTTATCCAACTTATTTGGACAAAGTGATTGGCGTAAAGAGAATATATTATATATTATGTATTTATCGCCACGATATTCTTGCATAAAGTGCTAAGGCTATGAATACTAAAGATGGGAGGGGGGGAGAATGATACAATGGACCTGAGTAAACTTATAGGCTAGTCTACTAGGAAATTGGTGCTAAGTACGCAGAAAAATCTGGTGTGAAACACTCACACAACTTTCTCTTGCCAATGCAAATAATTAATAATAAACCTAACATTATTAATAAAATATTAGAAATAAACAATAAAACTAACCTCAAAAACATAACCTTATTTTAATCATGAGTGAATGACGCAAAAAAACAATCGAACTCAGTTCCGCTTAAAAATACGGAAAATCACGCTTTCACGCTAAACTAGGCTCTGAAGAGAAAAATGCTTTAAACAAAAGTTGTAGATCTTTTAATTTTCTATAAATTTAATTATATACACTTTTGTCGTAAATGCATACTAAGACCGAAATGTTAAAAAAATCGATTTTTCTCAAGTTTTCGTGAGAAAAAAACAGAAAATCGCAAATTACCGCTAAACTAAGCGTTATACAAAAAAATGTTTGAAATAAAAGTTGTAGAATTTTACATTCTCTACAACTTTTATTATATAACGTTTTGCGCTAAAATGTATATTAAAGCCGCAATCTTAAAAAGAAAATGTTTTTACGTAAAAACAGCCTCAAGCAGAATTTCAGCAAACATGGCGCCTACCCTATATTGTAGAGCATAAAAAGTGTAGTAAACCAGTTGATTTTTAAAAAAATCGTAGGACTAGTTTTTGAGAAAATCGCAAAAAACTGAAAAATTATACGAATAAACTACTACTTCCGGTTGACCGATTTTGATGAAAATGTTCGTGTCGGGTCCGGTAGTGATATGTAACTTAAGTTTCAAGTTTCAAGTTCGTACGGTGTTCCGTTCTTGAGATATTCTGTTCACATACCACACACACACACACACACACACAGACACACACACAGACCAATCGCTAAAAACATGTTTTTTGGGTTCAGGGGGTCTGAAAACGTATAGATCCGGTGAAAACTCGATTTCGAAAAATCGACATGAAAACAATACTTTCCTTCCTACATATTCATATAGGCAAGAGAAAGTAAAAATTATCGGATACCTGTATCAGGTACAAGTTACCGAATACTTGACAGTTACTTACAAACTAAAATATCTTTACAAGTCCATTGATAAATAATTTTTGTTTTACGTCTGACTGTTTTGCAATTTCTGCTAATACGGACGTTGAAGAATGATTATGTTTGAAAATGAGTGTTAAAACCTGACCAAGAATCGAACCCGCGACTACGGCGTAGAAGCCAGTTGCACTAATTACTACACAAACGGGCCGGCTAATGAAGAAGAAAACAAGAAAAGGCTGGTTTGAATTTCTAGAGGCTTTACTAAGGAAAAGGAGGTGTGAAATGGTTTACAATTGCCTTACTCACTGAGTAGAAAAGTATGCTTATCAGCATGCCAGACCCTCCGAAAAGCGTCTTGTTTTCAACTGGTAAATGACACTTTAACTTCATTCACCACAGTGTCTGGCTGCATAATGATTGATCTCAGAGGAGATAACTGTGAATAGGCTACTATAGGTTTCATAATGACATACACCCGAGTTTTCACCGTTGCATCTGCAAAACGATGAGTCAAGATTTCATACTTTGAATCAACATTTAGCACATTTTTTTTTCGAATAGCTCTTTAACGAGAGCACGCTAAATCAATATTTGGGGTGTTTCTTCATGTCCTACGCTGCTCCATTCTCTTCCTTGCCCACACCTCCCTCATCCTTCTCGATCTGTCCATTCTCAGCTGGTCCATATTGTGAGGTTCACACCTCCTCCTCTCACTTTCCTCCCTAAAGGTCACTCTCTCAACTTTACCCCGAAAAACCTCTCTATTGCATATATCTTCTGTGGTAATCCCTGCCGTTAAGCAATCTGACAGCGTTTCGGTGAACCATGCTGGCTTAATCTTAAGTTTCATTATCCTCTCATAGACCTGTTTTGCCAGCCGATTATTGTCTATTCTCGCTATATGACCAAAAAACATAAGTCTTCTTTTCCTCATTGTGTGAATAATGTTTTCAACTCTGCTATATATTTCCTTATTTGTTCGGGGTCTATTGTACTCTGCATCTAGTTTCCTAGGCCCCAATATACTTCTCATTATTTTCCTTTCTGCGCCCATCACTTTATTTATACCTCCTTTTAGCTTAATTTTAAGCGTTTCCGCACCATACAACGCTTCTGGCCTTATCACTGTTTCGTAATGTCTGATTTTTGCACCCCATGATAAAACTTTTTTATTGTAAATTCTTCTGGTATTTTTAAAGGCATTACCCATTCTATCTGCTCTTTTCTCAAGACTTATCCTCTCATTGCCATTGATGTTAACCCACTCTCCTAGATATTTAAACACGTTTACTTTCTTGATTTTATCCTGTTGTACAGGTAAGTAATTCATACACTGTTTAACATTTGTTATGAACTCTCTTTTAGGAAACGATATTTGTAGTCCTATTTTTCTAGCGTGATTTTTTAGTCCTGTTACCCAATTGTTAATGTCTGGTAATTTTTTTCTAAGAAAGGGATATTTTGTTTTGTGACACAAAGTTGGTAGCCCTACTCAACCGGTATAGATACGACAGTTTGAGTTGATTCTCCTTGAGTTGCGTAAAATTTTGTGCTGTTTCCAGTTGTGTTACGAACAGAATGTCTTTTACCCTAGAACAACGGGTTTTCATTCTTGAACAATATTTTGCTACAAAATCGTATGCGAGTGTAAAAGAATCATTTCAAATTAAATTTTTTGGTGTTCCTCCACTCTATTCTAGTCAATTTCTTGGCTAACTAACTGATTTTTAGAGGCAGGTATTGTTTGCAGCAGAAAACGTAGTGGTCGACCAACTCTCTTGACAGATGACGTTAAGAGAATGTGAAAACAAGATTGCTCAATTCTTCAAAAAAGTTTACAAAAACTTTCCTCGCATGTTGATTTGTCATGTTCGAGTGCTCAAAAAGCTGCTAAAAAATTGAAATTGTATCCATATCACATACGATTAGTTCTAGAGCTTCAGCCTCCAGATTTAAACAAGAGATTGTTTTAGGATAAAAGACATTCTGTTCGTAGCACGACCGGAAATGGCACAAAATTTTACACAGCTCAAGGAGAATCAACTCACACTGCCATATCCATACTGGTTGAGTAGGGCTACCAACTTAGTGTCACAAAACAAAATTTATTTTTTTTAGAAAAATATTACCAGACATCAACAATTGGGTAACAGGACTAAAAAATCACCCTGTATAATAGTCCTATATACAACTGGAAAATCTATAATTTCCAGATCTAATATTATAGATTACAACTGGAGAATCTGGAAATTCTATAATTTTCTAGTTGTAGGAAAATTGCCATATCGAGGTTGGAAGACAAAAAGATCCGGTTTATTTGCTACTGTAAATAATTTCATGCGTTTAGAGACGTAGGCACAGGAGTCGTACACGAGAATTATTTGACTGACTAGTTTGAAATTTTAACTCAACATAGCGAATTATATTCTTACAGCGTGTACGAAATAGGTCAACGCAGAATAAAATGGGATAAATTTTAGATAAACGTAAAGTACCTATGTTGAATTCCGACTCATAGTTTTGGAGATGCTTTGGGTTGAAACTCGGGTGTCTATCATTATGAAACCGATAGTTGCCACAGTTATCTCCTCTACCTCTTCTGTTGTTGAAATGCTTCAGTAATATATTTCGGTGACCATGTGATAAAAAACAAAACTATTTTTTTAGCCCTGGAACTAGCAGATCGAGTTTAACCCATTCAGTCACGAATTTTTATCTTAGAATTAAAAAAAAATTATTATATTCTTACCCACCGGGTTGGTCTAGAGGTAAAGTCGTCGCCAAAATCAGCTGTTTAACAGCTGATTTTCGGAGACGAAGGTTCCTGGTTCAAATCCTAGTAAAGGTAGTTATTTTTATACGAATTTGAATGCTGGACAGTGGTTACTTTGATGGTTGGGGTTCAATTAACCATACTCTCTCAGGAATTGTCGGCCTGATTCTGTACAAGACTACACCTCATTTACATGTCATATATATCATCCTCATCTGATTGGGTCATGGGGGTTGCTTATTGTTCTGAATTGAACAGATTGCAACGTACACATACTAGGAATTAAAAAATATAGATATATATATTCTTATACCGTGCGTTCGGAAAGTCGCTGTGCACTGGAATTGTGACTATGGATTTATGAAAATATGTATAAAGAAATGACTAAGCATTTTGGAAAAAAAATTATTCAATACCTTAATTACATTGTTAAACCGTGATTACATTGTTTATAGAAGGTGTTCGAAATGACCTCCATTGGCATCAATACAGCATTGCACTCGTTTCATTTTGTTTGCAAACACCTTTCGCAACTGAAGAACAGTGATTCCTTGAATGTATGCCGTTATTGCGGCTTTAAGTTCGTCAATCGGAGTGTGATGACGCTAATGGAGGTCATTTCGAACACCTTCTATAAACAATGTAATCACGGTTTAACAATGTAATTAAGGTATTGAATAAATTTTTTTCCAAAATGCTTAGTCATTTCTTTATACATATTTTCATAAATCCATAGTCACAATTCCAGTGCACAGCGACTTTCCGAACGCACATGGCCAAGGTGAATGAATGGGTTAAGTATTATTTTCCGTGAAAACTTTAAGGTTCCACCCCTTACCTTTGGTAGGGGGTAATATTTTTTAGCCCCTGAACGGTGCTTCGTAGCGATAAAGTGTATAGAATTTTTTTGTGCCTCTCCCAAAGTACTTCAATGCCATGTAAAGTTGCCTTTAACCTACCTGTTCGCTGAGAAAACTCAAAGCACTAGCATTTCGGCTTTTAGGGCTTGCTGTTTTCATGTTTTTCTTTCTTTACACCTTCACAACAATTTTTTTGGCAAATGTTTATTGATAAAACTTTACACGTACCCATAGCATCACGGAGAATTTATTAAATTTTTGATCGGGGTCCTATAGGGATTTCTACCCCAACAGAAATTTTTAAACTTTGCGAATACAAATAATCTTTTAACGGCATGTTATTTAGCGAAGAAAATTACATAAAAATTTGGTAACCCGAAAATTTTCAGGTCGCAACCCCAGGTCGCATGAGAAAATGAATAACTCAAAGTGTCCTACTTTCAAAGTTGAAATTTTCAAACTTTAAACATTAACCTAAAACTTCAAAACTTTCAAATTTAAAATTTTTTAACTTCAAACTTCATTTTTACTTTCTCTTGCCTATATAAATATATAGGAAGGAAAGTATTGTTTTCATGTCGATTTTTCGAAATCGAGTTTTCACCGGATCTATACGTTTTCAGACCCCATGAACCCAAAAAACATGTTTTTAGCGATTGGTCTCTGTGTGTGTGTGTGTGCGTGTGTGTGCGTGTGTGTGTGTGTGTGTGTGTGTGTGCGCGCGCGTGTGTGTGTGTGTGTGTGTGTGTGTGTGTGTGTGTGTGTGTGTGTGTGTGTGTGTGTGTGTGTGTGTGTGAACAGAATATCTCAAGAACGGAACATCGTACGAACTTGAAACTTGAAACTTAAGTTACGTACCACTACCGGACTCGACACGAACATTTTCATCAAAATCGGTCAACCGGAAGTGGTAGTTTATTCGTGTAATTTTTCACTTTTTTGCGATTTTCTCAAAAACTGGTCCTACGATTTTTTTTAAAATCGCCTGGTTTACTCAATTTTTTATTCTCTACAAGATAGGGTAGGCGTCATGTTTGCTGAAATTCTGGGTGAGGCTGTTTTCACGTAAAAACGTTGTTTTTTTAAGATTACAGCTTTAATATGCATTTTAGCGCAAAACTTTATATTATAAAAGTTGTAGAGAATTAAAAATTCTACAACTTTTATTTCAAACAATTTTTTGTATAACGCTTAGTTTAGCGGTAATTTGCGATTTTCTTTTTTTTTCTCACGAAAATGTGTGAAAAATTGATTTTTTTAAGATTTCGGCCTTAGTATGCATTTTACGACAAAAGTGTATATAATTTAATTTATAGAAAATTAAAAGATCTACAACTTTAATTAAAGCATTTTTCTCTACAGAGCCTAGTTTAGAGAGAAAGAGTGATTTTCCGTATTTCTAAGCCAAACTGAGGTTGATTTTCATTTTGCATCATTCACTCATGATTAAAATAAGGTTATGTTTTTGAGTTTAGTTTTTTGTTTATTTCTAATGTTTTATTACTAATGTTAGGTTTATTGTTAATTATTTGCATTGGCAAGAGAAAGTTGTGTGAGTGTTTCACACCAGATTTTTAAACTTTTGTATCTTCAAACTTCAAAATATTATTATCCACCAACCCCTTGGGCGGCCGAACTTCACCTTGTGGTAAAGTGTGGGCGCGCAACCCACGCAACCCACTTCCACGATTCTGATCCACCCACCTACCCTTCTGAGGTCGAGACACGTAAGCGGCACGAAGCGCCCTAGAGTGGCGAGTTTAAGTATTATTTTCCGTGAAAAATTTATTTAGACTGTATATACATATAACTAATTATCTTGAATACTTTAGAAGTAGAAATTTAGCGTTTAAATTCTATTAAGTAATGTTTCACTAGCAATAAGCCCGTAAATTTATTTTGAAAATGATGTTACTTTCATATCTTTATACTACGGTATTCTACGTCGTTTATAGGCTAATTGAGGCCAAAAATACAAAAGATAAAAAATATATTCATAATAAAATTGTTACGTATAATATGTAAAAATAGAAATAATTATTTATGATAATGTTATTTTTATATTTTTATGTACGTCGAAACTACGGACATTTTAATAGCTCGACGTAATATTTTATTTTAAATTCATTCAACTTTTGTGTTACAACAAGGGAGAATTATTTGAAATTTATCATTTCTATGTTACAGTGCAGAAACAAAAGATTGTGCGTAATAGAAAAGTTTGATACGGAATTATTATTTTTACTTTCTCTTGCCTATATGAATATATAGGAAGGAAAGTATTGTTTTCATGTCGATTTTAACAAATCGAGTTTTCACCGGATCTATACGTTTTCAGACCCCCTGAACCCACACAAACATGTTTTTAGCGATTGGTCTGTGTGTCTGTGAGTGTTTGTGTGAACAGAATACCTCAAGAACGGAACATTGTACGAACTTGAAACTTAAGTTACATACCACTACCGGATCCGACACGAACATTTTTATCAAAATCGGTCAACCGGAAGTAGTAGTTTATTCGTATAATTTTTCACTTTTTTGCGATTTTCTCAAAAACTGGTCCTACGATTTTTTTTAAAATCGCCTGGTTTACTACATTTTTTATGCTCTACAAGATAGGGTAGGCGCCATGTTTGCTGAAATTCTGCGTGAGGCTGTTTTTACGTAAAAACATTTTTTCTTTTTAAGATTGCGGCTTTAATATGCATTTTAGCGCAAAACATTATATAATAAAAGTTGTAGAGAATGTAAAATTCTACAACTTTTATTTCAAACATTTTTTGTATAACGCTTAGTTTAGCGGTAATTATCAATTTTCTGTTTTTTTCTCACGAAAACGTGTGAAAAATCTATTTTTTTAAGATTTCGGCCTTACAATGAATTTTACGACAAAAGTGTATAAAATAAAATTTATAGGAAATTAAGAGATCTACAACTTTTATTTTAAGCATTTTTTTGTATAGTGCCTAGTTTAGCGTGAATGAGCGATTTTCCGGATTTTTAAGCCAAACTGAGGTCGATTTTAATTTTGCGTATTTCACTAATGTTTTTTGAGGTTAGTTTTTTGTTCATTTCTAATGTTTTATTACTAATGTTAGGTTTATTGTTAATTATTTGCATTGGCAAGAGAAAGTTGTGTGAGTGTTTCACACCAGATTTTTAATATGGTTATTACAACTTACAATACGCAAGTTCATGTAATACGAGTTATTTGTACTCTATACTATGAACTAACCCCTAACCCCACATAATACGTTCTTGCTGAGGTCATCTGCCGGAACGCTGATTTCTGATTTATAGTAAAACTGGCGTGAAACACTTACATGACTTTCTCTTGCCAAAGTAATTTTTTGTCATCAGTCTCTTGTGTCTCGAGTGCCCTTAACAGACAGGTGTAGTGTCAATTTATTTACACTCAATCTGTCCATTGCAGAGCTAAAATAAATAGTTCTGTTTCTTATCACATGGTCAGTCAATTAAATGACTGAATTATTTAAGAACAGAAGAGGTAGAGGTGTAAAAGACACTAATCAGAGTTATCTTCTCTGAAAGTAATGAATTTCATTGTACAGCCAGACCCTGTGGTGAATGAAGTGAAGGTGTTATTTACAGAGTGGAAAATATGTGCTTTTCAGAGGGCCCGGCATGCTGATAAGCATACTTTTCCACTCAGTGAGGAAGGCAATGGTAAACCACCTCACTCCTCGTTTTACTTAGTAAAACCTCTACAGGTTCAAACCAGCCTTTCGGCTGTTGACCTAAACAACAGTCTCTTGACTTGTTTGATACAGTTCTCCAAGCTGTTTTATCATCCACGAGTCGTTTCATATCTACAAACCTGTAACACCCTACATCTCTTGTGTTTTGCTTTATATATTCTAACCTTTTCATCCCCCTACAATTCATTCCCTCAGTATTTTATTATTGATAGACCAATACCTGGATGTCTTAAGATATGCCCCACTAGCCTATCCCTTCTTCTAGTAAGATGCTTCCATAAACTTCTTTTTTCATCCACTCGCCTAAGAACCTCTAAATTACTTATTTTGTCCACCCACCTAATCTTTAACATTTTCCTATAACACCACATTTCGAAAGCTTCTATTCTCTTCCTTTCTACAGCCCCTATCACCCATGTTTCACTCCTGTATACTGCTACTCACCAAACATAGTGTTTTAAGAAATTTTTCCTAATCTGTAAATCAGTGTTTGTAGTCAGTAAGCTGTTTTTCATTTCAAAGGCATTTTTAGCTTGAGCAATCCTACTTTTGATATCACTTGTGCTTCTACCATCCTTTGTTATTTTACTCCCTAGATAGCAGAATTCCCCAAGTTCCTGTATGTTTTCGTTACCTACTTTTAAATTTCCCATTTTTTCTAAACAACTTATGGATAATATAATAATAGCATAATATAATAATGGACAATATAATCTATGCTTAATCGTGAGTAAATAATGTAAAATGAAAAACATAACCTATTTTTAATCATTAATGTTTGACGCAAAATTAAAATCAACTTCTGCAGAACTTAAATATACAGAAAATTACTAATTGCCTCTATACTCTGTAGATAAAAATTTTTAGAATAAAAGTTGTAGGTTTAATTTTTATAACTTTGATTATACGCAGTTTTGTCGTGAAATATTATATTAAGGCCGCAATCTTAAGAAAATTATTTTTTCCTACGATAGCATAGACCCCCTTCCCGTCCAAGAATTTCAGCAGATGCATAACCTATCTTGTAGAACAGTGTTTCCCAACCGGTGGTCCGCGGACCAAAGGTGGTCCGTGAGAGCCTTCGGGGTGGTCCGTGAGAGTCCGGTGACTACTTATAAAAAAATAATATTTACCCGTGATTAAATCAAAGTTACGATTTTCATTGAACAAGATTAAGTAAATACATTCAAGATTCAGATTAAGTAAAGGTAGAAGAGTTGTGGTGTAAGAAAGCCCTGGGCTTCCCCAAGATTCGGCAAGTAGCTTTCCGGTATGTTATGATTTTTTTCAACTACTTATTTGTGTGAGCAGGGGTTCTCTAGTTTATTATTAATTAAAAACAAACAACTAAATCGGCTAAGTGTAAGCAGTGATTTGAGAGTAGCTCTTAGCAAGAGCCTAAAACCTAGAATTCCTCAGCTAGTCAGAAAGATTCGTGCACAAAAGTCGCATTGAAATTTTCATTTCATTTTTAATTCATTTTTTAATTCTCATTGTTATTTTCGACTAAGTAAATTCTGTATTCCTTTTTTTATTAAAAGATAATTTATAATTAAAATATTTTTACTTTTGGTGATGTACAATGTACCATACTTTCTGAAAATAACAATTATTTGTTTGTAATAATAGTTTCTTAATTAATAATAATAGTTTGTTTCTGAAAATTTGTTTTATATTATCACCTTTTAATTTGGTTACAACTGATAAGATATATACAATAATGTAATGGGTGGTCCGTGGTAGTTCACTCTCAGGCTGAGTGGTCCGCAGACCACTGCGGGTTGGGAACCACTGTTGTAGAGCATAAAACAAGCAGTAAATGAGTCGATTTTTAAAAAAAACGTGGGAGCCCGTAGGTACATTATGTTCTAACCCCATACATACGTTGTTGCTGAGGTCATTAGCCGGAAAGCTGATTTCTGATTTATTAAAATTTGTCATACTAAGTATAATTTTTGGTACAGGCTATTTTAGACCACGTAAGGTAACTGTTTTGCTCATAACAGGTAGGTGTATTGTTACATTATTTGCATGCCATCTGCTAGTTCCAGGGCTACAAAAAAATAGTTCTCTCTCTTATCGCATGGTCACCCAATTATATGACTGAAGCATTTAACAACAGAAGAGGTAGAGGTTTAAAAGACTCTAGTCAACAGTTATCTCCTCTGAGAGTAATGAATTTCATTATACAGCCAGACCCTATGGTGAATGAAGTGAAGGTGTCATACATGTACGGTGGAAAGTATGTTATTTTCGGAGGGCCTGGCATACTAATGTATGCATATTTTTCCCCTTAATGAGGAAGCAATAGTAAACCGCCTCACTCCGCTCTTTTGGTTAAGTCACTATCCAAAAAACTCTTTTGGCTTTTGGGCTCTTTTGGTCACTATCCAAAGAACACTTTTGGCTTTTGGGCTCTTTTGGTCACTATCCAAAGAACTATTTTGGCTTTTGGGCTCTTTTGGTCACTATCCAAAGAACACTTTTGGCTTTTGGGCTCTTTTGGTCACTATCCAAAGAACTCTTTTGGCTTTTGGGCTCTTTTGGTCACTATCCAAAGAACACTTTTGGCTTTTGGGCTCTTTTGGTCACTATCCAAAGAACTATTTTGGCTTTTGGGCTCTTTTGGTCACTATTCAAAGAACACTTTTGGCTTTTGGGCTCTTTTGGTCACTATCCAAAGAACTTTTGGTTAAGTAAGTGAGTGGAAAGACCGATCCGTCTGATTTCTACGTTGCATCCAACGACGACAAGTGTGCGCCTACCTTTAGTCTGAACTTGATTTTGAAGATATTGTAAAAATTTGTTTGGAACAAATGAGACTAAATCTATACACAGTGTGAAGTCGATTATCCGGACCAATTGGGGATTTGATCGTCCGGTAAATTGATTTATCCGGATAACAGATTTTCTGAACTTATTTTACGTTATAGAAGCTAGAACTGAAAACTGTGCTATAATACGTACACGTCATTATTATACTTTTAACTTAATTTTTATTAAACACACAAATTTAAAAATCTGGTGTGAAACACTCACACAACTTTCTCTTGCCAATGCAAATAATTAATAATAAACCTAACATTAGTAATAAAACATAAGAAATAAACAAAAAACTAACCTCAACAAACATAACCTTATTTTAATCATGAGTGAATGATGCAAAATGAAAATCAACCTCAGTTTGGCTTAGAAATACGGAAAATCACTCTTTCTCTCTAAACTAGGCTCTGTAGAGAAAAATGCTTTAAATAAAAGTTGTAGATCTTTTAATTTTCTATAAATTTAATTATATACACTTTTGTCGTAAAATGCATACTAAGGCCGAAATCTTAAAAAAATCAATTTTTCACACATTTTCGTGAGAAAAAAACAGAAAATCGCAAATTACCGCTAAACTAAGCGTTATACAAAAAATTGTTGGAAATAAAAGTTGTAGAATTTTCAATTCTCTACAACTTTTATTATATAAAGTTTTGCGCTAAAATGCATATTAAAGCTGTAATCTTAAAAAAAACAACGTTTTTACGTGAAAACAGCCTCACCCAGAATTTCAGCAAACATGACGCCTACCCTATCTTGTAGAGAATAAAAAATTGAGTAAACCAGGCGATTTTAAAAAAAATCGTAGGACCAGTTTTTGAGAAAATCGCAAAAAAGTGAAAAATTACACGAATAAACTACCACTTCCGGTTGACCGATTTTGATGAAAATGTTCGTGTCGCGTCCGGTAGTGGTATGTAACTTAAGTTTCAAGTTTCAAACTCGTACGATGTTCCGTTCTTGAGATATTCTGTTCACATACACACACACACACACACACAGACACATACACAGACACACACACAGACCAATCGCTAAAAACATGTTTTTTGGGTTCAGGGGGTCTGAAAACGTATAGATCCGGTGAAAACTCGATTTCGAAAAATCGACATGAAAACAATACTTTCCTTCCTATATATTTATATAGGCAAGAGAAAGTAAAAACACATAAATGTTATGTAGGCCTACTCATACAATTCACTATATCGTACTTTACAAAATAAATGAACATATAGTACTACTATAAGTTAAAAACACTAAAAATTATAATTATGTACAGTATAAATGTGTTACACAAAATTAGTTTTTAAAAAAATCTGAAATATTCCTTTGTTTAAGGGAAGCAACTCTCTTGCTAGCAGCCAAACTCGAAGTCGTTTTAAAATTAAAACTGTAGCGGCATTCTGGTTGCTGTTCCAGCCATGTCATTCCATTTATTTATTTATTTTTTTTTTGTATGTCTACGAAATTCAGAAATAAATTAGTAGGCTACATACATAAATGTACATAGTATTACATACGTACAGTATTTTACAAATTTTTTCTGTAGGGCATCCGGATAACCGGTCGTCCGGTTGATAGACGTTCGGATAATCGACTTCTTACTGTATATAAAATTCAATGTAAGTTTGTGTGTGTGTGTATGTTCCCCTTTATCTCCTAAATTACTGAACCAATTTTCATGCAGATTTTTTTATGTTGTAACTATGATGCCGGTGCAGGTTTTAGGCTATTGAAACCCTTAAAAAGTTAGCCCTAAAGGGTTGAAAATAATTATTATGTCCTACATTAAGGTTTTTATGAGGTTAGATAATCTGCTGCTTTTAAACCAGCTGATGTGATTCAAATAAAGGTTTGTCATAAATAAAGTCATATGATTTAGCAAATAGCGACGTGGTGCTAAGGATCAGCTGGTGACAACATCACATGATAATTTTATTGTATTTTATTATGTAGATACGATTTTGTTTGCCCATAACAGACAGGTGGAGTGTCAAATTATTTACACTCAATCTGTTCGTTGCAGGACTAAAATAAATAGTTCTGTTTCTTATCACATGTTCAGCCAATTAAATGACTGAATCATTTAAGAACAGAAGAGGTAGAGGTATAAAAGACACTAATCAGAGTTATCTCCTCTGAAAGTAATGAATTTCGTTATACAGCCAGACCCTGTGGTGAAAGAAGTGAAAGTGTCATTTGCAGAGTGGAAAGTATGTGCTTTTCAGAGGGCCTGGCATGCTGATAAGCATACTTTTCCACTCAGTGAGGAAGGCATTGGTAAACCACCTCACTCCTCGATTTACTTAGCAAAACCTCTACAGGTTCAAACCAGCCTTTCGGCTGATGACCTAAACAACAACGATTTTGTATTGTTGAGTATTTTATAAAAGTAAAGTTCCGTGTTTCTTTATTTTTTTAAAATTTTCTTTTAATTAGTGAGTGATTAATTGTTTTGATATTTTATTTTGACTTTTATTTTATTCAACGTAGATTTAAGTTTTTGGTTTTGACAATTTTTTTGTGGTTGTTCTTTTTTGTTTTTTTTCCATTTTCAATAATGCCATAAAAAAACATCACGAGGAAGAAAATCTTCAAAAGCAAAAAAACTTCAAAAAGTGATTACACCATTCATTTTTCGCGTACAAGTCGCTACGGGGGCATGCTAGTTATCCATAAATTTTCATTTGATATACACCGTGATATAAACGTGCTAATTCTTTCCGTTTATAATTTTATCAGCATAATGATAAGACAAGATTAAACAAAAAAATCCCGAACAAAAGAATTAATAAAAATTCAATCATTCGATCTAGACTGTATGAATTTTTGAGAATTCATAAATCATAAAATAATAATTAGATTAATTTGATAACTAAAGATAATTTATTAGATTTCAGATTATCATGACCTTATAAATATGGTTTAAAAAAATTATATAATTATCATTATTGACCCCTAAATTAATCAAATCTGATTAATCAAATAAATTATTTACATGATCAACTTAGAACAGTTAAATTATTACTAAAATTTCACACAAACCCCCTTCTCATAATTCTCGGAATTAATTTCAATTATTTTATATTTCTAATGGCCTATTCTTAGTACTTTTCTTATTTCTTTTAATTTATGCTAACTTCCCAGAGCAAAGTTCAAACGCACTGATAAAATTCATTGTGCTGAACTATTTATAAACAGTTTGCGAATTCACATACATATAAAAAAAAACACACACACAGGTTGTTAAATTTTCTTACAACATGTTAAGTAGCTATATAATTTTATAGTAAAGCAATGAAAATAATGTAAGATTATGAATTTGTAATCTTTAATTTTGTTTTACGTCACAGACTGAAATATAATTATGTGTCCATGACATTATTAAAGAGATTTTGTAAAAAATCTTAGCGTATTGAAGGATTGAGTAATGATAAATATCTGGTGTGAAACATTCACACGAATTTCTCTTGCCAATGCAAATAATGAACAATATAACCTAATATTAGTAATAAAACATTAGAAATAAGTTAAACAAAAAAACTAACCTCAAAAAACATAGGCCTAACCTTAGTTTAATCGTGAGTGAAAGTCGCAAAATGAAAATCAAACTCAGTTTGGCTTGAAAATGCGGAAAATCACTCTTTCACGCTAAACTAGGCTCTGTAGAGAAAAATGCTTAAAATAAAAGTTGTAGATCTTTTAATTTCCTATAAACTGATTGTACACTTATGTCGTAAAATGCATACTAAGGCTGAAATCGTAAAAATCGATTTTTTTACACTTTTCGTGAGAAAAAAGAGAAAATCACTAATTACCGCTAAACTACGCATTATACAAAAAAAAATTTGAAATAAAAGTTGTAGAATTTTACATTCTCTACAACTTTTATTATATAACGGTTTGCGCTAAAATGCATATTAAAGCCGCAATCTTAAAACAACAATTTTTTTACGTTAAAACATCCTCACCAAGAATTTCAGCAAATATGGCGCCTACCCTATCTTGTAGAGCATAAAAAATTTAGTAAATGAGGCGATTTTAAAAAAAATCGTTGGACTAGTTTTGAGAAAATCGCATAAAAGTGAAAAATGACACGAATAAACTACTACTTCCGGTTGACCGATTTTGATGAAAATGTTCGTGTCGGGTACGGTAGTGGTATGTAACTTAAGTTTGAAGTTTGAAGTTCGTACGATGTTCCGTTCTTGAGATATTTATTCTGTTCACACACACACACACACACACACACACCCAGACCAATCGCTAAAAACATGTTTTTTTGGTTCAGGGGGTCTAAAAACGTATAGATTCAGTGAAAACTCGATTTCTTAAAATCGACATGAAAACAATACTTTCCATATAATGTTCAATAATATAGTGTTCAATACTTTCTATATATTCATATAGGCAAGAGAAAGTAATAAACACACACGTTGTAAATTTTCTTACAACATGTTAAGTATATAATTTTATAGTAAAGCAATGAAAATTACGTAAGAGAATGAATATGTAATCTTTAATTGTTTTACGTCATAGACTGAAAATATTACGAGGGTAGGCTGATAAGTAATGCACACATGCTTGTAGAAAGCAACTAAATAAACTTCAGTAGCGCGCCTGGTGGCATGTGGAAGTACTATTTCTCCTCTACAAGTCTGCGCAGTTTGAAGGCGTTGCTTTCATTCAGTTTGTTTTGAGTAGTGGAAGTATGGCGTCGTGTTCTGGTGCTATGTCAACGAGAATTAAACAACGCGAATTGAACAACTTTTGAAGCGCTACCGTGACGAAGGAGACGACTTTCTTTTGAATATTGTGACGGGGGACGAGTCATGGGTTCATCATTACGATCCCGAAGAAAAAAGGCAGAGCGCTGAATATCGTCATCCACATTCTCCTGTTGTGAAAAAGTTCAAAACACAACCGTCCGCAAAAAAAATTCTTTTGACTGTGTTTTGGGATGCTCGCCGAGTTTATGTGACTGATTATCTGGAACGAGGGGCAACGGTAAATTCTGCTCAGTATATACAGACTCTGAAACACCTCCGACGTCGAGTTTGTCGTGTTAGAGGCAACCTGGCGCCAATAATTTTGCAACACGACAATGCTCGTCCACACACTTCGCGTGCAACTGGAGAGGCTCTGAGAAACCTGAAGTTTCAACCAATTTTACACCCTCCGTATTCTCCCGACCTTGCGCCTTGCGATTTTTATTTTTTTCCTCTACTGAAGAGAGACCTTAAGGGTAATCATTACAGCTCGGACAATGAGGTGAAGGCAGCTATTGCGTCCTGGGTTCGAGGAAAGTCGGAAGAATTTTTCAGTGACGGAATGAAAAAACTTGTTAAACGTTGGGAGAAATGTGTAATGCTTAACGGTGACTATATTGAAAAATAAATAGATAATTTGGTAGGTTAAGATTTGTACTTTAATTTGTTATTTACCCCATCTTGCTATTTCTTTTTGTTCGTCTTCTACAAGCATGTGTGCATTACTTATCAGCCTACCCTCGTATTATTTGTCCATGACATTATTAAAGAGATTTCGTAAAAAATCTTAGCGTATTGAAGGATTGAGTAATGATAAAAACCCCCAGTAGACCGCTTCCTGTAAAAATTTTAGGCGTGTAAGTACTTTGCACTATAAATTCCACGAATAACTGAGGAGTATCTTATGTGGGTCAGACATTTTTTGAATGAAAGTGAGAGAGTGAGTGTTGGTCAGAGACAACGAGAGGGGATTAGGCTGCGGTTCCCTTTCGCGCCCCGCTGACAGTATGTAAATTTTTTTTAACCCAACATTTCCCTTGTTGTATTATATAAACAGTTCTGAGGGAGGTGGAAGGTTGTTTGCTGATGTCGGATCAAGTGGCCAGACGGTGGGTTTTTGGTTGGTAAGGCGGTTGCGGCCTCCTTGTGGCTGGACGAGGACGCCTCAATTGAATCCAATACTAGCTACTTCCCCCATCTTGAGGGAGTGAACATGAATTTTTCTCGCCGCCTCAGATAAAAAAAGGTAGATTTTACTTTCGCTTCCTCTGTATGAATTTACTGTATATAGTTAAGGAAGGAAAGTATTGTTTTCATGTAAATTTTTCGAAATGGAGTTTTCACCGGATATACACGTTTTCAACCCCTCTGAATCTAAAATAAATATATCGATTAGTCTCTATCCCTCCCACCCTATTTCTCTTCCTACCTCCCTCTCTCGAGGTGTGTGTGTGTGTGTGTGTGCGCGCGCGTGAAAACAAAAATAGGTCATGTGCCATAAGAGAACCCGAATATTTTCATCAAAATCCGTCCCCCAGAAGTTCGAGGTCCGTTAGTTTGTGTACGTGACATCCTGTCGGACTGTCTACCTGAATTCACAGACTACATTGTCAGTTCAGGTAGACAGTCAGATTCAAGCAAAATAGGTAGTAGCGCCCACCCCCCGCATTACCCATCTATTTTTCAAAATTCTAAAAATTCTACCACAACATTGGCCAATTGATATTTCATATTATTAACATATCTGTACTAAGTTTTTTACGCTGAATAAAACAATAATTTGCCCGTGCCGAACGATCGAGCGGTTACCGAGATAGCAAGGGTTCAGAATATTGTTAATGAAGAAAAATTTAAATAACTTACGATTTTAAAATTTCGTACACGCTGTAAAAATATAATTGTCTATGTTGTGTTAAAATTTCAAACTTTTCAGTCAAATACTTATCGAGTTACACGCCTCTAAAAGCATAAAATTTGTTGCGGTGTCAAAACACGGGGTCTTTTTGTCTTCCAACCTTGATATGGCAATTTTTAAACAACATTAAAAATATAAGTTTATTATAGATCAACGCAGAATAAAATGAGCTAAATTTTGATGTAAAGTATATTAAAATCCAATTCATAGTTTTGGAGATGCAGGGGTTCAAACTCGGGTGTCTATGATTGTTGTTGTTTAGGTCATCAGCCAAAAAGGCTGGTTTGAACCTGTAGAGGTTTTACTAAGTAAATCGAGGAGTGAGGTGGTTTACCATCCCTTCCTCACTGAGTGGAAAAGTACACTTATCAGCATGCCAGGCCCTCTGAAAAGCATATATTTTCCACTCTGCAAATGACACTTTCACTTCATTCACCACAGGGTCTGGCTGTATAATGAAATCCATTACTTTCAGACGAGATAACTCTGATTAGTGTCACAATACACCTCTACCTCTTCTGTTCTTAAATGATTCAGTCATTTAATTGGCTGACCATGTGATAAGAAACAGAACTTTTTATTTTAGCCCTGCAACTAACAGATTGAGTGTAAATAATTTGACACTCCACCTGTTTGTTATGGGCAAGTGATTATGGTCTGTCTATGATTATGACACCGATAGTAGTGGTCCTACCTATATAAAGGTCCAAAATAACTGAAATGAAGTTTTATAAAATTGTATTCTTAGTTCAGGTAAAGCATAATAATATTCTAAGTAGGCTATTATATAAACTGTAATAAACAATACACACGCGAATCTTTGTTAAGAAAGAACTTAACTAAAAAACTACTCCTAAAAAAAATTTAAAAATACATTTTAACAATAATTCCTTTGTTTTGTTATACAATTAAAATCATAAAATTTAACTAAATTTAAACCCAAAATTATCATTCTTTAATAAATTTCATTAGAATTTTTTGTTGTAATTGTATTGTAATATAATTAAAACAAAGGTATCTTTTTGTTTTTCTATATGACATTGTACATGTAGATACCTTAAATTTTTAATCAAACCTAATGAAAATTATATACGTATATGAAATGTTTTATATTAATTTATTACTAATATTTTTATGACTATGAATAAATTTAAAACAATCTTATCTTTGAAATGTAATAAAACAATAAAAAACGTAATAAAATTTATTGTTTAGTTATCTTTTTGGCCTGAAGTTAAATCAACGTGTACATGACATACTTATTCTCTGTTTTATAATTCTTATAAATAAATTCATTAATTACATTACTTAATTGATTTAAGATTGCTTAATTAATGCTTCGGTAGCTCACAGATTAACATATCCTCTCATGATTTTTAAATGTTTCCGGTTTTTCCTGATTATAAACGATTAAATTTAAATATTTATCACGAATATTTATTTTAAGGAGTAGTCAACCAAGAAAATGAAAATCAAAACTACTAGCTATAATTTATCATTACATATTTTAAATTATTTACACTCAATCTGTTGGTTGCACGGCTAAAATAAATAGTTCTGTTTCTTATCACATGGTGTGCCAATTAAATGACTGAATCATTTAAGAGCAGAAGAGGTAAGCTGTAAAAGACACTAATCAGAGTTATTTCCTCTAAAAATAATGAATTTCATTATACAGCAAGACCCTGTGGTGAACGAAGTGAAGGTGTCATTTGCAGAGAGGAAAATATGTCCTTTTCAGAGGGCCCGGTATGCCGATAAGCGTACTTTTCCATTCAGTGAGGAAGGCAATTGTAAACCACCTTACTCTTCGTTTTACTTAGTAAAACCTCTAGAGGTTCAAACCAGCCTTTCGGCTGATGACCTAAACAACATATTTTAAATGAAAGAGTAATTTACTGGTAATGATCTACCACTTGAATCAGACCAAAAAATTAATTACAGCCCCTAATATAAGGGTGAGGTTGGAAAAACAGGCTTTTACGGGGAATCAAAAATATCTCAGGAACCAAGAAAGATATCAACATGGTTCTTGTGCCAAAAAATACAGAACATTGCTCTCTATCATCTGTTGTATGCTCTTGTATGTAGTTTTTCATACAAGAAATGATTGAGGAAAAACCATATTTTCAAAACAACTTATTTTATTGTATTCACAATTATTTTTAACTAAATCCCTCTCAAGTTTTTTGTAATAATCATTCAACAGATAATAGAGCAAGAAATTATTAACATTAAAAACAAATCTGGTGTGAAACACACACAACTTTCTCTTGCCAATGCAAATAATGAACAATAACCCCAAACATTAGAGATAAACCAAAAAACTAGTTTCAATAAATAAATGTTCAATTTTAATCATTAGTGAACAACGTAAAATAATATCAACCTCAGTTTGGCTTTAAAATACTGAAAATCACTCTTTCACGCTGAACTAGGCTCTGTATAGAAAAATGCTTAAGTAAAAGTTGTACGTCTTTTAATTTTCTATAAATTTGATTATGTACAATTTTGTCGTAAAGTGCATGCTGAGGCTGAAATCTTAAAATAATCGATTTTTTACACGTTTTCGTGAGAAAAAACAGAAAGTCGCTAATTACCGCCTAAACTAAGCGTTATACGAAAAAATATTTGAAATAAAAAGTGTAAAATTTTGTATTCTCTACAACTTTTATTATATAAATTTTTGCGCTTAAATGCATATTAAAGCCGTAATTTAAAAAAAACAATTTCTTTATGTGAAAACAGCTTCACCGAGAATTTCAGAAAACATGACGCCTACCCTATCTCGTAGAACCTAAAAAAATTTAGTAAACCAGGCGATTTTTAAAAAAATCGTAATACCAGTGTTCGAGAAAATCACAAAAAATGAAAAATTACACGAATAAACTGCTACTTCCGGTTGACCGATTTTGATGAAAATGTTATGGTCGGATCCGGTAGTGGTATGGAAAGTAAGTTTCAAGTTCGTACAATATTCCGTTCTTGAGATATTCTGTTCACACACACACACACACACACACACACACACACACACACACACACACACACCAATCGCTAAAAACATGTTTTTTTTTGGGGTTCAGGGGTCAGAAAACATGTAAATCCGGTGAAAACTCGATTTCTTAAAATCGACATGAAAACAATACTTTCCTTCCTATATATGTATTTATATAGATAAAAGAAATTAATACACCAATCAAATTAGGTATTTCTCAATAATATACAGTTCCGATGAAAAATTAAGAGCCGAGAAAAAGGAAGTTAAGTAAAAAGAAAATATTGATGTATCACGCAGACGTCTATTGGTAAATGTAGGCGACTGTATTATGTACACAGAACAGACATAACAATGATAAGAAATACGATTACTACTAGACAATCACAACATTATAAAATTTATATTATAGTAACTTGTATTATTTTTAACTTGACAATAATATTTTATTACATGTAATTCAGAATTTCTAGACTGTCTACGTTCTATATAGTGCAACATAGGCTCTAAGCATGCAAATAAAGTCATACACAACTAATCATACAAGGCTATTGCTCTATATTTTTTTATTCAATGAAATTAATATAGGGCTAGTAAAAAGTTTTGTGACAATCGATTTGAAATAAATATAGCTTACAAAGGTGAGGCTGTTTTCACGTAAGAAAATTGTATTTTTAAGATTGTGACTTTCATATGCATTTAAGCGCAAAAATTTGTATATTAAAAGTTGTAGAGAATTTAAAATTCTACAACTTTTATTTCAAACATTTTTTTTGTATAACGCTTAGTTTAGCGGTAATTAGCGATTTTCTGTTTTTTCTCTCACGAAAACGTGTGAAAAATCGATTTTTTAAAGATTTCGGCTTAAGTATGCATTTAACGACAAAGGTGTATATAATCAAATTTATAGAAAATTGAAAGATCTACAACTTTTATTAAAAACATTTTTCTCTAAATCGCAAAAAAGTGAAAAATTATACGAATAAACTACTACTTCCGGTTGACCGATTTTGATGAAAATGTTCGGGTCGGGTCCGGTAGTGGTATGTAACTTAAGTTTCAAGTTTCTAGTTTGTACAATGTTCCGTTCTTGAGATATTTTGTATACACGCACACACACACACAAACACACACACACACACACACACACACACACACACACACAGAGAGAGAGAGAGAGAGAGAGAGAGAGAGAGAGAGAGAGAGACAGACAGACAGACAGACATACCAATCGCTAAAAACATGTTTTTGGGTTCAGGGGATCTGAAAACGTGTAGATCCGGTGAAAACTCGATTTCGAAACATCGACATGAAAACAACACTTTCCTTTCTATATATTCATATAGGCAAGAGAAAGTAAAAATAGATGTCCTGATTTATAGATCAACTTAAGTTTTCTAAGCTGTCGCTAAGAAAGGATTTTGCAAAAGTTTTATTTTAAATGGTAGAAACCCACCGGGTTGGTCTAGAGGTAAAGTCGTTGCCAAAATCAGCTGTTTAACACCTGATTTTCGGAGACGAAGGTTCCTGGTTCAAATCATAGTAAAGGTAGTTACTTTTATACGGATTTGAATACTAGACTGTGGTTACCGGTGTACTTTGATGGTTGGGGTTTAATTAACCATACTCTCTCAGGAATGGTCGACCTGGGTCTGTACAAGACTACACCTCATTTACACGTCATACACAAATCATCCTCATACCATTGGGTCATGGGGTTGCTTATTGTTCTGAATTGAACAGATTGCAACGTACACACATTAGGAATAAAAAAATTAAAAAAATGGTAGAATACGCAAAAATACAGAGAGTATACTTAAACAGCTGATTCTTTGTTTACGTTTGCGTGGGTGAAGCCACGCGGGACCCGCTAGTTGTACATATTCATGTACTTTAAATAACAAAAAATTAATAAAGATTTTATAAATATACTACTGTATATTCCTACGCTTTTTTTCGTCATTTTGCGGATTATCCTCGGCCCTCGTGCCACCCAATTCCGCGGATAATCGGGAGTTGACTGTAGTCGATTCTGATGGTCATTTTTTTTTGACATTCTGCAAAATTACAATCTATTCAATCATGAACAATAAGTAATTACGATGAGTAGAAAGAAACAGTTATTCACATCAGCAATCCAGTGATTACTGATGTAGCCACTAACTTGAATGTATACTATCATTTACAATAATATTAGTAATGTTAACAATGATATTAATCTTAGTAAACAAGAACATTCATACGTATAGTTCAGCCGTTCTAAGTTTGCTCCCAATGTAAACAAATAATGAGGTCACTGAGCATGCGCATTATATCTAAATGTGTACACGCTGATTAAAAAGTAATAACTAAATACTTTCAAAAGTATTTAAATACAAAATACTTTTAAAAGTATTTTTCTAAATGAAATTGTTAGGTCTACATCATATCACGACTTATGTTTTTAGTACTTTAAGTACTTATAATTTAAAAAATAGATAACTTAATAGGAATACAATATCCATAAGGTCACGGTCTCTAGCGTGCACCCTATAGTAGCTGGTTTTGGTTTGTTGACAGAAGGAGGAGCAAACTTAGAGCGGCTGAACTATACTTCAACAAACACGAACACACACACACACAAACACATACACACACACACACACACACACACACACACACTCACGCAACCACTCTAAATACGTACATTTTACCACACTAAATCTATGTACAAGGTCTAAAACGTTAAATCTTTTCAGTCTCACAAATTTATTTACACTATTGTCTAATAAGTTCACTGATAAATAATTTGTATGGACCTCAAGCCGTCTTTGATACCGAACACTGAAGTTTTTAATTTCTTGTTGAATAGAATTCATCTTTAAATCTTTATATATTAGAAATATACCAAGGTATATTGAGTAACTGTCGCAACGTTTTTGTCTGAAATCGCTCTATTATATTTAAATTTGTTCTCTTCGCAGATCCCCAGAGCTGAATGCTGTATGTCCATACGGGCTTCAAAATCGTTTTGTTGTTGTTTAGGTCAACAGCCAAAAGGCTGGTTTGAACCTCTAGAGGTTTTACTAAGTAAAACGAGGAGTGAGGTGGTTTACCATTGCCTTCCTCACTGAGTGGAAAAATACGCTTATCAGCATGCCGGGCCCTCTGAAAAGCACATTTTCCACTCTGTAAATGACACCTTCACTTCATTCACCACAGGGTCTGGCTGTACAATGAAATTCATTACTTTCAGAGGAGATAACTCTGATCGTTTTATACATTAACTCTAAAATCGTTTTATACATGAGAATTTTATTAGAAGTGAACAATTTCCATTTACGGCCAAGCAGCCAGTACATGATGGTCATTGATAATGTTTTTTTTTTACTTTCTCTTGCCTATATGAATATATAGGAAGGAAAGTATTATTTTCATGTCGATTTGTCGAAATCGAGTTTTCACCGGATCTATACGTTTTCAGACCCCCTGAACCCAAAAAACATGTTTTTAGCGATTGGTCTGTGTGTGTGTGTGTGTGTGTGTGTGCGTGCGTGCGTGCGTGCGTGCGTGCGTGAGTGCGTGTGTGTGTGAACAGAATATCTCAAGAACGGAACATCGTACGAACTTGAAACTTAAAACTTAAGTTACATACCACTACCGGACCCGACACGAACATTTTCATCAAAATCGGTCAACCGGAAGTAGTAGTTTATTCGTGTAATTTTTCACTTTTTTGCGATTTTCTTAAAAAATAGTCCTACGATTTTTTTTAAAATCGCCTGGTTTACTACATTTTTTATGCTCTACAATATAGGGTAGGCGCCATGTTTGCTGAAATTCTGCGTGAGGCTGTTTTTACGTAAAAACATTTTCTTTTTAAGATTGCGGCTTTAATATGCAATTTAGCGCAAAACGTTATATAATAAAAGTTGTAGAGAATGTAAAATTCTACAACTTTTATTTCAAACATTTTTTTGCATAACGCTTAGTTTAGCGGTAATTTGCGATTTTCTGTTTTTTTTCTCACGAAAACGTGAGAAAAATCGATTTTTTTAACATTTCGGTCTTAGTATGCATTTTACGACAAAAGTGTATATAATTAAATTTATAGAAAATTAAAAGATCTACAACTTTTGTTTAGAGCATTTTTCTCTACAGAGCCTAGTTTAGCGTGAAAGCGTGATTTTCCGTATTTTTAAGCCAAACTGAGTTCGATTGTCATTTTGCGTCTTTCACTCATGATTAAAATAAGGTTATGTTTTTAAAGTTAGTTTTTGTTTATTTCTAATATTTTATTAATAATGTTAGGTTTATTATTAATTATTTGCATTGGCAAGAGAAAGTTGTGTGAGTGTTTCACACCAGATTTTTTTTAAACTTTTTGGTACATCCTGTAAAACGACGTTACAAATCTACTACGCGTACTTATCATTGAATCACGTTTAAACACACTTACAGTAATTGTAATGTCGCTTAAGTACGTCTCATGTATACAATTAATAATGTACAAAGAAATGAAATATAAATCTGCTAATATTTTAACAGGTGCATAGACCTATAAAACATAGACATGCCGACAACTCGTGAATTAAATTGCGTCTTAGTTTTTAAAGAATGACTAACGGCGTCCAACTTACTATCAAAGTAATTGTTTCAGATAATGCGCTATTTTCATTGAAATGTATTTAAATAAATAAATAAATACATTCTTGACTGATGTAATATTTCTTGATGTTTCAAATTTCAAGGAATCGTATTACAGTAAGTTCTCTTTAGTCCTGCACGCCTTGGTTTCAGATCTAACAAAAATTTTACTACATATTTTTTCATTCTCTTGCCTATATGAATATATAGGAAGGAAAGTATTGTTTTCATGTCAATTTTTCAAAACAGAGTTTTCACCGGATCTATACGTTTTCAGACCCCCTGAACCCAAAAAAACATGTTTTTAGCGATTGGTCTGTGTGTGTGTGTGTGTGTGTGTGTGTGTGTGTGTGTGTGTGTGTGTGCGTGCGTGCGTGCGTGCGTGTGTGAACAGAATATCTCAAGAACGGAACATCGTACGAACTTGAAACTTGAAGCTTAAGTTACATACCACTACCGAACCCAACACGAACATTTTCATCAAAATCGGTCAACCGGAAGTAGTAGTTTATTCGTATAATTTTTCACTTTTTTGCGATTTTCTCAAAAACTGGTCCTACGATTTTTTTTTAAATCGCCTGGTTTACTCATTTTCTTATGCTCTACAAGATAGGGTAGGCGTCATGTTTGCTGAAATTCTCGGTGAGGCTGTTTTCACGTAAAGAAATAGTTTTGTTAAGATTACGGCTTCATTATAAATTTTAGCGCAAAAATTTATATAATAAAAGTTGTAGAGAATTTAAAAACCTACAACTCTTATTTCAAAGATTTTTTGTATAACGCTTAGTTTAGCGGTAATTAGCAATTTTCTGTTTTTTTCTCACGAAAACGTGTAAAAATCGATTTTTTTAAGATTTCGGCCTTAGAATGCATTTTGGGACAAAAGTGTTTATAATTAATTTTATAGGAAATAAAAAGATATACAACTTTTATTTAAAGCATTTTTCTCTACAGAGCCTAGTTTAGCGTGAAAAAGTGATTTTCCGTATTTTTAAGCCAAACTGAGTTCGATTTTTATTTTGCGTCTTTCACTCATGATTAAAATAAGGTTATGATTATGAAAGTTATTTTTTTGTTTATTTGTAATGTTTTATTACTAATGTTGGGTTTATGGTTAATTATATGCATTGGCAAGAGAAAGTTGTGTGAGTGTTTCACACCAAATTTTTTTTTTATTTATAATATTAGCAATAAAGCTTATTAGATTGCTAATAAGAAAATAGCAAAACAGGTAACTGATACAAGGGTTTTCAGAGGATTTGATATATTCTCCGATCATTATATGGTTGTTGCCGAAATAGCCTTATATACAAAATGGAAACAGAATACAAGAATCAGGCAACAACCAGCTGGAAATAAAGAGGAAGTATACAAAGTGTATCTTTTGGAGGAGGACAGTATAAAACGCCTGTATCAAGAGCGGATAAATCAATATATCCAAAATGCTCCCACAAATGATGATATAGAGTTGGAATGGAACAATATTAAGAACATTGTGACTAGGGCTGCTAGTGAGGCTATAGGAGTAAAGAGCAGATTCAGGAGAAGGAAAGGCATGAAGATATGGAATGAAGAAATCGAGATGGCACTCAAGAGAAAGAACGAATACTACAAGAAGTATTTGAGAAATCCAACAGCTCTCAATAAAGAGGAATACCACAAAGTTAGAAATGAAGCTTCAAAATTGGTGAAAAGGGCTCATCAACAATCATGGGATAGATTTATTGGGACCATAGAGCATGATGTACATGGCCGACAATCTTTGGCTTATAAAGTGATGAAAGTTCTTAACAAATCAGAGAGAGAAAGAGTAAAGGTCAACTGTATAAGTACGGAGAACTGGATAAATCATTATAAGGAATTATGGCATGACAAAGCAGAGCCACACACGGTTAAGATTGACTGCCAAGACTGTTGTGTCGACAACGTATCTAAGGAAGAATTTATGGAGGCTCTAAAACATGTTAAGAATAGAAAGGCTCCAGGAATGAACGGTCTCAATATGGAATTATTAAAATATGGAGGAACCGCCTTGCATTTGCGCCTAGTGCACTTCTTTAATATGTGTTGGAAAGGTCATACAATACCCAAAGAATGGTTGCAGTCAAAGGTGATTTCCATCCACAAAAAAGGAAATAGAATAGACACTAACAATTATAGAGGGATTAGTTTATTAGACACTTCCTACAAATTGTACACAAGAATTAATAATAATAGGTTAAAAACCGTAGCCGATTCCTTGATTATGGAAGAACAGATGGGGTTCCGGAAAGGTAGATCGTGTTCGGATGCTATTTTTACTTTAAAACAAATTATAGCTAAGAGACGAGAATACAACCTTGAAACCCATCTTGCATTTATAGATTTTGTAAAGGCTTTTGACAGTGTTAAACGTTCGCTTTTATGGAGGGTTCTGGAAAGGAGAGGATACCCTAAACATATTATCAGGATATTGCAGAGCCTGTACGAAGATACTGTGAGTTTACTAGATTTAGATGGGAAAGTGACAGAGCCTATTAAAACCAATAGAGGAGTTCGACAGGGATGTTGTATATCGTCGACATTGTTTAATATATATGTGGACGACATGTTGAGAACGTGGAAATATAATGTAGACTCAGGTATACAGATCTCGGATGGCTTCTTTATGAACTCTCTTTTATATGCGGATGACAAAGTTGTAATACAACAGAATGAAGACGAGTTACAAAAATCGGTATTTATGTTGGAACAAGTTGCAAAACAATACAATCTGGAAATATCATCCACAAAATCTAAAACTATGGCTTTTAAAGGTAAATATACAATAAGAACGAGAATAGAGATGAATGGAAGGGCAATAGAACAGGTTAAACATTTTCAATATCTTGGGAGTGATGTTTCATACGATTTTTATAAAGACATAACAGTTAAACTGGCCAAATTTCAGAATATTTGTGGAAATATTCACAGACATCTGAAGAATAAAACGAGGAAGGAAACACGCCTCAAATTTTTCAACAATATTGCGGTTCTAACACTCCTATATGGCAGTGAGTCTTGGGTGCATACTGCTAAAAGCGATAGTAGAATTCAAGCTGCGGAAATGAAGGTTTTACGAAGTGTGCATGGATGTACCAGAATGGATAGAATAAGGAACGTGGATATTAGAAGCGCACTATCAGTTCAGTCTTTGCATGAAAAGATAATAAAAAATAGACAAAGATGGTGTAGTCACCTGAACAGAATGCCAAACGAAAGGATGCCAGTGGCAGCTTTAAATTATCAACCAGTTGGCAGAAGAGATGTAGGGAGGCCGAGAGGGAGATGGGTACCGGAACAGGTTCATGTAACCTAATCCTTGGAAGTGAAGATGATGATGATTTATAATATTTTATTACTAATATTAGGTTTATTTTTAATTATTTGCATTGGCAATAGAAAGTTGTGTGAGTGTTTCACACCTTATTATTAAATTATTTGTTTAGATAATGTTTTTGAACCGAAGTACAGAATTTAGAAAATATTTTTATTACATAAAAGAAAAAATAAACAAAAAGAAAAGAACTTCGCTCATTAGATCATTAGACTTGAGAATGTCTCACGGATGGTAGACCACGACGAATGGGTCCAGACATTATAAAGAACAAATAAACACAATTTATTTACAAAAATATTTCTAGAATATAACATCATAACATGTTAGGGTAGAAATTTAAAATAAATTTTAATAGAGGGGATAAAATAACTTAAATACATGTCCATAGTTCAAATATTTAAAATTTATTATTAACATAGAAAAATGTTAAGTCGTAATAAAGGTGAGCCAGGCCGGTCGCACACGGGACGCGACGTCATCATTTTGTCAGAAACCGAGCAGGCACCTATCCTATCTTATTTTTTTTTTGTAATCCCTAATTTGTGTACGTTGCAATCTGTTCAATTCAGAACAATAAGCAACCCCATGACCCAATGAGATGAGGATGATGTGCAAGACGTGTAAATGAGGTGTAGTCTTGTACAGACCCAGGCCGACCATTCCTGAGAGAGTATGGTTGATTGAACCCCAACCATCAAAGTACACCGGTAACCACTGCTAATATTCAAATACAAATAAAAGTAACTACCTTTATTAGGATTTGAACCAGGAACCTTCGTCTCCAAATATCAGCTGTTAAACAGCTGATTTTGGCGACGACTTTACCTCTAGACCAACCCGGTGGGTTGATCCTATCTTATAGAACATAAAAAATCTGGTGTGAAACACTCACACAACCTTCTCTTGCCAATGCAAATGATGAACAATATAGCCTAATATTAGTAATAAAACATTAAAAATAAATAAATAGAAAACATTAGAAATAAACCCACCGGGTTGGTCTAAGTTGTCGCCAAAATCAGGTGTTTAACACCTCATTTACACATCATACACATCATCCTCATCTCATTGGATCATGGGGTTTCTTATTGTTCTAAATTGAACAGATTGCAACGTACACAAATTAAGAATAAAAAAATAAATAAATAAAACAAAACCTAGTTTTAATCATGAGAGAACGACGCAAAATGAAAATCAACCTCAGTTTGGCTTAATAATACGGAAAATCACTTTTTCATACTAAACTACGCTCTGATAGAAGTTGTAGATCTTTTAATTTACTATAAATTTGATTATTACACTTTTGTCGTAGAACGCATACTAAGGCTGAAATCGTAAACAATCGATTTTTTGCACGTTTTCGTGAGAAAAAAATAGGAAATCGCTAATTACCGCTAAACTAAGCGGTATACAAAAAAATTGTTGAAACAAAGTTGTAGGATTTTAAATTCTCTACAAATTTCAGACCAATCGCTAACAACATGTTTTGTGGGTTCAGGGGGTCTGAAAACGTGTAGATCCGGTGAAAACTCGATTTCGAAAAATCGACATGAAAACAATACTTTCCTTCCTATATATTCATATAGGCAAGAGAAAGTAAAAATTAATAAAACACAATAGCCAAATCTTATTCATGCGCCATATTGCCTCAGCCAATTAAAGCCAGTGAAGAGTATGGGCTCACATTAAACGCTAAGAAGACAAAATACATGGTCATTGCTAAGCGTGAAAATCCACAGGAACAACTTTTTGCTGGGCAAGACAGAATCGAACAAGTGGAAGCCTATAATTATCTGGGAACCCGAGTCAATTGCAGTGCAAGCCCCTGCCAGAAATAAAGATCAGAATTGAAAAGGCCAGGGCAGCATTCCTAAAAATGAGACCTCTTCTATCGGCCCGCGACCTGAGCCTCGAAACCAGGACCCGCCTCTTGAAGTGCTACGTCTTTCCCATCCTCTTGTATGGGGTAGAGGCGTGGACACTCACCAAAGAATGTAAGACCCATCTACAAGCGTTTGAAATGTGGACCTACCGGAGAATGCTTCGATACCGTGGACGGACAGGGTCACAAGTAGAGAGGTCCTCAGAAGAATGGAGAAAAAGCTGGAAATCCTGCAGAGCATAAAGATAAGAAAACTGACATACCTTGGACACATCATGAGGGGGCCTAAATATGAGATTCTGCATCTCATAATTCAAGGAAAACTCGTTGGTAAACGCTCGGTAGGACACAGACGAATATCCTGGTTAAGAAACCTGAGAGAAGCGTTTAACTGGTCGTCGCATGACCTTTTCAGAGCAGCAGTGGACAAGGTGCGACTGACCATGATGATAGCCAACCTTCGTAATGGAGAAGGCACCTGAAGGAGATATTGCCTCAGAATGTTGCACTAGTCACTAGCGACGGTCAGATAAAGTCTGAAACAAAAACATTCGTCTCTAACGTTTTTATCTCCGAGAGTTTCGTCGCGTCCTGTGTGCGACCGGCCTACATTCTAAAATAGAAAAGGATAAACAACCAGAGAAAGTAGACTTTTATAAAATTTTATCTAATTTGTGACCTCATATCTCAAGAAAATTATAATAGTTATTTTATCTGTAATAATGCATGTCTTTATTGTATTAAAATGTAAACAGAACCTTTGTTCCCAATATTATAAAAAGACGTCGCATAAGAACTAATATTTATTTACTTTAGATAAAATTTATAAATCACAATAAATAATTAGATGGGATTGTTTGAAAAACCAGAGAAGTTCTCACGATATAATTTGATATTGTTATGCTACTTTAATATTTGATATTGTAATTTGATATTGTGATTTTGTAGAGATACTTGGAGATATAGATGGGCATTGATTACAGAATTTAATTACTGAGGCATAAAAATTTGATTAATTGTTTGTTTTGTGCTTCTGTTGTGTCTAGGAAGAGGGATGAGTAGAGTGATGGGTTTTGGTTTTTAAATTTATTATGTCGTTAAGCATTATGTCATTATGCTTCAAAATGTATGCATGTCATTTTTATAAAGTTGGTGTATAGTTTTTTTTTTCTAATGTATTGCTGATTGTAATATACTGGTTGGTACAGTGTTCCCTGAAAGTATAGGGTGATTCAAAAAGAGCGCCGGTTTTGATATATCAAATTAAGAGATTTATTTTATTGAAAAACTGAAAATAAATACATCAACAAGTTCATCTTACCTTCCGATTTCATGTATGAAAAATGATGTCATGCATGTGTCCTCCTCTACTGCGCTGGCACGCATCAACTCTGTCCATGAAATTGGATATTACTGCACGGCAAGTTTCGACTTCCATTTGCCCGATAACCCTTCGAATTTCCTCCTTCAAGTCATTGATGTTTCGGGGTTTATTGGCATACACCAATGACTTCAGATGACTCCAAAGATGAAAGTCACAAGGCGTCAAGTCACACGACCTTGGTGGCCATTGATGGTCGGAATTACGAGAAATGATGCGATCCTGGAACCGTTCACGGAGCAACAACATTGTTTCTCGTGCAGCAACTGAATTTTATACGGGTGATATTGGAGATCGTACCGAAGAATTTTCCGTACAGAAGAACATCGTAAACCCAATTGTTGAGAACGGCGACGTATTGATTTTGCTAGGCTAACAGCCACACTGCCACGAACCAACGCAACGTTCTGCTCAGTTTGGCCAGAACGACGACGTCCAGAACTTTTAAGGTCGGCTGTTGAACCCGTCTCAAAAAACTTTTTCATGAGCCTGCGAACTGTTGATTCATTCGGTGCTTCATTACGTCCTAGAGTACCGCAAAGTCGCCTGACAGTAGCCGCATAACTCTCTCCACTCTGGTAAAATGTTATGACGATTAACACTCGTTGTGCAATAGTAAACTTCTCCATGGTTAGACACAGACTGCGAGAGTACTACACTGCGAACAAGAGAAACTACAACTGAATCGTCAATCGGAATGTTCTCCGAAATAGAAATGAGGTCTAACAATGTTGCCAACCGATAAACAAAAATTTACCAGCCGTTTAAAAACCGGCGCTCTTTTTGAATCACCCGTTATTACAGTAGTCTCTCGTTATCCGCGGGGGTTATGTTCTGGAGGGTTACCGCGGTTAATAAAACCGCGGATAATGATACCCCTTATATGAACAAAAAGATGGGGGTTAGGTTCTAAAGGTAAAGTCCTGTAGTCGTTTTATATGTTTAATAGTTTTAGTAACATTTTACCATTATTATAATCTATGAATATTTAATTAATACAGTACTGTACGCATAAAAAAATTAAGTTGCTTTAAAGTAGTTCGTTATGGCTGTTTGCTTCTTCTTCTTTTCAAACTCTTTGTGGACTTTTTCGTATGGTATCATAATCTCCTGAGTCCTCTTTTGAATTAAAGGCCCCTTTCTATGACGGGACCGTCTCCAACACGTGGTCAGCGAACTGCGTTACCATGCTGAGGATCTCGTTGATGGTTTGTGAAGAAATGTTTGGCTTCGTTTCAGGGTCTTCAAACAAACAAAGAACTATAGCTACGTACGTACAAAGAAGTTAGACTGACACATGGAGGAAAACGTACGGAGAAATTAGAGTATGGTGCCTGGGCATACGTACTATACGCGCGCCAGCTCATGATCTCTGTCGCCTGGGGAAGTGGGACGGGTGGCGTAATAGAATGTGAGTAATATATTTGTCTTATCGTGCAGTACAAAAACATTTAGTCATCATGTAAATATTATTATTATGTCTATGTATTTATTTATTATAGGCCTACATGTTATTGCTTTTCACAACGGATACATGTGTCACAATATACAGTTGTACATTTGTGCTAATGCGTCTCGGATGTGTTAATCATTATTCATGATTTTTGATCACTAAAGTGATTTTTATTTTGAAATTTAAAGCGTGTTAACGTGCCAAAAGTTATTAGTTTTGTGTGTTTTGTGTTAGGTAAATTTCAACGTGTATTTTTCATATCTTTTGTTTTATTTTAATATGTCTTCCCGGAAAAATAAAGCGGTAATTCATTCGGAAGTGCGACAAATTATTGCATCAGTTATAAAAAACTGTGATGAAGAATCGCGTAAAGGACTCGGAATTGGCTTAACCATTCGATTTTTTTTACCTCAGTAAAAAAATCATAATCCAAATGGATTATGATTAGGTACTGATTAGGACTGAGGTAAAAAAAATCATAATCATAATTTGCTACTAATTATTTAGGCCTATAAATTAATGTTATGAAATATATATTTTTTAATTTCCTTATTTTCTATGCTACGTACATATTTCAATTCCTGAGGACTGCCTGACTCTAACTGTAAATAATTACTAAATATTAATAAATACAATGAAAGAAAAGTAAAAGAGTTACTATATTATAGAATAAATTGAAATAATAAAACAAAAGGTTACTTTATAATGACAAGAACATTATGATAAATGTTTTTTTTATGAATAGTATAATCTTTCATTGCATGCCGTAACAGAAATTCCTCACACGGATCACGAGCTGACGCGGCTGCTATATATGGCGGTGGGGATGAGGTTGCACTGGCGAGGCCCAGTACCCGGTGACGCGCTCATTACGTGCAGTACGCGGAAATTTAGCTTGGCTCATGATGGCTGTCGCCATATTAGTTCGTGACTCAACATGATACGGACGCCAAAAAATTTATTCAAACACATGTTTTCAGAATTGTACGACTTCCTCACCCAGTACGGTGTACACAAGGTGAGAAAACGTACGTATTGTAACCGCCACCACTTCTAATTAATAATTTACACTGTGTTGCCGGCCTTCAATACTTCTTCCGGCCTTTGTCGGCGCGGTAGGCCCTTTAGCGGCGCATTGACAGAGGCCTTTGTCATCAAGGCCAAGCCAGTAGCCGCTCTCTACCACAGAGCTCTCTGCGACTATATAAAGAGGTTGCACTGAGCCGGGCGATTCAATTCCGATCAAGACACTGAGGGATTCACGTCCACCAAACAGATAGCCATTTAACAGGTTAGCCACTTAATATCGCCATCCGGTAACAGTATTTTAAGGTTTTAGGCCCACGGACAAAGTCCGCGGATTCCAAAAGATTACAGTATATTAATATTGTCTCATATTTTTACTTTCTCTTGCCTATATGAATATTTAGGAAGGAAAGTATTGTTTTCATGTCGATTTTCAGAAATCGAGTTTTCACGGGATCTATACGTTTTCAGACCCCCTGAACCCAAAAAACATGTTTTTAGCGATTGGTCTGTGTGTGTGTGTGTGTGTGTAGGTGTGTGTGTGTGTTTGTGTGCGTGCGTGCGTGCGTGTGTGTGTGTGTGTGTGTGTGTGTGTGTGTGTGTATGTGTGTGTGTGTGAGTGTGTGTGTGTGTGTGTGTGTGTGTGTGTGTGTGTGTGTGTGTGTGTGTGTGTGTGTGTGTGTGTGTGTGTGTGTGTATGTGAACAGAATATCTCAAGAACGGAACATCGTACGAACTTGAAACTTAAGTTACATACCACTAGACCCGACACGAACATTTTCATCAAAATCGGTCAACCGGAAGTAGTAGTTTATTAGTATAATTTTTCACTTTTTTGCGATTTTCTCAAAAACTAGTCCTACGATTTTTTTTAAAATCAACTGGTTTACTACATTTTTTATGCTCTACAATATAGGGGGTAGGCGCCATGTTTGCTGAAATTCTGCTCGAGGCTGTTTTTACGTAAAAACATTTTCTTTTTAAGATTGCGGCTTTAATATGCATTTTAGCGCAAAACGTTATATAATAAAAGTTGTAGAGAATGTAAAATTCTACAACTTTTATTTCAAACATTTTTTTGTATAACGCTTAGTTTAGCGGTAATTTGCGATTTTCTGTTTTTTTTCTCACGAAAACGTGAGAAAAATCAATTTTTTTAACATTTCGGTCTTAGTATGCATTTTACGACAAAAGTGTATATAATTAAATTTATAGAAAATTAAAAGATCTACAACTTTTGTTTAGAGCATTTTTCTCTACAGAGCCTAGTTTAGCGTGAAAGCGTGATTTTCCGTATTTTTAAGCCAAACTGAGTTCGATTGTCATTTTGCGTCATTCACTCATGATTAAAATAAGGTTATGTTTTTGAGGTTAGTTTTTGTTTATTTCTAATATTTTATTAATAATGTTAGGTTTATTATTAATTATTTGCATTGGCAAGAGAAAGTTGTGTGAGTGTTTCACACCAGATTTTATCTATAAGATATCAACCCAAAATTTTGGAAATGGTTAGTGGAATTTAGAAAACATTAATTATTTATGTACATGTTAGAGGTCCTTTTGACGGTTCCGGGTTTAGGGGCGGGTGACTGGTGGTCATCCCGAGTCCCACCCTTGATGACCTTAAACAGTGGTAAAGAAAGTGGTATGTCTCTCCCAGAAAGACCCTGCAAGAAAAAATTTGCCTTGGGTCCTGCTTCTGCTAAAGTTAGCACTGATATTAACTTTTAGATTCTGTAAAAAAATGTCCTTGAATAGTCGATAAAAAGATACTATACATACCTCAATCTATCTTTTTTTGCATCCAGGAGACTCCAAAGGGAGTATAGGACATGTCAAGATAAAACTGACAAACTGAAAGTTTATCACCAATTCATCAATTACCACAAAAAATTTGTTTCTGCTACTGCTTACTTCAGTAGGCTTGTCATGAACCCCATTAAATCAAATATCACACAAAATAAAAAATAAAAAAAATCAAACACAATGATAAATTCATCACTTACCAATAATTTTTTCCCGCTACTGCTTAACTCAGTAGGCTTGTCATGAACCCCTTTGTATCAAATAGTACACAATATTTGTTTAATTAGAAGTTAAATACTTTTCAACCAAAACTATTTAGAAAGGAATTTGTGTACACTGTCAAATGTTTCATCAATCAAATATTGTTTTAGCTTTTTATTAAAATGACTTAAATTGTCACAACTTTTTAAACCTTGTGGCAATTTATTGATGTATTTTCTACATGCATAAGTTGGTTTGGCGCATTTTAAGGAGGTAGTCAACCCGGAAAATGGAAATGAAAACTTCTGGCTATAATTTATCATTATTTAATTTAAATGAAAGCGTAATTTACTAGTAATAATCTACCATTTCAACCAAGCCAAAAAATTAATTACAGCCCTTAATATAAGGGTGAGGTTGGTAAAGCGGGCTTTTACGGGGAATTAAATATCTCAGGAACCAAGAAAGATATCCACATCATTATTATACTACAAAATACAGAAAATTGCTTTCTATTATCTGTTCTATGCACTTGTATATATTTTTTCTTACAAGAAATTTATTAAAGAAAACAATATTTTTGAAAACATTTATTTTATGTATTCACAAATTATTTTTTAACTAAATCCCTATTAAGGTTTTTGTAATAATCATTCCACAGATAATGGACGAAGAAATTATGAACATTTGAAAAAAACATCATCCAAATATCTCCAATACTAACCAAAAAATTTAATTTCTAAGAATGTACAATCATGTAAAAACCACATTTCCGGAAAACTTAAAGTTTTTTTTTTATAATCCCTAATGTGTGTACGTTGCAATCTGTTCAATTTAGAACAATAAGCAACCCAATGAGATGAAGATAAAATGTATGACGTGTAAATGAGGTGTAGTCTTGTACAGACTCAGGTCGACCATTCCTGAGAGAGTATGGTTAATTGAACCCCAACCATCAAAGTACACCGGTAACCACTGTCTAGCATTCAAATCCGTATAAAAGTAACTACTGTATTCAGATGAACTAATGTCCCCTAGCCATGGGAGTGAGAGAATGCATAACGCTCTCACTTGCACAACCCATACACACCGTCCCAAGAACATTGTCTTTAATTTTACTCATTGTTGTGAGCAAGCGTTTATGCATGCAGTAAACTAACAAGCAAGATAAAGACTGTAGTAATTATGTTTTCAGATTTGGATTATTACGGTAAAGCCCTTTGAGCGCATGCGTAGTTATACCTTATATCTCCCTCTCTCTCACTCGCTCGGCTATGGGACATCAGTTCGTCTGATACCTATACCTTTACTAGGATTTGAACCAGGAACCTTCAACTCCGTAAATCAGCTGTTAAACAGCTGATTTTGGCGCCGACTTTACCTCTAGACCAACCTGATGGGTCAAAACTTTGTTTTTTTTTATTCCTAATTTGTGTATGTTGCAATCTGTTCATTTTAGAACAATAAGCAACCCCATGACCCAATGAGATGAGGATGATGTGTATGACGTGTAAATGAGGTGTAGTCTTGAACAGACCCAGGCCGACCATTCCTGAGAGAGTATGGTTAATTGAACCCCAACCATCAAAGTACACTGGTAACCACTGTCTAGTATTCAAATCCGTATAAAAGTAACACTACCTTTACTAGGATTTGAACCAGGAACCTTCAACTCCGTAAATCAGCTGTTAAAAAGCTGATTTTGGCGACGACTTTACCTCTAGACCAACCCGGTGGGTTGGAAACTTAAAGTTGAAGGAATAAATTTCACTCGCCTTGCTAGTGAGCTTTATTTTAAACAGATGTTTTTTTTAACTTTTTGTCAATGTACAAACAAAGTAAACAAATTTTTTTTTTAAATAACATTATTTGCAATCAGTTTTTTAAAAATAAACAATAAGCAAATCTTTTGAATTTACAAATCACAAGTTGAGGTCTCATTACCCTGAGTACCTCTCATTGTATCAATTATTCATGTGTTCAAAGAGAAAATTACTATGTACAAAGATATTTACATTTTACAATATAGAATACTTTTCACTAAAATTTTATATACATTTAAACTCTTTCAGACAAGTCCAAAACATGGTAAAGTTTCAGGTGCCTAACTTCTTCTGCATTGTTTAGAATATTTATGGCTAATTCGTTTTCGTGACTTTCAAGTCTTGCCTGATATTTTGCGATTCAAACAAATGTTGTGATTCAGAAAATTTTAAACTTCAAATAAACGCAAAAAACAATCGAAATTTTAAAAAAATCTCTTTTTAAGTTGACTACCTCCTTAACATGCCGAAAATGGGCAGGTGGAGTATTATTTTAATTGCACTCTATCTGTTTGGTCCAGGGCTAAAAAAAAATAGTTCTGTTTCTTATCACATAGTCAGCCACTTATATGACTGAACTATTTAAGAACAGAAGAGGTAGAGGAGTAAAAGACACTAGTCAGAGTTATCTCCTCTGAGAGTAATGAATTTCACTATGCAGCCAGACCCTGTGGTGAATGAAGTGAAGGTGTCATTTGCAGGGTGGAAAGTGAGTGCTTTTCGGAGGGCCTGGCATGCTGATTAGCATACTCTTTCAACTCAGTGAGGAAGGCAATGGTAAACCACCTTACTTCTCGTTTTTACTTAGTAAAACCTCTAGAGGTTCAAACCAGCCTTTCAGCTGTTGACCTAAACAACAACAACACCTCCTTAACATTTGACCTACTTAAATTTACTGTAACAATTTTTAAACCATCCACCTTGACATTGAAAGATAGAATCAATCTTAATCAACCTGGAATTTGATCAGAACAATCATTGACAAAACCTTAATACATGTGTCATCATTGTCAAACTAAATTACATAAAATTTACTAAAGCAATTATCAAATAAGATTAATTAAATTATCTTTACTAATAAAAAGATTAAGTAGCGTGGAATTATAAAGATAAATATGTTTAAAGGTAATCCTAATTTATTTAATTTTGGTTTACATATTTGGTACAAAAGATATGTGGTTTGTATTTAGTAAGACATTTTAAATAAGTAAATAAATTACATACTCTATCAGTATCAATGTATTGAAATTAAATATTTAATAAATGATTTTTATTTTATTTTAAAACAAAAATAAATTGACTGATTGTTAATAGGTTATTTAACCTTATATTTTTTATAATGTTTACAATTAAATGTAAAATTATAATTGACTAACAAGTGATTTAACATTATGTATTGTTTACTATGCAAGGTTCAAATAAAATTTTAAAAAATCTGGTGTGAAATACTCACACAACTTTCTCTTGCCAATGCAAATAATTAACAATATAACCTAACATTAGTAATAAAACATTAGAAATAAATAAAAAGACTAACTTTAAAAAATATCTTATTTCAATCATGAGTGAAAAACAAAGTGAAAATCAACCTCAGTTTAGCTTAAAAATACAGAAAATCACACTTTCACGCTAAACTAGGCTCTTTAGGGAAAAATGCTTTTAATAAAAGTAGTAGATCTTTTAATTTCCTATGAATTTGATTATATTGATTATATACACTTTTGTCGTAAAATGCATACTAAGGCTGAAATCTTAAAAAAATAGATTTTTTACATGTTCTCACGAGAAAAAACCAAAAAATCGTGTGAAAAATCTATTTTTTTAAGATTTTGGCCTTGGAATGCATTTTGCGACAAAAGTGTGTATAATTAATTTTATAGGAAATAAAAAGATCTACAACTTTTATTTTAAGCGTTTTTCTCTACAGAGCCTAGTTTAGCGTGAAAGAGTGATTTTCCACATTTTTAAGCCAAACTGAGTTCGATTTTCATTTTGCGTCTTTCACTCATCATTAAAATAAGGTTATGTTAATTGAGGTTAGTTTTTTGTTTATTTCTAATGTTAGGTTTATTGTTAATTATTTGCATTAGCAAGAGAAAGTTGTGTGAGTGTTTCACACCAGATTTTTTTAAGTTATTTTGTAAGTTAAAACGTATTTTCAATATATTTAAACTTTAATTTTATGAGCAATATATATTTTTGATAGAAGCCTACATAGAATATTGTGCAGAAGTACGTTATACATTTATTATGTTTGTATCTATAATGATCTAATCTGTCAAGCAATTTTTATTACAATGTTTTTTTTAAAAAATAGTATTAGCAGTTTTGCAAATCCAACCAACACAAAGTCTGTTTTGAAAGAAAGTATATTTCTTATTCCAGCTTCGCTCGTTGAATTAATTGCGCCGTTAAATGAACATATAATTACGTCATCATGTTAGTTCAAAGCAATTTCTGCTAGATAGCGTTCGTGTGTATTATTCTTACACTTTTTGGCAACGTAAATTTATTTGAGGTTAATTTTTTAATTTATTATAACTGTGTTAATACAAATGATATATTTTTATAAATACATAATACTTTTGTTGTTTTCGTGGTTATAAGTATGGTTTTTATCTAAGCGTTGTCATAGGCACTTATGACAGATCGTGAGTGCAGTCGGTTTCGGTGTAAACAAAACATGTTATTCGCTCTACAATATTGTATATACAGAACTATTTGTATTAATTGATTTCATTATTGTATATCAGAAAAGTTAGTACCTTTAGTATTTTGGAATGTTTTTTTTAAGTAGAAATTACTAGTTGTAGTGGATTCCATGTGTTATTATTTTTAGGTTAGGTACCATACATCGGGTGTTCGTGTCATTAAATTTTAAAATGAGTGATTGTCAGAGTTTTAAATGCGATTTATGTAATAAGAGTTTTAATAGAAATTTTCATCTAAAACGTCATATTGAAAGTGTTCATAAAAAATTGGAGTTGATGTGTAAACTTTGTTCAAAAGTTTTCTTTCGAAAAGACTGTTTAATTTCTCATACCCAGTGTCATGGTAAACAATCTATCCGTGAATACAAGTGCCCCATGTGTTATAAATCTGGTGATAAGAAACAAATTCTTGATCATTATGCAAATGACCATAAAATTATTGTAAATTCACAAACAAAAACATTTGATAGTTATATAGAATTTGAAAAATGGAAAACTGAATACGAAAAAACAGAAATTTGTAGTTTTAGAAAGAAAAGCAGTAAGAAAAAAGCTGGTGGTTCAACGTGGTATCATTTTATATGTCATAGGAGTGGCTACTTCAAAACAAGAAGCAAAGGTAAAAGAAATATAAAATTTGCAGGAAGTAATAAAATAAACGGTTGGTGTCCTTCAGAAATAATTGCAGAAGAAAGTACAGATGGTAAATTAACAGCTCGAATTACAGTAACACATGTCGGACATGAACCTGAAATAGGACGTTTACCAATCAGTAAAGAATTAAAAGATGAAATCGCTAAAAAAATAGCATCAAAAATTCCATTTAATAAAATTTTAGATCATTATCGAAATAGTACTGATGGACAGTCAGTTCAAAGAGTAAATCTTCTTACAAGAAGTGATTTAGATAATATTGAAGCATCTTACAATTTGAAAGGTGTATCTGTGAAACGTACTGTACAATGGAATAAAAATCGGAGAGTAAAACAGAAAAAAAATAATGTAGAATCAAATTCATCAATCAATGAAGAAGTTGAAGATGACGACACTCAAAATATAAATTCAGAAATGTCATTTGAAAATATTTTAAATAATTGTAACGATATTAATCAAGATTCGGTGCAAAGAATTAATCTTCTTACAAGACAAGACCATTTCTACACAGATCATATACTTGTAGAAAATGTTGATACATCAGAATTAGCGAATGAAACCGTGGAAAATGAAGTAGTTTGTAATAAAGATTCAGAATTTATAGACAATATTACTTTAGAATCTAGATTAAATAATATACAAGATTGTTTTAAAAGAATTTTTGAACAGTTAACCAACGAAAATCAGATAACTGCTGTAGAAAATGCAATTTTTCCTTTAGAACAAGTTGTTCAAGATTTAAAAACATCTTTACCAGTTTATGATAAAAAAATTGTCTGTAAGTTAGAAGAAAATCGTCCAATAATTAAACCAACAAATAAAATTAAATCTGTATTAATTATTACCAGTACAAGAAAAATACAGTAAGGCGAGAAATCTGTCAGCAGTGACTTGATGACTTATATAACATGAATGTACTGACTGGAGGTAAGAAAAATATAACTTAAATAAGATTAACAATTTTTCCTTTTGAGACCGCAGTGGATCACTTGTCAGTTTCTAGACACTCTCGTTTGGTTCTGTTCTTTGATTTTCCTCCAGTATTCTTTCATTCTGGCAGATCTTCTTTGCCTTTCTGCTTCCTCTTTTATGTACCTTTCCTTGGAATCTAATATCTCTTTAATGTACCTTTCCTTGGAATCTAATATCTCTTTAATATACCTTTCCTTGGAATCTAATATCTCTTTAATATACCTTTCCTTGGAATCTAATATCTCTTTAATGTACCTTTCCTTGGAATCTAATATCTCTTTAATGTACCTTTCCTTGGAATCTAATATCTCTTTAATATACCTTTCCTTGGAATCTAATATCTCTTTAATATACCTTTCCTTGGAATCTAATATCTCTTTAATGTGTACCTTTCCTTGGAATCTAATATCTCTTTAATGTACCTTTCCTTGGAATCTAATATCTCTTTAATGTACCTTTCCTTGGAATCTAATATTTTTATCTTTTAATTGTTTCAGCTGTTCAGTTTTATTTTCTAGATCTTCGAAGGTGATGCCAAATTCTTCCATATCTTTCTTGATTACTCTTAACCACATTATTCCTGTCGTTTTATGACTATTTGATTTGTGATTCTAACTTTGGGTGTTCTGATTATATGTCCAAAGAAGGATATTCTCTTTTTCCTCATCGTATCTATTACCGATTTGGTCTCCTGAAGAGCTGTTCATTTGGTAGTAATCTCCATTCTCCATCTACTTAGTGTCTCTTTCCAATTGAATTGACAAAATGTAATGAGTGGGTGTTACTTTAGATCACCGGTTAGCTTGCAGAGAGTTTACCCAAGGCCACGTATACATGTTTGTGTGTTGTGTATTTACAGGGACTAACACATACGCAGTTGGTGTACAACAGGACTCAACTAACAAAAAACGGACTCTACAAGTAAAAATTTAAACCGAATTTGTGGTATATTTTGCAGATGTGTGGAGTATCCATCTTATTATTTGTTAAGGAATTCTTTATCACAATTCTATCTTGTGATTCCTGATGATTTGTAAAAGGAGATGTGGAAGATCATCACAGTGAATTTTCAACCATTTCGTAATATTAACTGCGGTAATTGATATTAAACTGAATTTAAAGTTTTATTTGATGTAACAATTTTTTTTTATGAGTATTATTCAAAAGTAAAACTGACTCAATAGAAGTTTTTGTGTTGAATCTTATTTGTATATTTTGTTTTTTTATCACTTATCCAAATTCAGGTAAATACGAGGCGTGTTTTTTAAGTAAGTACCGTTTTGGAATTAAAAAAAGACGTGCAAAGATATCGCAATAATTTTATTTTTACATGAAAGCCTGTACCTTAATCTAATTTTCTAAATAATTTCCGTGAATATTGAGGCACTTGTCATAACGTGGCACCAGTGTTTGAATACCCTCCTGATAAAATTCTGCCGCCTGATTTGTTAACCACTGCATCACAAATGTTTTGACTTCGTTATCGTCTTGAAGACGCCGACCGCCCAGGTGTTTCTTCAAGTGCAGGAACAAATGGTAGTCGCTGGGCGCCAAATCAGGGCTGTATGGAGGATGATCTAGAGTTTACCATTTAAATGATTTGATGAGATCTTTGGTCTGATTACCCACATGTGGACGGGCATTGTCATGCAGCAAAACGATACCCTTACTCAACTTGCCACGTCTTTTGTTCTGGATTGCACGACGCAGATTTTTCAATGTCTCACAATAAGACGCTGCATTGATTGTCTCATTACGAGGCAGAAACTCCACTAGCAATACTCCTTTTCTGTCCCAAAAAACTGTGCACATGATTTTCCGGGCAGAAATTGTTGCACATTTGTGCGGCCATCTTTAAATGCTCTCACCCATTTCCTTACCATTCCATCACTCATAATGTTTTGTCCGTAAACTTCAACGATCTCACGATGAATATCGATCGGTTTTACGCCTTTAGCACTAAGAAATCGTATAACAGCCCGTACTTCACAATCAGCGGGACTCACGATTGTCGGAGGCATCTTAAACACTCAGTAAACAACGTATACAATGAAGAATCAGACTGTAATGGCGTCAGTGCGTAGACAAGAGATGTAGGTAACCAGCGCGGAACGCCGACCGTAGCGCTGCGGCGGCGGAATCGCAAAACGGTACTTACTTAAAAAACACGCCTCGTATTTAAGTGAAGGCGACATCGCACACTAAAAATGTTAATGTTTCTACCTTTTCCTCTTGTTCTTTAGCAATCTAAGATTTGGTCCCAGGACGTGTTCTGGTATCCACCTAGCCACCAGTTGCCCCAGATTGCGTCGTCCAATCGGCCTGTAACTTCTGACCAGTTTAGGAATCCTTTGTGGAGACATTCTTTCAAGATTATCGGTCCATTTCTAGTGGTACTCCATAATTGTCTCTTTAAAGGCTGTCCTAGAATTTAATTTTGCATTCAACTTTCCTCTTTCGTGTATTGCAAGCAGTCACACAAGTTCAACTTTCAATGATGCATGCTTTTTTTCGTGGTATTCTGTAGCGGATGCCACAGCGCACATCTTTCCACTCGACTAGGGAATCTCATGCGCTGTTTCATTTCTGTTATTTAGTAAAAACTTATTTTAGAAATTCTTGGTGAGGCAGTTTTCACGTAAAAAATTTGTTTATTTAAGATTGCGGCTGTATTATGCATTTTACCGCAAAAATGTATGTAATTAAAGTTGTAGAGAATTTACAATTCTACAACTTTTATTTTAAACATTTCTTTTGTATAACGCTTAGTTTAGCGGTAATTAGCAATTTTCTGTTTTTTTCTCACAAAAACGTGTGAAAAATCGATTTTTTTAAGATTTTGGCCTTAGTATGCCATTTTACGACAAAAATGTATATAATAAAATTTATAGAAAATTAAAAGATCTACAACTTTCATTTAAAGCATTTTTTTGTACAGTGCCTAGTTTAGCGTGAAAGAGCTATTTTCCGTATTTTTAAGCTTAACTGAGGAGGTCGATTTTCATTTTGCGTCTTTCACTCATGATTAAAATATGGTTATGTGTTTTGAGATTAGTTTTTTGTTTATTTCTAATGTTTTATTACTAGTGTTAGGTTATTTTGGTCATTATTTGCATTGGCAAGAGAAAGTTGTGTGAGTGTTTCACACCAGATTTTTTTTCTTTGAGACCGGGCGTACACTGGAGCGCAGGTGGCGCAGTTCTGGACAAGCAGAGCAGGAGCGCCCATTGTGCACCCATTGTTGCCTGTAGGGTACCGTATATTGGGAGGCAGACATGTGTGGCGCAGCAACATGTATTGTGTCAAGCACCCACAGTTTGTAGTCGAGGTACAGTTTTAGTACACACGTTGAGCAGGAAACATGTTGGTCTAAGAGAATTTTATAAAATTTAGGCGTACCGAAACCTTATTGTATGATACCATTCGTCCTGATTACATAAAAAACTCTTCAGTTGTAAACCTAGAGTAATTCTTGAATGTAGTATCGTCAAACTTGTGTTAACTTGAACTTACCATGTGTTTTACGTTTTTTTATAAAGTCACTTTGCCATAAAATTTTCTCCCTTTGCTTTGTAAACAATGCAATTAGGTAATTCAATACTAGGTGATTCACAAAGATATGCACAAACTTTAGGAGCTTATTGTACATGTAAAAATAATGAAAAAAGTTTATATAAACATGGGTCCGGAAATGCGTCGTATCTGAGTTACGGCTAGCGAAAGTTTCGCCCGGATTTCAGCTCACCAGGTGAAATAAGGTCTTCCTGAAATTCTGGTAAGGTAGATTAAGGGGCGAATTCAATAGTTTCTTATGGTTTTTGACATGATAAATTGAATAAAACAGGTCCCAGAACTGTAAGTTTAATAGTTTTTAAGAAAACCAGTGTCAAATGCAAAAAATGGAGTGAAAACACATTTTTCATCTTTGGGGAAGAATAACTTTGTTATTTCACCAAGAAACAGTTAAAATTTTTGAATAAAACATGTAGAAAATTTTATTCTGAACAAACCGGTGTAAATAAAGTACACAGAAAGCGAATAGATGTTTGATTAAATGAATTTTTATTCATAACAGTATAAAGTAAAATTAACCAGAAAAACAAAGATGAAAAAATGTGTTTTTTCACTCCATTTTTTGCATTTGACACTGGTTTTCTCAAAAACTATTTAACTTACAGTTCTGGGACCTGTTTTATTCAATTTATCAGGTCAAAAACCATAAGAAACGATTGAATTCGCCCCTTAATCTACCTTACCAGAATTTCAGGCAGACCTCATTTCACTTGGTGAGCTGAAATCCGGGCGAAATCTTTCGCTAGCCGTAACTCGGTAACGAAGCATTTCTGGACCCATGTTTATTTAAACTTTTTTCATTAATTTTACATGTATAATGGGCTCCTAAAGTTTCTGCATATCTTCATGAATCACGCTGTATAAATAGTCTACAAGTAAAATTAATTCTTCTATAATGGAATCGGGCGAATCCGATACAAACGTATCATTCTCACTAAAATGATCCAACGGGCTAAATGGCCAAACAGGAGATAATTTATACTTTCTCTTGCCTATATGAATATAAAGGAAGGAAAGTATTGTTTTCATGTCGATTTTTCGAAATCGAGTTTTCACCGGATTTACACGTTTTCAGACCCCCTGAACTCAAAAAACATGTTTTTAGCGATTGGTCTGTGTGTGTGTGTGTGTGTGTGAACAGAATATCTCACGAACGGAACAACATACGAACTTGATACTTAAGTTACATGCCACTACCGGACCCGACACGAACATTTGCATCAAAATCGGTCAACCGAAAGTAGTAGTTTATTCATGTAATTTTTCACTTTTTTGCGATTTTCTCAAAAACTGGTCCTACAATTTTTTTTTAAAATCGCCTGGTTTACTCAATTTTTTATGCTTTACAAGATAGGGTAGGTGTTATGTTTGCTGAAATTCTCGGTGAGGCTGTTTTCACCTAAAGAAATTGTTTTTTTAAGATAACTGCTTTAATATGCATTTTAGCGCAAAACTTTATATAATAAAAGTTGTAGAGAATTTAAAATCCTACAACTTTTATTTCAAACATTTTTTTGTATAACGCTTAGTGATTAGCGATTTTCTGTTTTTTTCTCACGAAAACGTGTGAAAAATCGATTTTTTTAAGATTTCGGCCTTAGAATGCATGTCACGACAAAAGTGTATATTATAAATTTTATAGGAAATAAAAAATTTACAACTTTTATTTAAAGCATTTTTCTCTACAGAGCTTAGTTTAGCGTGAAAGAGTGATTTTCCGTATTTTTAAGTCAAACTGAGTTCGATTTTCATTTTGTGTCTTTCACTCATGATTAAAAGAAGGTTATGTACGAGGGGGTACCCAAAAGTATCCGGAATAGCTCTGCTGTGGGCGGAGCTTGTGCAGTACAAATTCCTGCCACTAGGCTGCTTGTAGCGCTACTCATTGCCAGTTCAATGCCATTTTGTTCGTTGATCTAGCTTGTTCTGTTCTCGTGCAGTGATTGTTCTCGCTAGTGCTGTTTTGTGCTCGTGTCGTTTTTCATGATGGCAAGTTTTAATGAACAACGTGCGGCTGTGAAATTTTGCTTCTTGCTCGGTAAAAACGCCGCGGAAACAGTTGTAATGTTGAACACAGCTTACAAAGACGACGCTATTGGAAAAACCCAAGTGTACGAGTGGTTTTTGCGCTTTAAAAATAGCGACATGTCGATTGAGAACAAACCTCGTTCTGGACGACCGTCGACTTCCCGAACAGACGAAAATGTTGTGAAAGTGAAAGAAATTGTACGAACAGACCGACGACAGACCATTGACCAAATATCACAGGTTAGTGGGTTATCTTGGAGCTCAGTCCAACGCATTTTAACAGAAGACTTGACAATGAAAAGAGTCGCTGCCAAGTTTGTGCCTCGGGTTCTGACAGACACTCAAAAGGAACGTCGAATTGAAACGTGTAGTGATTTGAAACAACAGCTTGAAACTGATCCAGATTTCATGTCAAAGATCATTACGGGTGAGGAGTCTTGGTGCTATGGGTACGACACAGAAACCAAACAACAATCCAGTCAATGGAAGACTTCATTATCACCCCGACCAAAAAAAAGTCGTCAAGTCAGATCGAACATCAAAACAATGCTGATTTGTTTTTTTGATGTGAGGGGAATTGTCCATTCAGAGTTCGTTCCATCAGGCCAGACGGTAAATCAAGCTTTTTATCTTGAAGTGTTAAGAAGACTACGAAACAGCATTCGTCGTAAAAGACCTAATTTGTGGCAGACAGGGGACTGGTTTTTCCACCAAGACAACGCGCCTGCACACACGGCAATCTCGGTTACCCAGTTTTTGGCGAAAAACGGCATGGTTTTGCTACCAAACGCACCGTACTCACCCGATCTGGCTCCGTGTGATTTTTTCTTGTTCCCACGCATGAAAAGTCTTCGATTTAACAACGTTGATGATGTCAAGAAAAAAACGACGGATGAGCTGGCAGCCATCACTGAAGAGGAGTACAAAAAATGTTTTGAACAGTGGAAGCACCGGTGGGACAAATGTATTAGTTGTAATGGAGAGTATTTTGAAGGGGATAAGGTTCTTTTGTAAAAAAATTAAAAATAAATAGTTTTAAAAAATAATTCCGGTTTCTTTTGGGTACCCCCTCGTATGTGAGGTTAGTTTTTTGTTTATTTTTAATGTTTTATTACTAATTTTAGGTTTATTGTTAATTATTTGCATTAGCAAGAGAAAGTTGTGTGAGTGTTACACATCAGATTTTTAAATCTGAAAAAAATATTCACCTATCTTGCGTCTCCAGTATACGCTGGTAGAAATATCTGCTTTGCCTGCCCTGCCCTCCTCGTGTCCGTCTCGAACGCACTGTACCACCTGTACTCCAGTATATCCCCGGCCTGATGCTCAAGCTTTCTCTGCAGTAATGTTCCGTATTTGTAATGCAACTTTCCATATTTGCGATGTCCCATGAAACTTGCGCTTCACAAAATAAAGGGTGATTCAAAAAGAGCGCCGGTTTTTAAACGGCTGGTAAATTTTTGTTTATCGGTTGGCAACATTGTTTGACCTCATTTCTATTTTGGAGAACATTCCGATTGACGATTCAGTTGTAGTTTCTCTTGTATGCACAGCGAGTGACAGTTTGGTGCGGCTTTTGGTCGGGCGGTGTCATCGACCCTTACTTTTTTGAAAATCAAGAAGGACAAGCCGTGACAGTAAATGGAGACCGATACCGTACGATGATTAGGGAGTTTTTGTGGCGTCATTTGGATGGAATGGACATTGACGAGTTGTGGTTTCAGCAGGATGGTGCCACCTGTCACGCTGCACGAGAAACAATGTTGTTGCTCCGTGAACGGTTCCAGGATCGCATCATTTCTCGTAATTCCGACCATCAATGGCTACCAAGGTCGTGTGACTTGACGCCTTGTGACTTTCCTCTTTGGGGTCATCTGAAGTCATTGGTGTATGCCAATAAACCCCGAAACATCAATGACTTGAAGGAGGAAATTCGACGGGTTATCGGGCAAATGGAAGTCGAAACTTGTCGTGCAGTAATATCCAATTTCATGGACAGAGTTGATGCGTGCCAGCGCAGTAGAGGAGGACACGTGCGTGATATCATTTTTCATACATAAAATCGGAAGGAAAGATGAACTTGTTGATGTATTTATTTTCAGTTTTTCAATAAAATAAATCTCTTAATTTGATATATCAAAACCGGCGCTCTTTTTGAATCACCCTATATAATGATCAGGATGAAAATGAAAAAAAAGTTTACAAGTGGACGATACACGTTTATATTTTGTACTTCAACTAAACTACAAAAACCTGTTTGAGAACACAATAATAAATTATAAATAATAAATGATAATAAATAATAAATTGAACAATTACAAATTTATTTTAGGTAATCTATCTGAGGTATTTATGCTTGTCATATCAGTTAACATTAATGAGAAAGCTTGTACTGTTTATCCTTGACACATTTTTTAAATATTTGATTGTAACTGTGACAAAAGCACACCTCAAGTCACTTTAAACATCCAGCCTTGCTCGATAGTTTGACTTATGTATGCTAACAGAAAATCCAGATTCACAGAGATATGTTGATGAAAACTGTACCAACAACTTTGCAGCTGTTGTGGGTAAATATGAAAATAACTTATTTTTCCTTTAATTCTTTATTTACAACTGCAAAATTTTACAACAAGCAAATATGATGATTAAGATAATAATGTAAATGACATGATAGGCATAAGAGGGGTAGGGCCCCCATTGGTGCCTCCCTAAGAATGAAATTTGTATATCAAATTAGCAGGTCTCTACTCCAACGTCTTTTAAGGCATCTAGGGGGATGATCAGGTAAATGGAAGGTGGAAAGTTAACGCACCAGTGGGTTCTCGTGTTAATGTGACTTGTCGTGAAAGCGTTTTGTATAGGTATTCGATGGAATTTTGTACAAGTGGTGTTTTCAAATCTGTATGTAAGGTTTTGTAACCAACCTTAAAATAACTTAACTAAAAATCGTCAACATTCATGTTTGAAAAGTCTGGGTTTACTGGAGAATCACATTTTAGGTCAATAATTGATTGTTCCTGAATGTGATGATGATTCACATATATATGTGATCATGTGAAAATATACGTGCGACTATAAAATTGAGTAAATTATAGTTTTACTATTTTACTTTCTCTTGCCTATACGAATATATAGGAAGGACAGTATTATTTTCATGTCGATTTTAACAAATCGAGTTTTCACCGGATATACAAGTTTTCAAACCCCCTGAACCCAAAAAACATGTTTTTAGCGATTGGTCTGTGTGTGTGTGAACAGAATATCTCAAGAACGGAACATCGTACGAACTTGTAACTTGAAACTTAAGTTACATACCACTACTAGACCCGACACGAACATTTTCATCAAAATCTGTCAACCAAAAGTAATAGTTTATTCGTTTAATTTTCACTTTTTTGCGATTTTCTCAAAAACTGGTCCTTCGATTTTTTTGAAATCGCCTTGTTTACTAAATTTTTTATGCTCTACAAAGTAGGATGGGCGCCATGTTTGCTGAAATTCTTGGTGAGGCTGTTTTCACGTAAAAAAATTGTTTTTTTAAGATTACAGCTTTAATAAATGCATTTTAGCGCAAAAATGTTTGTAATAAAAGTTGTAGAGAATTAAAAATCCTAGTTTTAATCAAGAATCTAGTTTATATTAGCTTTAAAATTTGCTTTTTAAAGCCACATATTTTGCATATTTAAGCCGAAATCTTAAAAAAACAAATAGTTTAAAAAAAATCTGGTGTGAAACACTCACACGACTATCTTATATATGATATTTACTAAAAAATAAAATAATTTTGGCTTATATAAAGGTGTTTTCCAAGCAAAATGTTGTACAAATAAAAAAAAATTAATATTTTTTTCTTTCAGTAAATTTTTATGATTGTAGTGGTATATTATTTTCAAAAAAAGAGCTGAAGAACCTCTCAAAATTTCATGTTTGTAGATTTTGTACTTTTTTAGAAAATGGGTCTTAAAGTTAAGAAATTTTAACATTGAAATATATGACGGGTATTGGTGTCCTTAAATAGAGGCATCCTACCTACGCTGTCACGTTTCATACGAGTTCCTGCGAACTTCTTTAATTTGTTCACTGGTGGCCCCATCCTTTATCAACAACCATATTTTTACTCATTCCGCTGCCTTGATGTCTATAGGCATCACTCCCCTAAAAAGGCAAAAAGGTGTATCCCAAAAACACAATTTTTCAGAAATTGCATTCAAAGTTTAAATTGCGGTCGTTTTGTTGAAAATGACTTTAACTAAGTACTTTATGTATGGTTATAGTTTTTACTTTCTCTTGCCTATATGAATATATAGGAAGGAAAGTATTGTTTTCATGGCGATTTTTAATGTTCTGTTTATGACTACATAGTCAAAAATTTGTAAAGTTTTGTTAAAACCCTAAAAACTCAGTTAAACCATTTTGCCTTAATGGGAAAAAATCCATAAAAAAAAGTGAAACTATGGCAGAAAGGTGTACCCACTGTTTACAGAAAATCCATAAAAAATAAGTGAAACTATGGCAGAAACGTGTACCCACTGTTTATAGCCATTTCATTAATTGCATTAAACGCAGTCTATATTGGCAAAAAGCTGTAAAGTCCATTTACCCCTTTTTGCCTTAGCATGAATAAAAGAATAGAATAGCATGAATAGATTACCTTAGGCTGTATGAATATACAGCCTAAGGTTGGACATAATCTGAAACTAACACCAAAACAAAATCTCATTGTGTATTAGTGGCAAAACGGTGTATTAAGTTCATACACCTTTTTGCCACATGGAATGACTGTTCACGAGCAGCAGTAAACATAATGTAAAATATGGTATACACCTTTTTCTATGTTTGTTTTGGATAGTTAATTTACAGCATTTCATAGGCAAAAGGTATTATTTGCACATACATCCTTCTCCCGTGTGCCTTTCTCTAAATGCAAATGATTATAAAACATACCAAAAAGAAGCATAAGCCATTTAATCCCTTTTACCATCGACTATAACTATTTTAACAACACAGTTTACTAAAGTAAAAAGTATTAATCCCACATACATCATACTCCTGTTTTATAGCCATGGGTTTTTTTAGTGTTTTCAGAAAGGAAAAATTGTGAAAAAAATTCATACATCTTTGTGCCAATCTTTAATTACCAATTTATTAACACATACAACATTTTGCCTCTAAAGTTTCTCAAAATAGACGTACATACAGCTTTTTGCCATCATTGTATCATGAAAACTATAACTCGTACAGACTTGGCAATAGAATTTTTGAAAAAAGTGCAAAAAATTACCTTAGAATCGTAAATAAAAAAAACTAATTTTTTTCACATACATCCTATTGCCAAAACACGGGAGACCTACGCTGCCACGTTTCATACGAGTTCCTGCGAACTTCTCTAATTTGTTCACTGGTGGCCCCATCTTTTATCAACAACCGCATCTTTACTTGTTCCGCTGCCTTGATGTCTATAGGCATCGCCAGAAGTCGTTCGGTAAGCCCTCGCTACAACCAACAGAACAAGTCTTTTGATACCTCAATAAAAGCAGTACTTGCAGTTCAAAAATAAACATAACGTTAAAGAAAGTAGAGAAGTGGATGTATTTATTCATAATAATAGTTTAGAGCATGTAGAAACAGTGAAGTTCCTGGGCGTATCTCTAGATAGATCTTTGTCTTGGGACTTCTATACCAATCAAGTTTGTAGTAAAATATCATCTGGGGTATTTGCACTAAAACAAGTTGCCAGATTAAATGATAAAAAGTTACTAATGGCAGCTTATCACGGCCTCATTCTGTCTCATATCCGTTATGGTATTTTAGTATGGGGTAATTCTAGCATGGGTAATATGAATAGGGTTTTTAAAATTCAAAAGAAAGCTATTAGGTGTATGGTGGGAGCTAACCAGCTAACCTCATGCAGGCCACTATTTAAGGAGCTTAAATTGCTTACAGTTCCCTGTCTCTACATTTTTGAGGTGATTATGTATGTTAGGCAAAATAATTTTATGCAGAATTTCAATGTTCACAATCATAACACGAGAAACAGGAATGATTATTACATGGCTAATCACTCCACAAAATTGTTTGAACAAAATCCTACTTATGCAGGGAGAAAATTCTTAAATAAATTACGCCAATCTTTAAAGTGTTGTGAGGATTTGAATTCCTTTAAAAAAAAATTAAAAAATTACTTGATCGGTGAAACTTTTTATAGCATACAAGAATTTCTTTCTTGATAGTAGTGATACATAGTGTGTTTCTTATACGTATTTCAGGTGTTATATCTGACGACATGTCCTATACTCCTCCTGGAGTCTCCAGGGCGCAAAAAAAAAAAAAAAAATTCTTGTAGATTTCAAATTCCATACGATGGACTCAAGCAGATGCACTGTACAGCATTATAGCTTCTGCTAGGCCAGTATACAATATCTTCAGTTACAAAATCGAGGCCCCAATCTGCCCTAGTCACACGCCGTATTTTACTTAAGCAGTCAAAAGCTGTTTTTTACCGACCGAATTCAGGTGCCCTCAGAAATTTTTACAGTTCAGCCATTCTTAGTTTGCTCCTACTGTCAACAAACCAAAGCCACCTACTACAGGGTGCACGCTAGAGTCTGCGACTTTACGGATATTGTATTCCTATTAAGTTTAATATTTTTTAAATTATAATTACTTAAAGTACTTAAAACATCAGTCATGATACGATGTAGGCCTAACAATTTCATTTAAAAAATACTTTTAAAAGTATTCTGTTGTTACTTTTTAATCAGCGTGTACACATTTTGATACAATGTGCATGCTCAGTGACGTCATTATTTGTTTACATTAGGAGCAAACTAAGAGAGGCTGTACTATACGCTCATTCACTATGACTCCTAAGTAACGCTGTTCCGTCACGTTCCTCACGCGAATTTAATCCATATGCACAACCGGCGTCGTACCTTCAGCGAATTAACCCTTCAGCATCATCATTATTGTTTTTCCGGCTCCAAAAACCATCTTATGGTTAAAACACCATTTTCCAATCACGTCACAACAATGGCTAGCGACAAACTCCAATTCACGCCACGAACAAGCAACAACGCATCGTCCGCGTAAACGACCAAATTGCAGTCATGAGACAAACGCACTCTCAACAGGGAATTAAATTCAACTATCCACAGTAGAGACAAGACGCTACCCTGCGGGCAGCCTTTACTTAATTCCTTTTCCACCATGCACCACTCGTACTCGTCTCACGACTCTACAGTCCAGCCTCTCTTACTTTGCTCCTAATGTAAACAAATAATGACGTCACTGAGCATGCGCATTATATTAAAATGTGTACACGCTGTTAAAAAAGTAACTACAAAATACTTTCAAAAGTATTTAAATATAAAATACTTTTAAAAGTATTTTTCTAAATGAAATTGTTAAGCCTACATCATATCATGACTGATGTTTTTAGTACTTTAAGTACTTATAATTTTAAAAAATAGTTAACTTAATAGGAATACGACATTCGTAAAGTGGCAGAATCTAGCGTGCACCTTGTAGGAGGTGGCTTTTGTTTGTTGACAGTAGGAGCAAACTAAGAACGGATGAACTGTATTTGAAAGTCGAGCGAAATGTTTCATGCGGTTTGTCCAAAATGTAGAAAACTGCCACGGCCTTCTAGATAAACAAAAAAATAATAAACGCCAGCAGTAATCAATGTAAACATCAGTGTCTATTATCAATATACGATGTCCTATTACTAATAACAGGTATTTTTTTAATCTACTTATAATAATTATTAAAATTGAATGAACAACAGTGGACCATACTTATTATGTTAACTGCTGTATTAATAACAAAAATTAATCCAGTTTTATTATGTTCTTAAGTTTTAAATGGGATCATTATTATTAATAATTTTTCATTTGTCACTAATCATCGAACTAAGTCCTTTTCTCAAAACATGCAACTTGATTTCTTGAATTATCAGCTGACTAACTTAAATTACAACTCTTGCTATTAGAACGCAATGTTGATATAATTTTTTTACATTTTTAAATTTATAGTAATTAAAATTTTATATGCAAAAATATAATATCACTAGCAGATATTTAAATTTCTTTGGTCGTAACCGTTCAAGTTTTTTTCTGTATAATTATACTCTTTGGATTGTTTAAGTCTTGTCGTGACTCGAGAGTTCCGGTTGTATATACGGTTACTTAACTTGGCGTCTAGGCTTTTTGGTCGTTGACGTTTATTTAAAGGTAAATTATTATATTTATTTATTATTACATAACTATGATAGTATTTACTTATAATCATTATTATTTTTTGACTACTAACATTTGAAACTAAAACTGTTACAACGTTTGTTTTGGAGACTAGTTTTCGAAGAAGTAACGCTGTCCTTTTTGAAACTTATAGTTTGTTTCTTTTAACAGTTAAATAGTTCAATTGTATACTCTTTGCTATTGTAATATTATCATCCGTGTAAAATAATAAGTACAAATTTATTTGTGACAAAGGTTTACTGTTTTATTTATTGGCGGTAATAGTTCAGTCAACTGGCTAGTCGACTGATTGGGACAGGTTGATTCCTACAGAGTATAATACGCGTAGTATGCATGATTTACGTTAAATGTTTTATTCAAATAGTGTACTATTATTGATTTATTGTTTCTGTAATTAATGATCATTAATTATTTGTATATTTAGTAATAGTTAAGAATATTCCAGAACGTGGTATTGATGCTTTGTTAACTGTAGGATTATGAAACTACGGTAATCAATGTTTGGTTAGTCAATTACGCCAGCGGTATTTTTAGTTAATACTTAACTTATTTATGTTAATAGGTTATTGTAGTCGATCCCGAAATCGATTTAACTAAATTTCGAAAATGCACCTAAATTTTGTTCCTACGTGGTTCAACTAAACTGAAAATAAGTGCACTATACTGAAGTTTAATCCTTTAGTCTGTTATGGTGGGTCTATAATATGAAACGACTTTTAGGTAATTGTGTAGTTATGCAACTCCCCGATCTTTTATTATTATTATTTTTTAATCAATGAATTTAGATGTTTTATATTCAGCCTTGAAGGTTTTTGTGTGCAAATCACTCTTAAATATTTTTATAAACCGTTTTTATCATAAACTAGAAATAACTTCACTTTCCTACAACTATTTGAATTAAAAGTTATTCAGTTAACACTTTAAAGCCTGAGCTATAAGAACATGGTATGTTATGGTATCCTGGGGGTTTTAGAGTAAACTTCTAAAAATTCTAAAAGATTAATTTCTATCACATCTTAATGATTTTGGCATCAAATTGATTAAAAAATCAGAAAGTTTTTTGCTATTAATTTACATTGAAATTATTATACTTACTAAATTTATGAGAGTTATTTAAATATACACCAAAAAATTATGAAAAACGAAATTGTTATGTGCTACACACTACCTAATTTTCGAGTTTTACAATCCTAAACACTGCTAAAAAAACAGTTTATATTAATTCTACAGAAAGGCAATGAAATAAACTACACACTAAACATGTTTGAGTACTAAAATTTAAAATATTTTACACATAATTAGCCTTCGTATGAAACACTCGGAAACACACCGGTAAGCACAATGCAACATTACAGTCAGGGCATTACCAGGTAGTTTCTTTCAATCCAGCCTTTTCAGCTGCAGTTTTGCTCTTTTCTGAGCTAACTTTACAGCAACACGAAAAATATAAAATGAAAAAAATGATAAATATTACTGTCAAATAACCGCACAAACAAAGCGATCTAGAAGACAAAACAGTAACACGTATACAACCGAGCGAAAACTATTACCGACAAAGTACGAAAAGAAAACAGTTATTACAAAGTATAAATAACTATATTATTTACAAATATCAAATACAGAATAACTACGAAAAATCACGACAAAGTACACATGTACATCAACAAAAACATAACCTCAAACACGGCTCAATGTTTTTCTACATAGTTCACAAAATATTCAGTAGATTTCGCTGCAAGCATAAAAAATTTAGAGAATGAATTTGTGCAACCGAAGCCTGGTAAAACATCATCTGAATCTTACTACAGAATTTAATGTGGCGGCCTGAGATGTATTCGGGCTTCGGACAACCGCGATTTACGCTCACCCCGAGCTGCACTCGGGCTTAGGCTTCATAGTGTTAATGTAAATTAATTTTACATGAGACTGTCTAGCTAACAAACAAATTGTGGTTAATTAGCGAATTTAACATATTTCTCGAGTAATAATATAATATTTTATAATTTTTAATTGCGTGTTCTTTCAGCTTTAAATTTTTACTATCTCTTGCCTATATGAATTTATAGGAAGGAAAGTATTGTTTTCATGTTGATTTTTCAAAATCGAGTTTTCAATGGATCTACACGTTTTCAGACCCGCTGAACCCAAAAAAAACAAACATGTTTTTAGCGATTGGTCTGTATGTGTGTGTGTGTTGTGTGAACAGAGTATTTCAAGAACGGAACATTGTACGAACTTGAAACTTAGAACTTTAGTTACATACCACTACTGGACGCGACACGAACATTTTCATCAAAATCGGTCAACCGGAAGTAGTAGTTTATTCGTGTAATTTTTCACTTTTTGCGATTTTCTCAAAAACTGGTTCTACATTTTTTTTTAAATCGCCTGGTTTACTCAATTTTTTATTCTCTACAAGATAGGGTAGGTGCCATGTTTGCTGAAATTCTTTGTGAGGCTGTTTTCCTTTATAAACATGGTTTTTTTAAGATTACGGCTTTAATATGGATTTTAGCGCAAAACCTTATATAATGAAAAATGTAGAGAATTTAAAATTCTACAACTTTTATTTCAAACATTTTTTTGTATTATGCTTAATTTAGCTATTTTCTGTTTTTTTCTCACGAAAAGTGTGAAAAATCGATTTTTTTAAGATTTCGGCCTAATTATGCATTTTACGACAAAACTGTATATAGTCAAATTTATAGGAAATTTAACTATCTACAAATTTTATTTTGAGCATTTTTCTCTACAAAGCCTAGTTTAGCGTGAAAGAGTGATTTTCTGCATTTTTAAGTTAAACTGAGGATGATTTTCATTTTGCATCTTTCACTCGTGTTTAAATTAGGGTATGTTTTGAGGTTAGTTTTTTGTTTAAATTTAATGTTTTATTACTAATGTCAGGTTATATTGTTAATTATTTGCATTGGCAAGAGAAAATTGTGTGTGTGTCACATTAGGTATTTTTACTTTCTCTTGCCTATATGAATATATAGGAAGGAAAGTATTGTTTTCATGTTGATTTTTGGAAATCGAGTTTTCACCGGATCTATACGTTTTCAGACCCCCTGAACCCAAAAAACATGTTTTTAGCGATTGTTCTGTGTGTGTGTGTGTGTGAACAGAATATCTCAAGAACGGAACATCGTACGAACTTGAAACTTGAAACTTAAGTTACATATCACTACCGGACCCGACACGAACATTTTCATCAAAATCGGTCAACCGGAAGTAGTAGTTTATTCGTGTAATTTTTCACTTTTTTGCGATTTTCTCAAAAACTGGTCCTGCAATTTTTTTAAAAATCAACTGGTTTACTACATTTTTTATGCTCTACAATATAGGGTAGGCGCCATGTTTGCTGAAATTCTGCTTGAGGCTGTTTTTACGTAAAAACATTTTATTTTTAAGATTGCGGCTTTAATATGCATTTTAGCGCAAAACATATAATAATAGTTGTAGAGAATGTAAAATTCTACAACTTTTATTTCAAACATTTTTTTGTATAACGCTTAGTTTAGCGGTAATTTGCGATTTTCTGTTTTTTTTTCTCACGAAAACGTGAGAAAAATCGATTTTTTTAAAATTTCGGTCTTAGTATGCATTTTACGACAAAAGTGTATATAATTAAATTTATAGAAAATTAAAAGATCTACAACTTTTGTTTAGAGCATTTTTCTCTACAGAGCCTAGTTTAGCGTGAAAGCGTGATTTTCCGTATTTTTAAGCCAAACTGAGGTCGATTTTCATTTTGCGTCTTTCACTCATGATTAAAATAAGGTTAGGTTTTTGAGGTTAGTTTTTGTTTATTTCTAATATTTTATTAATAATGTTAGGTTTATTATTAATTATTTGCATTGGCAAGGGAAAGTTGTGTGAGTGTTTCACACCAGATTTTTTTTGTAGTGATTATATTATATTTATTTCACATTGGTGGTGGTTTTTGTTTTATATTTTTTTATGTTTTATCATTAAAGGTAATACCTAGTATAAGAATGTGTTTTATCTTGGATTGTTATCAGAGCGCGTAATTATCTTATCAAAGGCAATTAATTTTAATTAAGCGTTTGATTTTTTTTCAGTTACAGTTGCTAGTGAATATTGTATTTGTTGGTAGGCTTGGTTTAAGTGTAGAATAAGTTGTTTACTGTTGAAACTTCTTTTAACATTTTCTAATTTTAAAATCTGTTAACCGAATGTAGTTGTTTATTTGTGCAATTATTCAATTCAAAAGGGGACTATGTTTTCATGGTAATAAAATGTTGTTTTTTTTAGATTGTGGCTTTAATGTGTGTGCATGAGTGAATGAAATATCTAAAAAGTGGGAAATTCAATTTCATATAATAAATTTTATTAACCTTTTTACTTTCTTTTGTCTATATGAATAAATAGGAAGGAAAGTATTGTTTTCATGTCGATTTTTCGAATAGAGTTTTTACTGGATCTACAAGTTTTCAGACCCCGAACCCAAAAAACATATTTTTAGCGATTGGTCTCTGTGTGTGTGTGAACAGAATATGTCAAGAATGGAACATCATATGAACTTGAAACTTAAGTTAGATACCACTAGAGGACTTGACACGAACATTTTCATTAAAATCGGTCGACCGGAAGTAGTAGTTTATGCGTGTCACTTTTCACTTTTTTGTGAGTTTCTCAAAAACTGCTCCTACGATTTTTTAAAAATCACATTTACTACATTTTTTATGCTCTACAAGATAAGGTAGACGTTCATGTCTGCTGAAATTCTTGGTGAGGCAGTTTTCTCGTAAATTTCTCCGTTTTTTTAAGATTGTGACTTTAATATGTTCTTTAGCACAAAAATATATCTAGTGAAAGTTGTACTTTTATTTCAAACATTTTTTTTGTACAACTTAGTTTAGCAGTAATTAGCGATTTTCTGTTTGCTGTTTCTGATTTTCTGTTTTCTGTTTAAATCTTTAAAAAAATTGATTTTTTAAAGATTTCATCCGTATTATGCATTTTACAACAAAAAAGTATAATCAAATTTATAGGAAATATTAATATATACAACTTTTATTTAGAGCATTTTTCTCTACAGAACCTAATTTAGCGTAAATGAGTGATTTTCCGTATTTTTAAGCTAAAGTGAGGTTGATTTTCACTTTACGTCTTTTACTCATGATTAAAATAAGATTGTTTTTGAGGTTAGTTTTTTGTTTATTTCTAATGTTTTATTACTAATGTTAGGTTATATTGTTAATTATTTGCATTGGCAAGAGAAAGTTGTGTGAGTGTTTTATGCCAGATTTTTAAGATTGCAATCTAAGTATGCATTTTACCACAAACATGTGTATTAATCAAAGTTGTAGAACATGTAAACACCTAAAACTTTAATTTCAAACATTTTTTTTGTACATCGTTAATTTAGCGGCAATCAGTGATTTTTCTGTTGTTTTTTTATTATTGAAATCTAAAAAGTGGATTATTGTATTGAAGTTATCGGAAATGAGTAAAAATCTACAACTTTATTTCATGCATTTTCTTGTACAAAGCTTAGTTAAGTCAATTAGTGATTTTCCGTATTTTTAAATACTTCATTTTACATTGTTTACTAGTTTGAAAGTGGAACTTCTGTAAATTTATACACTCCTGGTATTCGCGGAACCGAAAAACTAATGGCATTGTAGTTACGATTAAACATAAAGTTAACCCTTTCCACTCGTATTATGTTTTCACTGTGATTCCCCTCCACATGTATTTATTTTATGATTCCCTATAACGCCCATAGCAGACAGGTGGAGTGTCAAATTATTTACATTCAATCTGTTCGTTGCAGGGCTAAAATAAATAGTTCTGTTTCTTATCACATGGTCAGCTAATTAAATGACTTGAGTCATTTAAGAACAGAAGAGGTAGAGGTGTAAAAGATAGTGATCAGAGATATCTCCTATGAAAGTAATGGATTTCATTATACAGCCAGACCCTGTGGTGAATGAAGTGAAGGTGTCATTTGCAGAGTGGAAAATATGTGCTTTTCAGAGGGCCCGGCATGCTGTTAAGCGTACTTTTCCACTCAGTGAGGAAGGCAATGGTAAATCACCTCACTCCTCGGTTTATTTAGTAAAACCTCTACAGGTTTAAACCAGCCTTTCGGCTAATGACCTAAATAACTAAACAACAATACCCTATTACATTAATAATACGCATAATGTATTATTATTAGTTTTAAGAGCATGCAATACTTTTTACTTTCTCTTGCCTATATGAATATATAGGAAGGAAAGTATTGTTTTCATGTCGATTTTTCGAAATCGAGTTTTCACCGGATCTATACGTTTTCAGACCCCCTGAACCCAAAAAACATGTTTTTAGCGATTGGTCTGTGTGTGTGTGTGTGTGTGTGAACAGAATATCTCAAGAACGGAACATCGTACGAACTTGAAACTTGAAACTTAAGTTACATACCACTACCGGACGCGACACGAACATTTTCATCAAAATCGGTCAACCGGAAGTAGTAGTTTATTCGTATAATTTTTCAGTTTTTTGCGATTTTCTCAAAAACTGGTCCTACGATTTTTTTTAAAATCGCCTATTTTACTCAATTTTTTATTCTCTACAAGATAGGGTAGGCGCCATGTTTGCTGAAATTCTCGGTGAGGCTGTTTTCACGTAAAAACGTTGTTTTTTTAAGATTACGGCTTTAATATAAATTTTAGCGCAAAAACTTATATAATAAAAGTTGTAGAGAATTTAAAAACCTACAACTTCTGTTTCAAACATTTTTTTGTATAACGCTTAGTTTAGCGGTAATTTGCAATTTTCTGTTTTTTTTCTCACGAAAACGTGAGAAAAATCGATTTTTTTAACATTTCGGTCTTAGTATGCATTTTACGACAAAAGTGTATATAATTAAATTTATAGAAAATTAAAAGATCTACAACTTTTGTTTAGAGCATTTTTCTCTACAGAGCCTAGTTTAGCGTGAAAGCGTGATTTTCCGTATTTTTAAGCCAAACTGAGTTCGATTGTCATTTTGCGTCATTCACTCATGATTAAAATAAGGTTATGTTTTTGAGGTTAGTTTTTGTTTATTTCTAATGTTTTAATACTAATGTTAGGTTTATTGTTAATTATTTGCATTGGCAAGAGAAAGTTGTGTGAGTGTTTCACACCAGATTTTTATGTTTATTATTACTTTAATGATAATAAGGATACGTAAAAAAATTTTTTTCTCACCTAAAAACTTTGAAAATATAACCTGAAAAACATACACTGCTGTTGTAAAAACTAACATGAAATAAACTATGCAGGTCTAACTAGAAATTGATACCTAAAACCTAATAAAAACACGCAAAATAATCTTAGTATTATTTTTTATGTGAATTAGTTTCTTAAAACTACCTAAAAACATTAACTGATCTTAAAGCGACATGAGATACAGTAAAATCTCTCTATAGCGGAATTGAAGGGACCATGAGGTACCGCCGCTATAAAGAGAGTTCCGTTATAGAGAGAGCGAGTAATTAACGGTGGGAGGGAAGTTGGATTACTAATTTTTCTGTACAAAATAACTTATATACGTATGTAAATAGTGCATGGAATAAGTTTTTGAAAAACTACTGAATAGATAACTTTATGACGAATGTTTAATACAGTAGATTACTTCAATACAGTGAGATATTTAAATTAATTACCTAAAGTGTAGGTTATTAACTTAACAAAAATTTGGATACAAACTGGTTTTATTAGATGTTGTGTTACTAATGTTTAACAAAAAAATTTCACTTTTCGTATTGAACTTTTTTCAATAATAATCATTCATACAGTACATACCGTAATAGATACCCTAAAATACATTAGCATTGAAACTCGTTTTTCACTGAACAGTAATACACATAGGATAGGCTACATACAATTAAAATCTCCTAAAACATAGGCTACACAAACACAAAATAATACACAGTACAGTATATATTTTTACGTTATTAAGGAAACAATGACAGTGAAGTAAATTTCATTTCGTAAAATAAGTTGTAAATTTTGTTTCGTTTTCAATTCATAAAACATGTCTTCAATCTCATTTTCAATGTTTAAAACTTGTAAATTTTCATTTACATATTGGCAAGACAGTACGTGTAAACAACAAGAATAGCGTCTAGTGCCTGTTTACTTGAAGGGACAACATTTCTGTTTCCATTTCATCGTCATCTTCACTTTCTTGCTCGTTGTTTTGGGCTAAGACATTTTCAATTATTGCATCATCGCCAACATCTGCTGAAGTGGCTAAGTCATTGTCTGCCCCTAAATAGGCGTCTAAATCCATATCCTGAAGATATTGTTTTGCCGCTATAGAGAGATTTTTGTGCCGCTATAACGAGAGTTAAATACATTATCGTAGTATACGAAAGGGTCGGGGTCGGCAAATAATGCCGCTAAAGAGAGATTTCCGCTATATAGAGTTCCGCAATAGAGAGATTTTACTGTACTATAAACTAAACAATGCACGTTCACGATAAGGTTAGTTTGTTATGGCGACATCGATTCAATTGATTCAGTTTATATGCCGGCCGCGTTGGCGATGTTGGTAACGTACTCGCCTCTCATCACGCGGTCTTGGGTTCGAATCCCACTCGGGCATGGCATTTTTACATACGTTACAAAAAATTCATTTCATCCTTCACCGTCTGCATTAGCAGCAATTTGCAAAACAGTCTGACGTTAAACAAAAAAAAAAAATTCAGTTTATATCTATAATCGGTAGTAGTCATCTATCGGAAATTACAAGAATTAATTTTTAAAACATCCCGTAGAGGCCAGCACATTACAGCAACTTTGTTAAACGCATATTTTCATACAAAAACAGCTGTAAAAATGGAGTCGGATGGGGTCCGACATACGAAACAAATTGTAATATTATCGAGATCCGGCACGGAAGTGGAAAGGGTTAACACTTTGAAGACTGATGTAATTTTTTATAGTTTTGCTCGTGGACTGCTATTTTTCGGGGATTTTAAAAAAAATTGTAACAAATCAACCATTGGTCATAAATTCAAAAAGTAAAGATTTAATTAAAGATCATAATTAGTAGATTATTTTTCATTTAATAAAATTAGGATTACTTGCATTTTAATGATAACGATGTTTGACTGAAGAGAGGTATGTTTTCCTGAATTTAAAAATTTTTTCACCATATAGGGGAAGGTTGCCTAATTTGTACCGGCGCCTAAATCGTACCGTTTCGATATTTTTGACTGAACACTTCGCAGCTCCCATCTAGTAGTAATAGTGTGAAGTAGACGCCATTTTGAGTCTTCTCGTGTAATTTAACTTTTGTAGAGTCACGCGTCTAGTTATAGTGTTTGTTTTTATAAAACCGAGTGCTTTGATCTAATATTTACAGTTGTGCTCTAAGGATTTTAACAACACCAGGGTTAGGAGCTACAAATCTCATGTCATGTATTGTAATCCCCATTCTTTTAGCAACATTTTACTATAACTGATCACTGCGTGGAGTAATTCTTAGTTTAAATTTCAGTGAATTGTTTGTACCATAACACAGTTGCCTAAATCGAACCACCGCCTAGTTTCCTAATTCGTAACTGTACAATTAAGGAAACGGTAACTTTTTTATAGTAATTGACGTCTTGCTCTATTCTTTGACGGAATGAGCAGTAAAAAAAGTACGGTAAATGGACAGGAGCAGAAATGTCGATGGCAATAGCTGCCTTTAGAAACTGAGATTTAGGTTTCAATGAGTGTTGTAGGCAATATTGTATACCAAAACCAACATTAAAAAGCCATTTAGATTCAAGTAACGTCATTGCAAATGAAGATATTAAATCTTTTGATAGATTAACTATATTGTCACCTGAAATTAAATACAATTTAGTAAAACATATCCTAAACTTAGAAGAAATGATGTTTGGGCTTACTATAAACGATGTCAGAAGACTTGCTTTTCAAATAGCAGAAAAAAATAATTTACGACACAATTTTAATAAAAATGAAAAAAATGGGAGGTAAAAAGTAGTATTACGCATTTAAAAAAGACATTCTGAGCTCTCACTTAGGGAACCAAAGAATCTACTTCCTTAGCTAGGGCAAAGGGGTTTAATAAAGAAAATTTGCGGATTTTAAAAAAATTTTGATAAAATTAATTGATGAAAATAAATTTGATGCAACAAAAATATTTAATATATAGTATATTATTATAATATGTTGACTTATTTTCAATTAAAATGACACTGGTACGATTTAGGAAACCACTGGTACAATTTAGGAAACCAGTTTCCTAATTTGTACCGGTTGCAAAGGTTCATAAAATCTTTTTTTGTCTTCAAATATGAAACGTATCATGCTCGAAAAAAAATACATATTGTGTAAAACGAACCAAAATATGTAGTAAATATTTCATCATCACGTTTAAGTTTATAATATTCAGTGCAAAAATAAAAATGTAAAAAGTGGTACGATATAGGCAACCTTCCCCTAATAATAATATTATAAGAATAATAAAATTAATTGCATGAGTTAAATTCTTACGAACTAATTACCTATTTATAATAACCAATTTACTTTTTATTTCTTAAGTAAAATTTAAAAAAAGACTAAGTATTATAATAGAACGAACTAATAACTAACAACGCGCAGAAGTATCGGCAGATCGCTTGCTCACGCTCATAACATCGATGCTGTAAAAGCCGATATATTCGATAATCTGACAACATTAGGACTATGAGTGTACTCTATTAGATTCAGAATGAACTAAATTAAGTGACAGCGTAGACGGCAATCGTATACGATACGAGCTAATGGATATAAAACCTAGTGAAATAGGCGCCCATATCGCATACGGGTGCCGTCCAGCCAGTCAAAATGGCGCACCCGTATCATATACGGGTGCAGTCCTGAAAGTGTTAATAAACGATTAAAGTTATATGTTTTAGTACTTACATTGGCAAGAGAAAGTCGTGTAAGTATTTGTTGTTATTACTATAGTGCTCATAAAATATGTATTGTTTGTTTCAGCACAGTCTTATAAAATGGGCCCGAAAAAACAACCCAAAAATGGGTATTATTTCCTTATGCGGGATCACAAGATACAGGAGGAAAAACGTGGTCGGTACATGTCCATGGCGCAAGCGGCTGATGAAGTTAAAGATATTTGGGCTGTAAGTATTGTTTCTGTTGTGATTTTTTTGCGCCTAAAACCTTGTAATACGAAAACAACACCATCCAGGCCAATTAGGTCTCAGAATAATGTTTTAAGACAACCAACCCGGCTGTAAAAAAAATTCTGTTTGTCTATTATTCGCTTATATTATTATTCCTTTCAGTTATCTTAAAAAAAATTGTAATTTGTCGGTATTTATTGCTCTAAAACAGTGGTTCTGAACCTTTCAGGCACTGTGCCCCTGTTTGAACACTGATATTAATTAATAAATTTAAAATAACATTCCATTCCGAACTTCGAATTGTTTTTTCCTGCTTTCGAACGGTCGACATGACAAACTTATAATACACGGATAGATAAGTAATTTATTACAACACTACTGAATAACGAATAAAATGCGAAGAATGAAAATGAAAAGAAATGGAATGAGTTTTAACGAATTAAAATACTTTTATTTGTATAAATGTAGCCTAAAACATAAAAACAGAATAGCCAAATCAAAACTATATTTCCTGTACCACTCGTCGAGTAATAAAAAAAAAGGACCGTGTACTCCAATGAATATCAAGTGTCAGTATGTTTTTACTTTCTTTTGCCTATATGAATATATAGGAAGGAAAGTATTGTTTTCATGTCGATTTTTCGAAATCAAATTTTCACCGGATCTACACGTTTTCAGACCCCCTGAACCCAAAAAACATGTTTTTAGCGATTGGTGTGTGTGTGTGAACAGAATGTCTCAAGAACGGAACATTGTACAAACTTGAAACTTAGAACTTAAGCTACATACCACTACCGGAACAGACACGAACATTTTCATCAAAATCGGTCAACCGGAAATAGTAGTTTATTCGTGCAATTTTTCACTTTTTTGCGATTTCTCAAAAACTGGTCCTACAATTTTTTTTAAAATCGCTTGGTTTATTCAATTTTTTATTCTCTACAAGATAGGGTAGGCGCCATGTTGGCTGAAATTCTTGGTGAGGCTGTTTTCACATAAAGAAATTGTTTTTTTAAGATTACGGCTTTAATATGAATTTTAGTGCAAAAATTTATATAATTAAAGTTGTAGAGAATTTAAAAACCTGCAACTTTTATTTTAAATATTTTTTTGTGTAACGCTTAGTTTAGCAGTAATTAGCGATTTTGTGTTTTTTTCTCACGAAAATGTGTGAAAAATTGATTTTTTTAAGATTTCGGCCTTAGTATGGATTTTACGACAAAAGTGTATATAATCATATTTGTAGGAAATTAAAAGCTCTACATCTTTTATTTAGAGCATTTTTCTCTACAGAGCCTAGTTTAGTGTGAAAGAGTGATTTTCTGTATATTTAAGCAAAACTGAGGTTAATTTTAATTTTGTGTCTTTCACTAATGATTAAAATAAGGTTATTTTTTTGTTTGTTTCTAATGTTTTATTACTAATGTTAGGTTATATTGGTCATTATTTGCATTGGCAAGAGAAAGTTGTGTGAGTGTTTCACACCAGATTTTTAGGATTTTAATAGAGGAACTGGCCATGTGCAGTGGATTGTTCCCGTCTTACACTTGGTCTCAAACAAAGTTCATTTTGTGACTAATAACCATCAGTAATTGTATCGGACAGCCGGGGGTTGCCTTACATTGGGTGTGGTTGACGCAATTTTGCGTCATCCTGAACACTTACAGGTGATGGGATGACTAATCGTTAACTAAAGTGCTTAACATATGTGGGAAAACTTATAAATTGTGTCACGTGTAAAACCAGTGTTAAGGGTGATTCCAGAACCTGGCCTGGAATTATAGATTTTTTATCAGTCTGTATCACGTGTGACTTGTGAAGGAATTGGAAGTATGGAAGAGATAGTTCAATGATTATACAAACATTTTACGGCTGTTCACAGTCTGAACTTTATTTTGATTGAGTTTATTTCTATGAGAGCTATTGTTTTCCATATTTGCGTGTGAAAATTTAGTAGTAGTGAGTACAAATTCAGGCCACTTGCGCTACTTGTTCAGTTAATTATCCTTAGCATTTTTACTTTCTCTTGCCTATATGAATATATAGGAAGGAAAGTATTGTTTTCATGCCGATTTTTTGAAATCGAGTTTTCACCGGATCTATACGTTTCCAGACCCCCTGAACCCAAAAAACATGTTTTTACCGATTGGTCTGTGTGTGTGTGTGTGTGTGTGTGTATACACAAAATATCTCAAGAACGGAACATCGTACGAACTTGAAAGTTACATACCACTACCGGACCCGACACGAACATTTTCATCAAAATCGGTCAACCGGAAGTAGTAGTTTATTCGTATAATTTTTCACTTTTTTGTGATTTTCTCAAAAACTGGTCCTACGATTTTTTTAAAAATCGCCTCATTTACTCAATTTCAATTTTTTATTCTCTACAAGATAGGGTAGGCGCCATGTTTGCTGAAATTCTTGGTGAGGGTGTTTTTACGTAAAAAGTGTTTTTTTAAGATTATGGCTTTAATATGTATTATAGCGCAAAAATGTATATAATAAAAATATAGAGAATTTAAAATCCTACAACTTTTATTTCAAACAATTTTTTTTATAACGCTTAGTTTAGCGGTGATTAGCGATTTTCTGTTTTTTTCTCACGAAAACGTGTGAAAAATCGATTTTTTTAGATTTCGGCCTTAGTATGCATTTTACAACAAAAGTGTAGGCCTATATAATAAAATTTATAGGAAATTAAAACATTAACAATTTCATTTTAAGAATTTTTCTCTACAGAGCCTAGTTTAGCGTGAAAGAGTGATTTTCCGTATTTCAAAGTCAAGTTGAGTTTGATTTTCATTTTGTGTTTTTCACTCATGAGTAAAATTAGGTTAGGTTTTTTGAGGGTTTGTTTATTTCTGTTTTATTTTTTGGGATGTATTTTTATTATTTGCATTGGCAAGAGAACGTCGTGTGAGTGTTTCACACCAGATTTTTAAGTCTAAACAGAGGTTGATTTTCATTTTACGTTGTTTACTAATGATTAAACGTAGGTTATATCATTCTCACGAGATAAGTTTTATTATTTACATTGGCAAGAGAAAGTTGTGTGTGTGTGTGTTTCATACCAGATTATTTTTGCCTAAAAAGAAATGTAGAAAACATTGTTCAATGATTATAAAAAACATTTTACGGCTGTTCACAGTCTGTAATAGATTTCCTTTGATGAAATTCTTGTCTATGAGAACATAGTTTTCTTAGCATTAGCCTGGCCATAAGTAATAGTAGAAAAGTTATTATAACTTAATTAATGAATTGCTTTTGAATCTGAATCATCTTTATTACTTTCTCTTGCCTATATGAATATTAAGGAAGGAAAGTATTGTTTTCATGTCGAGTTTTCGAAATCGAGTTTTCACCGAATCTACACGTATTCAGACCCCTGAAACCAAAAAACATGTTTTTAGCGCTTGGTCTGTGTGTCTGTAAACAGAATATCTCAAGAATGGAACATCGTACAAACTTAAAACTTAAGTTAGATACCACTAGAGGACCCGACACAAACATTTTCATCAAAATCGGTCAATCGGTAGTGGTTTATTAGTGTAATTTTTCACTCTTTTGCGATTTTCTCAAAAACTGGTCATACGATTTTTTTAAAATCGCCTGGTGTACTAAATTTTTTATGCTCTACAAGGTAGGGTAGGCGCCATGTTAGCTGAAATTCTTGGTGAGGCTGTTTTCACGTAAAAAATTTTTTTTTTTAAGATTATGGCTTTAATATGTATTATAGCGCAAAAATGTATATAATAAAAATATAGAGAATTTAAAATTCTACAACTTTTATTTCAAACAATTTTTTGTATAACGCTTAGTTTAGCGGTGATTAGCGATTTTCTGTTTTTTTCTCACGAAAACGTGTGAAGAATCGATTTTTTTAGATTTCGGCCTTAGTATTCATTTTATGGCAAAAGTGTTTATAATCAAATTTATAGAAAATTAAAAGATCTACAACTTTTATTTAAAGCATTTTTCTCTACAGAGCCTATTTTAGCGTGAAAGAGTGATTTCCTGTATTTTTAAGCCAAACTGCGGTTGATTTTCATTTTGCGTCTTCCAGTCATTATTAAAATAAGGTTATATTTTTAGAGGTTAGTTTTTGTTTATTTCTAATGTTAGGATAATTGTTAATTATTAGCGTTGGCAAGAGAAAGTTGTGTGAGTGTTTCACACCAGATTTTTTTTTATGAGAAAGAAAATATTGTTATTTATAACATTAAAATATATTTTCATTATTCTACGTACTTTTATCTACTTTTCTACATAATTTCCATTTTTGTTCGAACATTTGTCATACTGCTCAAACAAACAAATTTTACTTTCTCGTGTATATATGAATATATAGGAAGGAAAGTATTATTTCCATGTCGATTTTTCAATATCGTGTTTTCACTGGATCTACATGTTTTCAAACCCCCTGAACCCAAAAAATATGTTTTTAGCGATTGGTCTGTGTGTGTGAACAGAATATCTCAAGAATGGAACATAGTACGAACTTGAAAGTTAAAACTTAAGTTACATATTACTATCGGACCTGACATGAACATTTCCATTAAAATTGGTCAATCGGAAATAGTAGTTTATTCGTGTAATTTTTCACTTTTTTGCTATTTTCTCAAAAACATCCTAAGATATTTTTTTTTTTTAAATCGCCACGTTTTGAAATTTTTTATGCTTTACAAGATAGGGTAGGCGTCATGTCTGCTAAAAATTTTGGGGAGGCTGTTTTCACATAAAAAAATTGTTTTTTTAAGATTGTTGCTTTAATACGCATTATAGCGCTAAAATGTTTGTAATAAAAGTTGTAAAAAATTTAAAATTCTACAACTTTTATTTCAAACATTTTTTTTGTATAATGTTTAGTTTAGCGGTAGTTAGCGATTTTCTGGTTTTTTTCTCACGAAAACTTGTAGAAATTTGATTTTTTTTATGGTTTCGGCCTTAGTATGCATTTTACAACAAAAGTGTAGGCCTATATAATAAAATTTATAGGAAATTAAAACATTAACAATTTTATTTGAAGAATTTTTCTCTACAGAGCCTAGTTTAGCGTAAAAGAGTGATTTTCCGTATTTTAAAGTCAAGTTGAGTTTTGATTTTCATTTTGTGTTTCTCACTCATGAGTAAAAGTAGGTTAGGTTTTTTAAGTGTTTGTTTATTTCTAATGTATTATTTCTTGGGTTGTATTGTTACTTATTTGCATTGGGATGAGAAAGTCATGTGAGTGTTTCACACCAAATTTTTAAGTCTAAACAGACGTTGATTTTCATTTTACATTGTTCACTAATGATTAAACGTACGTAGGTTGTATCATTCACACGAGATAAGTTTTATTATTTACATTGGCAAGAAAAAGTTGTGTGTGTGTTTCGCACAAGATTATTTTTGCCAAAAAAAGAAATGTAGAAAACATTGTTCGATGATTATAAAAAACATTTTACGGCTGTTCACAGTCTGTAATAGATTTCCTTTGATGAAATTCTTGTCTATGAGAACATAGTTTTCTTAGCATTAGCCTGGCCATAAGTAATAGTAGAAAAGTTATTATAAATTAATTCATGAATTGCTTTTGAATCTGTGAATCATCTTTATTACTTTCTCTTGCCTATATGAATATTAAGGAAGGAAAGTATTGTTTTCATGTCGAGTTTTCGAAATCGAGTTTTCACCGAATCTACACGTATTCAGACCCCTAAAACCAAAAAACATGTTTTTAGCGCTTGGTCTGTGGTGTGTAAACAGAATATCTCAAGAATGGAACATCGTACAAACTTAAAACTTAAGTTAGATACCACTAGAGGACCCGACACAAACATTTTCATCAAAATCGGTCAATCGGTAGTGGTTTATTAGTGTAATTTTTCACTCTTTTGCGATTTTCTCAAAAACTGGTCATACGATTTTTTTAAAATCGCCTGGTGTACTAAATTTTTTATGCTCTACAAGGTAGGGTAGGCGCCATGTTAGCTGAAATTCTTGGTGAGGCTGTTTCACGTAAAAAATTTTTTTTTTTTAAGATTATGGCTTTAATATGCATTTTAGCGCAACATTTATATAATAAAAAATTTAGAGAATTTAAAATCCTACAACTTTTTATTTCAAACACTTTTTTGTGTAACGTTTAGTTTAGTGGTAATGTAGCGATTTTCTTTTTGTTTTTCTCACGAAAACGTGTGAAAAATCATTTTTTTTAAGTATTTGGCATTAGTATGCATTTTACAACAAAAAAGTATATAATAAAATTTATAGGAAATTATAAAATCAACAATTTTATTTGAAGAATTTTTCTCTACAGAGCCTAGTTTAGCGTGAAAGAGTGATTTTCCGTATTTTAAAGTCAAGTTGAGTTTTGATTTTCATTTTGTGTTTCTCACTCATGAGTAAATATAGGTTAGGTTTTTTAAGTGTTTGTTTATTTCTAATGAATTATTTCTTGGGTTGTAATGTTACTTATTTGCATTGGGATGAGAAAGTCGTGTGAGTGTTTCACACCAAATTTTTAAGTCTAAACAGAGGTTGATTTTCATTTTACATTGTTCACTAATGATTAAACGTAGGTTATATCATTCTCACGAGATAAGTTTTATTATTTACATTGGCAAGAGAAAGTTGTGTGTGTGTGTGTGTTTCATACCAGATTATTTTTGCCTAAAAAGAAATGTAGAAAACATTGTTCAATGATTATAAAAAACATTTTACGGCTGTTCACAGTCTGTAATAGATTTCCTTTGATGAAATTCTTGTCTATGAGAACATAGTTTTCTTAGCATTAGCCTGGCCATAAATAGTAATAGAAAAGTTTTATAAATTAATTCATTAATTGCTTTTGAATCTGAATCATTTTAATTACTTTCTCTTGCCTATATGAATATATAGGAAGGAAAGTATTGTTTTCATGTCAATTTTTCGAAATCGAGTTTCCACCGAATCTACACGTATTCAGGCCCCTGAAACCAAAAAACATGTTTTTAGCGCTTGGTCTGTGTGTGTGTAAACAGAATATCTCAAGAATGGAACATCGTACAAACTTAAGTTAGATACCACTAGAGGACCCGACACAAATATTTTCATCAAAATCGGTCAATTGGTAGTGGTTTATTAGTGTAATTTTTCACTCTTTTGCGATTTGTTCAAAAACTGGTCATACGATTTTTTTAAAATCGCCTGGTGTACTAAATTTTTTATGCTCTACAAGGTAGGGTAGGCGCCATGTTAGCTGAAATAATTTCAGCTAACAGTAATTTCAGCTAAAAAAAAAAAAAAAATTTTTTATGTGAAAACAGCCTCACCAAGAATTATTCTTGGTGAGGCTGTTTTCACGTAAAAAAATTTTTTTTTTTTAAGATTATGGCTTTAATATGCATTTTAGCGCAACATTTATATAATAAAAAATTTAGAGAATTTAAAATCCTACAACTTTTATTTCAAACACTTTTTTGTGTAACGTTTAGTTTAGTGGTAATGTAGCGATTTTCTTTTTGTTTTTCTCACGAAGACGTGTGAAAAATCATTTTTTTTTTTAAGATTTTGGCCTTGGTATGCATTTTACAACAAAAAAGTATATAATAAAATTTATAGGAAATTATAAAATCAACAATTTTATTTGAAGAATTTTTCTCTACAGAGCCTAGTTTAGCGTAAAAGAGTGATTTTCCGTATTTTAAAGTCAAGTTGAGTTTTGATTTTCATTTTGTGTTTCTCACTCATGAGTAAAAGTAGGTTAGGTTTTTTAAGTGTTTGTTTATTTCTAATGTATTATTTCTTGGGTTGTATTGTTACTTATTTGCATTGGGATGAGAAAGTCGTGTGAGTGTTTCACACCAAATTTTTAAGTCTAAACAGAGGTTAATTTTCATTTTACATTGTTTACTAATGATTAAACGTAGGTTATATCATTCACACGAGATAAGTTTTATTATTTACATTGGCAAGAAAAAGTTGTGTGTGTGTGTGTGTGTTTCGCACAAGATTATTTTTGCCAAAAAAAGAAATATAGAAAACATTGTTCGATGATTATAAAAAACATTTTACGGCTGTTCACAGTCTGTAATAATTTCCTTTGATGAAATTCTTGTCTATGAGAACATAGTTTTCTTAGCATTAGCCTGGCCATAAGTAATAGTAGAAAAGTTATTATAAATTAATTCATGAATTGCTTTTGAATCTGAATCATCTTTTTACTTTCTCTTGCCTATATGAATATTAAGGAAGGAAAGTATTGTTTTCATGTCGAGTTTTCACCGAATCTACACGTATTCAGACCCCTGAAACCAAAAAACATGTTTTTAGCACTTTTACTGTGTGTGTGTAAACAGAATATCTCAAGAATGGAACATCGTACAAACTTAAAACTTAAGTTAGATACCACTAGAGGACCCGACACAAACATTTTCATCAAAATTGGTCAATCGGTAGTGGTGTATTAGTGTAATTTTTCACTCTTTTGCGATTTTCTCAAAAACTGGTCATACGATTTTTTTAAAATCGCCTGGTGTACTAAATTTTTTATGCTCTACAAGGTAGGGTAGGCGCCATGTTAGCTGAAATAATTTCAGCTAACAGTAATTTCAGCTAAAAAAAAAAAAAAATTTTTTATGTGAAAACAGCCTCACCAAGAATTATTCTTGGTGAGGCTGTTTTCACGTAAAAAAATTTTTTTTTTTTAAGATTATGGCTTTAATATGCATTTTAGCGCAACATTTATATAATAAAAAATTTAGAGAATTTAAAATCCTACAACTTTTATTTCAAACACTTTTTTGTGTAACGTTTAGTTTAGTGGTAATGTAGCGATTTTCTTTTTGTTTTTCTCACGAAGACGTGTGAAAAATCATTTTTTTTTTAAGATTTTGGCCTTGGTATGCATTTTACAACAAAAAAGTATATAATAAAATTTATAGGAAATTATAAAATCAACAATTTTATTTGAAGAATTTTTCTCTACAGAGCCTAGTTTAGCGTAAAAGAGTGATTTTCCGTATTTTAAAGTCAAGTTGAGTTTTGATTTTCATTTTGTGTTTCTCACTCATGAGTAAAAGTAGGTTAGGTTTTTTAAGTGTTTGTTTATTTCTAATGTATTATTTCTTGGGTTGTATTGTTACTTATTTGCATTGGGATGAGAAAGTCGTGTGAGTGTTTCACACCAAATTTTTAAGTCTAAACAGAGGTTGATTTTCATTTTACATTGTTTACTAATGATTAAACGTAGGTTATATCATTCACACGAGATAAGTTTTATTATTTACATTGGCAAGAAAAAGTTGTGTGTGTGTGTGTGTGTTTCGCACAAGATTATTTTTGCCAAAAAAAGAAATATAGAAAACATTGTTCGATGATTATAAAAAACATTTTACGGCTGTTCACAGTCTGTAATAATTTCCTTTGATGAAATTCTTGTCTATGAGAACATAGTTTTCTTAGCATTAGCCTGGCCATAAATACGAGGCGTATTTTTAAAGTAAGTACCGTTTGAAAATAAAAAAAAAATAAAAGGAAATTTGCAAAAACTAATTTTATTTTCGGAATCTACATACTTTTATCTATTTTTCTACATAGTTTCCAAGTTTTTGTAAACCCTTATCATATCGCACAACTAAATTTTGGAAACCTTCTTCATAAAAACTTGCCGCCTGCTGTGATAACCAAGAATTCACGGCCGTTTTCAAATCGTCGTCATCGTCATAACGGTTGCCGCCCAAGTGATGTTTTAGATGACGAATTTCCCGCCGTTTCGAGGTCTGTGATTTACAAAATTGTTAATGAAAAATTAAACTTTAAGAAACTGTGCTCGCGTTGGGTCCCTAAACTCCTGACGGAGGAGCACAAACACAAAAGACTCGAGAGTTCCTTGAATTTTCTGACACGTTATGACGAAAATGGTGACGACATCCTGAGTCGGATCGTAACTGGAGACGAAACGTGGATTTCGCATTTCACTCCCGAATCGAAACAACAAAGCATGGAATGGAGACACACGCACTCTCCCGTAAAGGTCAAAGCCTAACAGACTTTGTCACAGCGCAAGATCATGGCGGCCATGTTTTGGGATAGGCATGGTGTTTTGCTGGTCGACTTTATGGAACGAGGAACGACACTAAATGCAGAAGCCTACTGCCAAATCCTGAGGAAGCTGCGCAGAGCAATTCAAAACAAGAGACGTGGCATGCTCACAAAAGGAATTTTGTTTCTGCACGATAATGCAAGCCCTCACACTGCCGCTCAGACCCGAGCTGCATTGGACTCTTTTGGCTGGGAAGTTTTGGACCACCCACCCTACAACCCTGACCTTGCGCTGAGCAACTTTCATCTCTTCCGTCATCTGAAACATCACTTGGGCGGCAGCCGTTATGACGATGACGACGAATTGAAAACGGCTGTGAATTCTTGGTTATCACAGCAGGCGGCAAGTTTTTATGAAGAAGGTTTCCAAAATTTAGTTGTGCGATATGATAAGTGTTTACAAAAACTTGGAAACTAACTATGTAGAAAAATAGATAAAAGTATGTAGATTCCGAAAATAAAATTAGTTTTTGCAAATTTCCTTTTATTTTTATTTTTTATTGTCAAACGGTACTTACTTTAAAAATACGCCTCGTAGTAATAGAAAAGTTTTATAAATTAATTCATTAATTGCTTTTGAATCTGAATCATTTTAATTACTTTCTCTTGCCTATATGAATATATAGGAAGGAAAGTATTGTTTTCATGTCAATTTTTCGAAATCGAGTTTCCACCGGATCTACACGTATTCAGACCCCCTGAACCCAAAAACGTGTTTTTAGCGATTGGTGTGTGTGTGTGTGAACAGAATATCTCAAAGAACGGATCATGGTACAAACTTGAAACTTACGGTACATACCACTACCGGACCCAACACGTTCATTTTCATCAAAATCGGTCAATCGTGAGTAGTAGTTTACTAGTGTAATTTTTCACTCTTGCGATTTTCTCAAAAACTGGTCTTCCGATTTTTTTTTAAATCGCTTCATTTACTTAATTTTTTATGCTCTACAAGATAGGGTAGGCACCATGTTTGCTGAAATTCTTAGTGAGGCTGTTTTCACGTAAAACAATTATTTTTTTAAGAATACGGCTTTAATATGCATTTTAGCGCAAAAATTTATACAATAAAAGTTGTAGATAATTTAAAATCCTGTAAATTTTATTTCAAACAATTTTTTTGTGTAACGTTTAGTTTAGTGGTAATGTAGCGATTTTCTGTTTGTTTTTCTCACGAAAACGTGTGAAAAATCGATTTTTTTAAAGATTTCGGCCTTGGTATGTATTTTACGACAAAAGTGTATATAGTCAAATTTATAGGAAATTAAAAGATTTACAACTTTTATTTAGAGCATTTTTCTCTACAGAGAGAGTAGTTTAGTGTGAAAGAGTGATTTTCCGTATTTCAAAGTCAAACTGAGGTTGATTTCCATTTTGCGTTTTTCACTCATGATTAAAATTAGGTTAGTTTTTTGTTTATTTCTATTGTTTTATTACTTAAATTTTATTGTTAATTATTTGCATTGGTAAGAGAAAGTCGTGTGAGTGTTTCCTACCGATTTTTCCTAAAAACAAAAAAGAAATGTAGAAAACATTGTTCGATGATTAAAAAAAAACATTTACGGCTGTTCACAGTCTGTAATAGATTTCCTTTGATGAAATTCTTGTCTATGAGAACATATGGTTTTCTTAGCATTAGCCCTGACCATACATAATAATAGAAAAGTTTTATAAATTAATTCATTAATTGTTTTTTAATCTGAATCATCTCTATTACTTTCTCTTGCCTATATGAATATATAGGAAGGAAAGTATTGTTTTCATGTCGATTTTTCGAAATCGAGTTTCATCGGATCTACACATTTTCCAGACCCCTGAACCCAAAAAACGTGTTATTAGCGATTGGTCTGTGTGTGTGTAAACAGAACATCATACGGACTTTAAACTTAAGTTTGACACCACTACCTTGCTCTACAAGATAGGGTAGGCACCATGTTCGCTGAAATTCTTGTTTGGCTGTTTTCATGTAAAAAAATTGTTTTTTTAAGATTACGGCTTTAGTATGCATTTAAGCGCAAAAATTTATGTAATAAAAGTTGTAGAGAATTTAAAATCCTACAACTTATGTTTCAAAAAAACTTTTTTGTGTAACGTTTAGTTTAGTGGTGATGTAGCTAGCGATTTTCTGTTTGTTTTTCTCACAAAAACGTGTGAAAAATAAATTTTTTTAAGATTCGGCTTTAGTATGCATTTTACGACAAAAGTGTATATAATCAAATTTATAGGAAAAAAGATCTACAATTTTTATTTATAGCATTTTTCTCTACAGAGCTTAGTTTAGCTTTAAAGAGTGATTTTCCGTATTTCTAAGCCAAACTGAGGTCGATTTTCATTTTGCGTCTGTCACTAATTTAATTGATTAAAATTAGATTATGTTTATTAAGGTTAGTTTTTTTGTTTATTTCTGATGTTTTATTACTAATGTTAGGTTATATTGTTCATTGTTTGCATTAGCAAGAGAAAGTTGTGTGAGTATTTCACACCAGATTTTTAAGTCTAAACAGAGCTTTATTTTCATTTTACATTGTTTACTAATGATTGAACGTAGGTTATGTCATTCACACAAGATAAGTTTTATTATTTACATTGGCAAGAGAAAGTTGTGTGTGTGTTTCACACCAGATTATTTTTTCCAAAAAAGAAATGTAGAAAACATTGTTCGATGATTATAAAAAAACATTTTACGGCTGTTCACAGTCTGTAATAGATTTCCTTTGATGAAATTCTTGTCTATGAGAACATATGGTTTTCTTAGCATTAACCTGGCCTAAAAACGGGTGTTTTATTAAGGGCGCAACCCCTGATTATAAGAAGATAGAAGTAATACATTGGTAAATTTTCTGTGTCCCCCCCCCCCCCAATCAGTATGTTGGCAACAGTTGCGGAGATGTGTTGGCCACGCCTAGAAGGCACGTTAAAACTCTTGACAAGAATATCTGTTACGAACCTTGTAACATGCTCTTGGATGTTTTCCACCGACATTTTCCACATTTTTACTGACTCCCAGTGCTTTTCATTTGGCTCTGTCTTTAGCCGGGGAAACAAAAAAAGTTGCACGGAGCCAAGTCGGTACTGTAAAAAGGGGCTGGGGAACCACCGAGGAGGTGTTACTTCGGACCAGGAAGTTGGTCTTCCGCCAACACTTTAGGAATAAGCTTTATTCATTTGCAGATTCTCGGTCACTATCCCATTTACTGCAAATGTGGACATATTTAGGGTGTCAGCGAATGTGCTGGATGCTCAATTGACAGTCTGAATCCAAAACTTTGTGCTCACGATTCATGTCCTCAGGTCTGGCTGTTGTTGGGCATCTAGAACGGGGTTAATCAGCCCTCCACGATCGCCTGATGTCTTCCCAGACTATAACTTTCAAATGCAGTGGTTCTGGAAACATCTGGAATGTTTCTGTTGCATTCTTTCCAAGCCGCACGCCAAATTTGATGGCGTATCCATCATCGTTAGTTACAAGATTGAAAAATACACTTCATGTGGAGACATGTCTTTCCGTCCAGACAGTTCGTACCAAATTGGCAACCGGCTGTGTTGGAAGGGCAGACTCCCCCCCACCACCAGCACATTTCCCGACTGGTTTTACTGGGCTGGGATGCATAGTCGTGTCACAATAAAATTATGCGTATTACTTTCATGATAGACCCTGTACATAGTGCCAGAATAATTAAAAAAAAACAAAAATTTTAAAAACATCCGTTTGCCTCTTTTTGGCAGTTGTTTTATAAACTTTACCTAGCCGTATTTTGAAATAGGTTGGAGATAAAAAAATTAAAATTTGGCATTTTTCTTAGTCTTAGCACCAACTGTGAGTATACCAAATTTTAGCAAAATCTAAAATGGGTGTGTTGATTTGACATGGAATGACCCCACTCCAGAAATTTGATCCGGGGATAACGATGTGACTCGGAATTCAGTGTGAAGTTTTTGGCATGGGTCAGTTTGTATTGATATTGTTTTGTATTGACACATGGTTCGATGATTATACAAAACATTTTTACGGCTGTTCACAGTCTGTAATGTTGTAACGTTAAGTTACGTACGTTGTTGATGATAACCATTTGTATGAGAACTTGTGTCGATTTTAACACATTGAGGCTGACTGACGCCTTAGAATAAGTATTGTTTAAATGCTGGCACACACGGGTAGTGTTTGTAAATATTGTGCAGGTATTCAAACTGATCTTCTACCACAGCAGTGAAGGTTGTCTTTTGTTTTACCTACTGCCGGGAATTTTTATACGGATTTAAAAGTGTAGACAATTCGGACCTCCCTGTGCACCAAAATTATATCATTATAACAAATAAATTAACATTATTTATTCCACAAATTTCTCCATTCCCAGTGACTTAGTTGTACTAAGAATAATATTGTGACACTTATTGCTAAGGTCCGTTTCGGGATCTAGGTAATTAAGTAATTAATACACTAAAGTTTACAATTACAAATATTTATTACACTAAAGGATTTACAGAATAAATAATAAACTAATTATAATGAAATGATACAATAAATAAAATAAATAATAAACAATGAATAATTTAATAATTTACTTAGCACTACTTACAATCAATTTTATAGAATACACATACAAAATGAAACTGAATACACAAAAACTGAATTGAATGCACCTACACAATGACTTCACACAAAACACACACAAACAAAGACAGTATAACAATCGTTGACCAACACAATGCCCGGAACGTGCCCTGCACTATGCCCGATAGCCACTCGTCAAAGATCAAACGAATACTAACTCACTGACCGCGCTCGGGGGTCTCTTTATAAAGTGAATCAAAAGATAATTCTAGCAAAACGGAGCAATTCCATGCAAATAATAAAGTACAAAAAATAACCCTTTATAAATGACTGCTAGGAAAATCTATTGTAAACAAGTCAACAATAGATCTTATTGTAAATATAGGGTGATTCAAAAAGAGCGCCGGTTTTAATATATCAAATTAAGAGATTTATTTTATTAAAAAACTGAAAATAAATACATCAACAAGTTCATCTTACCTTCCGATTTCATGTATGAAAAATGATGTCATGCATGTGTCCTCCTCTACTGCGCTGGCACGCATCAACTCTGTCCATGAAATTGGATATCACTGCACGACAAGTTTCGACTTCCATTTGCCCGATAACCCGTCGAATTAAACCCCACATACGGCAGTTATGTTTATTAACAAAACCGTAAGTGGAAGTGCGCCTCATCACTGAAAATGATTTTGTTTGCGAAGGTGTCATCATCCTGCCGTTTTCTCAATACCCAGTCAACAAACTGTCGTCTCTTCTGGTGGTCTGCCACTTTCAAATGTTGCGTCAACTGAATTTTATACGGGTGATATTGGAGATCGTACCGAAGAATTCTCCGTACAGAAGAACATCGTAAACCCAATTGTTGAGAACGGCGACGTATTGATTTTGCTGGGCTAACAGCCACACTGTCACGAACCAACGCAACGTTCTGCTCAGTTCGGCCAGACGACGACGTCCAGAACTTTTAAGGTCGACTGTTGAACCCGTCTCAAAAAACTTTTTCATGAGCCTGCGAACTGTTGATTCATTCGGTGCTTCATTACGTCCCAGAGTACCGCGAAGTCGCCTGACAGTAGCCGCATAACTCTCTCCACTCTGGTAAAATGTTTTGACGATTAACACTCGTTGTGCAATAGTAAACTTCTCCATGGTTAGACACAGACTGCGAGAGTACTACACTGCGAACAAGAGAAACTACAACTGAATCGTCAATCGGAATGTTCTCCGAAATAGAAATGAGGTCTAACAATGTTGCCAACCGATAAACAAAAATTTACCAGCCGTTTAAAAACCGGCGCTCTTTTTGAATCACCCGTTAGAATAAAAGGTGTTACAGGTCGACCTTTTCATAAATAGTTGTACAACAATAGACACAATAGCGCAGTCCTTTCAAACAACTTTCATGAATAGGCATCCCTTTATAGCCACCCCATTGTTACTTTTTCATTCTATTATCCTCTCTTTACTATTTTTATGAATAAATTACGATTTTACTAGAACTTTCGCGAACATGATCTTCTTCGATATTGTCACAATATATAGGAAGGAAGGTATTGTTTTCATGTCGATTTTAAGAAATCAAGTTTTCACCGGATCTACACATATTCAGACCCCCTGAACCCGAAAAACATGTTTTTAGCGATTGGTCTGTGTGTGTGTGTGTGTTAACAGAATATCTCAAGAATGGAACATCGTACGAACTTGAAACTTAAATTAGATACCACTACCGGACCCGACATAAACATTTTTATCAAAATCGGTCAACCGGAAGTAGTAGTTTATTCGTGTAATTTTTCACTTTTTTGTGATTTTCTCATAAACTGGTCCTAAGATTTTTTTTAAAAATCGCCTGGTTTACTCAATTTTTTATGTTCTACAAGATAGGTTACGTGCCATGTTTGCTGAAGTTCTTGGTGAGGCTGTTTTCACGTAAAAAAATTGTTTTTTTTTTTTAAGATTACGGCTTTAATATGAATTTTAGCGCAAAAATTTATATAAGAAATTTAGAGAATTTAAAATCTTACAACGTTTATTTCAAACATTTTTTTGTATAATGCCTAGTTTAGCGGTAATTAGTGATTTTCTGTTTTTCTCAGAAAAACGTGTGAAAAATCGATTTTCTAAGATTTCGGCCTTAGTATGCATTTTATGACAAAAGTGTCTACAATTGAATTTATAGAAAATTAAAAGATCTACAGCTTTTATTTAGAGCATTTTTCTCTATAGAGCCTAGTTTAGCGTGAACGAGTGATTTTCCGTATTTTTAAGCCAAACTGAGGTTGATTTTCATTTTGCATCTTTCATATAAATATGATTAAAATTAGATTATGTTTATTGAAGTTAGTTTTTTGTTTATTTCTAATGTTTTATTATTATTAGGTTTATTGTTAATTATTTGCATTAGCAAGAGAAAGTTGTGTGAGTGTTTCACACCAGATTTTTTTTATAATTATACCTATTATCTTGTACTTAAATCAGCACAATTTGAAGAATGGAAATAGATAAATAAATAAAATAATGTGTAACATTTTCCTAGTGGGTTTCTTAATGCTTTGAACTTGTTTTCGGCCACGGCTTTATTGAACGCCTTGTAACGTTACTCTGTACCGTACATTGAAAAGATTTTATTTGTGTACGAATGTTTTATTTGTGTTTGTCATGTATGTTTCAGCGGATGAACACGGAGGAGAGGTCGTACTTTAACCGAATGGCTGAAGAATACAAAAGGAATAAAAGCGAGGAGAAATATAATACGTGTGGAATGGCGTTTTCGGAATTGGAACGGATTCAGTTGGAGAAAGAACGCGAAATTAGCATGATGAATGAAGTGATAAGAGATACAATTAAACATTTAAATAAAGAAACAAGTAAGTTGGTGTATCTAATGTCATCTTCACTTGTTGATGTGTTGATCAATTGGGGGTGTGTTGATACCCCCTGAACCCAAAAAACCCTGTTTTTAGCGATTGGTGTGTGTATAGAATATGTCAAGAACCGAAACAAGTAATTTGGTGTATCGAATGTCATCTTCACGTGTTGATGTGTTGATCAATTGGGGTTTTGTTGATACCCCCTGAACCCAAAAAACCAGTTATTAGCGATTGGTGTGTGTGTGTGTGTACAGAATATCTCAAGAACGGAAACAAGTAAGTTGGTGTATCTAATGTCATCTTCACGTGTTGATGTGTTGATCAATTGGGGGTTTGTTGATACCCCCTGAACCCAAAAAAACCTGTTTTTAGCGATTGGTGTGTGTGTGTACAGAATATCTCAAGAACGGAAACAAGTAAGCTGGTGTATCTAATGTCATCTTCACGTGTTGATGTGTTGATCAATTGGGGGTTTGTTGATACCCCCTGAACCCAAAAAAACCTGTTTTTAGCGATTGGTGTGTGTACAGAATATCTCAAGAACGGAAACAAGTAAGCTGGTGTATCTAATGTCATCTTCACGTGTTGATGTGTTGATCAATTGGGGGTTTGTTGATACCCCCTGAACCCAAAAAACCAGTTTTTAGCGATTGGTGTGTGTGTGTACAGAATATCTCAAGAACGGAAACAAGTAAGTTGGTGTATCTAATGTCATCTTCACGTATTGATGTGTTGATCAATTGGGGGTGTGTTGATACCCCCTGAACCCAAAAAAACCTGTTTTTAGCGATTGGTGTGTGTGTGTGTGTGTACAGAATATTTCAAGAACAAAATATCGTACGAACTTGAAACTTAAGTTACATACCACAACCGGCCCCGACACGAACATTTTCATCAAAATCGGTCAACCGGAAGTAGTAGTTAATTCCTGTCTTTTTTTCACTTTTTTGCGATTTTCTCAAAAACTGGTCCTACGATTTTTTTAAAAATTGCCTGGTTTAATAAATTTTTTATGCTCTACAAGATAGGGTAGGCGCCATGTTTGCTGAAATTCTTAATGAGGCTGTTTTCACGTAAAAAAAAAATTGTTTTTTTAAGATTGCGGCTTTAATATGCATTTTAGCACAAGAACATATGTAGTAAAAGTTGTAGAAAATTTAAAATCCTACAACTTTCAAACATTTCTTTGTATAATGCTTAGTTAACAGTAATTAGCAATTTTCTGTTTTTTTTATAAAACCACGTGAAATAGGCGCCATATCGGTTATGGGTGCCGTTCAGCCGATCGAACTGGTGCGCCCGTATCGTCTACGGGTGCCATCCAGCCGATCAAAGTGGTGCGCTTGTATTGTATACGGATGCCATCCAGCCTATCAAAATGGCGTGCCCATATCGTATACAGGTGCCGTCCAGCCTATCAAAATGGCACGCTTGTATCATATATGGGTGCCATCCAGCCTATCAAAATGGCGTGCCCATATCGTATACAGGTGCCGTCCAGCCTATCAAAATGGCACGCTTGTATCATATATGGGTGCCATCCAGCCTATCAAAATGGCGTGCCCATATCGTATACAGGTGCCGTCTAGCCGACCAAAATGGTGTGCCTGTATCGTCTACGGGTGCCATCCAGCCGATCAAAGTGGTGCGCTTGTATTGTATACGGGTGCCATCCAGCCTATCAAAATGGCGTGCCCATATCGTATACAGGTGCCATCCAGCCTATCGAAATGGCGCACTCGTATCATATACGGGTGCCGTCCAGCCTATCAAAATGGCACGCTTGTATCATATATGGGTGCCATCCAGCCTATCAAAATGGCGCGCCCGTAAGTCGGCGGGTGCCGTCCTGAAGTTTTAACACTCCACCAGCCTGTTTTGGGCACCTTATTTTATTAGTGGTGCTAAAGAAAACATTAGCCATTTAATGTATGAGTTATATTTATAGATGTGTTATGTTTGTGCTTTCAGCATTGCGAACAAACATATTTCATGTTATACATGTTAATTACTACTGCGAAACCGACAGGCATAAATTTATCCCAGCCGAAATAGCCATTGCAAAATTCAATTTAGAAGAAGGTGTTAAAGACACGTTCCACAGATTCGTCAGCCCCAGTAATGATGGTATGTATTTTAGTATTTATAATTAATGCATTTTATTTTATTTATAATGGATCAGCTGCAGCTTGAAATTAATTACGAGGGTCATTTGTAAAAAAAGGTTTCCTAAGCTGCTGAGACAGAATGCGATGGGCTGGGAGAAATCTGGCAACACTGTCTTACTCATCAGCTCTCCCTCTCTTTTTCCGCACCACTCCCGCCTCACTACGTCGATCAGTGCTGGCCTAGCAGCCTTTGAAGATGGAGCTCCCTATCACTGTTACCACCAGATGCAAAATTCGCGCTGTGATACGGTTTTTTAATGCAAAACTTTGATTTGTTTTTTTTTTTTTTTTTGTTTAACGTCCGACTGTTCTGCAATTACTGCTAATACAGATGGTGAATGATTAAATGATTTTTGTAAAGTATGAAAAAATGCCGTGCCTGAATGGGATTCGAACCCAAGACCGCATGATGAGAGGCGAGCACGTTACCAACTTCGCCAATGCGGCCAGCGCAAAACTTTGATGCTCACGCAGACAATGAAGGGTAATAGTTGAAAATGAGGGGTAAAAAATTGTCAGCCCCGACAAGTTTTTAGAATTGTTTGAAATGGTTGATCAACTGATGTTTCCAGTTTATGGAAAAAAAAATTATATCGTTCTGTTAAAAGTATTGTCTTTGTTTAGCAATTTAGTCTGGTTTTTTTGTTATTTATAATGTAGGAATTTCAATATCGTGCTTTTATTTTTTATACCCAAAAAACATGTTTTTAGCGATTGGTCTGTGTAAGTGTGTGTGTACAAGATATCTATCTCAAAGAACGGAATATCTTACAAACTTGAAACTTAAGTTACATACCACTACCAGACCAGACACGAACATTTTCATCAAAGTCGGTCAACCGGAAGTAGTAGTTTATTCGTGTAATTTTTCACTTTTTCGCAATTTTCTCAAAAACTGGTCCTACGATTTTTTTTTAAATCGCTTTATTATTTTTAATTTTTTATTCTCTACAAGATAGGGTAGGCGCCATGTTTGCTGAAATTCTAGGTGAGGCTGTTTTCACGTAAAAGAATTGTTTTTTTAAGATTACGGCTTTAATATGTATTATAGCGCAAAAATTTATATAATAAAAAAATGTGGTGAATTTAAAATTCTACTACTTTTATTTCAAACATTTTTTGTATAACCCTTAGTTTAGCAGTAATTAGCGATTTTCTGTTTTTTTTCTCATGAAATCGTGTAAAAAATCTATTTTTTTAAGATTTCAGCCATATTATGCATTTTACGACAAAAAAGTTTAATGAAATTTATAGGAAATTAAAAGATCTACTACTTTTATTTTAAGCATTTTTCTGTACAGAGCCTAGTTTAGCTTGAAAAAGTGATTTTCCGTATTTTTAAGAAAAACAGGTTGATATTCATTTTGCATCTTTTCACTCATGATTAAAATAAAGTTGTTTTTTTTTTTAGGTTATGTTTATTGAGGTTAGTTTTGTTGTTTATTTCTAATGTTTTATTACTAATGTTAGGTTATATTGGTCATTATTTGCATTGGCAAGAGAAAGTTGTGTGAGAGTTTCACACGAAATGTTTAGCTGTAGAATAAGCTGCCGAGAAATTGCCATTTAAAAATCACCCCGTGTAATGTGAATGGTGTGATAATCGAATGTGATTGTGTCATGTATAATGTTTGTTTTCTTTGTATGGCAGGCACGTTGCCGTTGGGCTACAGGTATATTGCAAATGAACACATCAACAATACGCACAAGACACCGATCGAATGGGACAGAGGCGAACGTGATCTCAACAAACTGTTTAATGACATAAGAACTTTTGTGAAGGTACGCCGTTTAGTTGTTAACAATGTAGATCTCGTACGCTGAACTGTTGTTAGTTGTTTACGTCATCAGCCGAAAGGCTGTTTTGAATCTCTTTACTAAATAGAACAAGAACTGAGTTAGTTCTCAATTGCCGTACTCGCTGAGTGGAAAAATATGCTTATCAGACCGCCAATAGTTGGGAAAGGGGCGGTAGGCCTGTGGCAGTATACCGACAGAGGCCTTTTTTCGCCAAGGTCGAACTATTAACCGCCCCTTACCAAAGCGCTCCACTGAGCCCGAGGTTATTCAATTCCAATCCAGACAGCAGACAAGAGGCCCACCGAATACCATCTAACAGGTGTTTTATTAAGGATGCAACCCTGATTATAAAAAGATAGAAATAATGCTCTGGTAAATTTTCTGTCCCTCAATCTGTATGGCAACAGTGTGCTCTAGGCCAACTACCTAAAGACAGTTAAAATGTTCCAGTCAAGCATTAGTGTGGTGACAGCAGTCGTTTCATTATATTGTATCAGCAATGGTTTTTTTTTTCCAAGGAAAAACGCGTGTTTATTGTAGAGATTTACATAGCCACTAAATCTTACAAATGTGTGCAAGATAAGTTTTAGTTGAAATTTCCCCGTTCTGCCGTTTCGAGTTAATCGTCAATATTGTGTTTAATAAATAAATTCTGTAGAACTGGGAGTGTACTCTATGAGAAACCACCTCGCCAGCCAACAAAGTTAACCGCATTAGTTCTCGAAGATTTGAAAAATCGTTTGAATCAATCACCTAAAAAATCGTTAAAAGATTATCATTGCAAGCTGGACTAACATTAACTGCTGTTTTCAGAGCTACGTAAAAGTTACGTTTGCATCCTTAGTTAATGCGATTTTTTAGGTGATTGAGTCAAACGATTTTTCAAATCTTCGAGAATTTCCGCGGTAGTCAGTTTATTAGAAAATTGATTTTTTTAAGATATTAGCCTTAGTATGCATTTAACAACAAAAGTGTATACAATAAAATTTATAGAAAATTAAAAGATCTACAACTTTTATTTAAAGCATTTTCCCTACAGAGCCTAGTTTAGCGAGATAGAGTGATTTTCCGTATTTTTAAGCCAAACTGAGGTCGATTTTCGTTTTGCGTCTTACATTCATCTTTTAAATAAGGTTATGTTTTTTGTTTATTTCTAATGTTTTATTACTAATGTTAGGTTTACTGTTAATTATTTGCACTGGCAAGAGAAAGTTGTGTGAGTGTTTCACACCAGATTTTTTTTTTTTTTTTTTTTTTTTAAAAAAGCCAGTCAGATTCAATTAAAATCTTGTTTAAACTGATTTCCTTTTCTTTTATTTTAATAGTCATTTGTTTTTATGTGTCGAATAAGTTACAATTAAATATTAAATGTTACAAAGTTTTTCCTTTATTTAATTTTTTCAAAACTCCTAGTGTATATTGTACTGTACCCGTCCATTATAGCAGGGGTTCTCAACGTTTCAGGTTCTGTGCCTCCCTTAGTAGACTGACTTTTCGTCACGCCTTCCCTGTACTATTGCAGGTAATAGAATTAAATATTTGGTAACTTTTTACAAAATGTTTAATACTACCTTCAATACATTTTTACTTTCTCTTGCCTATATGAATGTATAGGAAGGAAAGTATTGTTTTCATGTCGATTTTTCGAAATCGAGTTTTCACCGGATCTATACGTTTTCAGACCCCCTGAACCCAAAAAACATGTTTTTAGCGATTGGTCTGTGTGTGTGTATACAAAATATCTCAAGAACGGAACGTCGTACGAACTTGAAATTTGAAACTTAAGTTACATACCACTACCGGACCCGACACGAACATTTTCATCAAAATCGGTCAACCGGAAGTAGTAGTTTATTCGTGTAATTTTTCACTTTTTTGTGATTTTCTCAAAAACTGGTCCTACGATTTTTTTAAAAATCGCCTGGTTTACTTAATTTTTTATTCTCTACAAGATAGGGTAGGCGTCATGTGTGCTGAAATTCTTGGTGAGGCTGTTTTCACGTAAAAACTTTTTCTTTTTAAGATTGCGGCTTTAATATGCATTTTAGCGCAAAATGTTATATAATAAAAGTTGTAGAGAATTTAAAAACCTACAACTTTTATTTCAAACACTTTTTTGTAAAACGCTTAGTTTAGCAGTAATTAGCGATTTTCTGATATTTTCTCACGAAAACATGTGAAAAATCGATTTTTTTAAGATTTCGGCCTTAGTATGCATTTTATGACAAAAGTGTATATAATAGAATTGATAGAAAATTAAAAGATCTACAACTTTTATTTAAAACATTTTTCTCTACAGAGCCTAGTTTAGCGTGAAAAAGTGATTTTCCGTATTTTTAAGCCAAACTGAGTTTGATTTTCATTTTGCGTCTTTCACTCATGATTAAAATAAGGTTATGTTTATTGAGGTTAGTTTTTTGTTTATTTCTAATGTTTTATTACTAATATTAGGTTTATTGTTAATTATTTGCATTGGCAAGAGAAAGTCGTGTGAGTGTTTCACACCAGATTTTTGAACATATAGTCAAATCACGAAACCGAAAAAACTTAAAATATAATTGTTTACGAAATCTTCAAACTCAAACATTGAGTGTTGTACAATATAATAATGGTGTTTGAAATATAAAGGCAGGAACTAATCTGAGTTGATCATAGCTTGATTCATACGATTCACAGAGCATATAATTATATGAAAGATAAAAAACTACTAGAAAATGAATTGAGAACAATAAAATTCATAGCACAAAAGAATGGGTATCATGAAAAAGAAATAATTAAAGTAATAAATAAAATTAAAAACAAACTATATTTTAAAAATAACTTGAGAACCACCCTTATATTAGATAATAAAATAAAACATAAACTATTTGTTGTTGTTTAGGTCAACAGCCGAAAGGCTGGTTTGAACCTGTAGAGGTTTTACTAAGTAAAACGAGGAGTGAGGTGGTTTACTTTGCCTTCCTCACTGAGTGGAAAAGTACGCTTATCAGCATGCCGGGCCCTCTGAAAAGCACATATTTTCCACTCTGTAAATGACACCTTCACTTCATTCACCACAGGGTCTGGCTGTACAATGAAATTCATTACTTTCAGAGAAGATAACTCTGATTAGTGTCTTTTACACCTCTACCTCTTCTGTTCTTAAATGATTCAGTCATTTAATTGACTGGCCATGTGATAAGAAACAGAACTATTTATTTTAGCCCTGCAACGAACAGATTAAGTGTAAATAATTTGACACTCCACCTGTCTGTTATGGGCAGATAAACTATTTATTGCATTAAAATACAATAAAACTATTAATAATAAATTATACAGAACATTAAATAAATTATAATTAAATAATAAAATAAAACATAAACTATTTATTGCATTAAAATACAATAAAACTATTAATAATAAATTATACAGAACATTAAATAAATTTTATAAAATCGCATACATATGTAATAATAAAAAAAACTACTGTCCACAAATATAATTAAAAATAATATAAATGAAACACTAAGCAATAAAAAGGGTGTGTATAAAATAGATTGTGGTAATGAGGATTGTAAAAAAAAAAATTTTACATTGGTATGACTAGTCGTAATTTTCAAGTGAGATATAATGAACATAAAAAAGCACTGAAATGTGACTACATTATATCTAACTATACCAATCATATAAAAGAAGAAAGACATAAATTTGGTAAAGTAGATGAACATTTCAATATAATAGAACAATGTAATATAGAGAATAAAAATAAAATTGAAAAATATGAGATGTTCCATATTTATAAATAGTTGAAAGAGCAAAAGCAGGACATTTTGAATGAACAAATAAAATTTAGGAATGATGAAGTGATATTGACTGCTGCTGCTATCTACAGTAAATATGAGAAGAGATAAATTAAAATAAATTAATTTTAAATCGGTTTTATACAAGTGACTGAAGATGTACCATCTTCTGTAAAATTTTAAATAAATGTGAAAAAAAATTTTAGTTTCAATTTTTCATTTACTCTGATGATGGTGGATCCACCGAAACACGTGTAAGTAGAAATTACAATAAAGGTGACGCAGTTAAAAAGAAGGTTAGTGAAATTATTATATTAATTCATTATATGAAATAGAAATAATTTCAAACTGCAGGATGCATTATAAAGATTTATTTTTGAATGAAGATATTATTAAAATGGCATTTAAATATAATAATGGTGTTTGAAATATAAAGGCAGGAACTAATCTGAGTTAATCATAGCTTTTTTTTCCTATTCTAATACGACGACGCCTCCCTTGAAAATCTTCTGCGCCCCCCAGGTTGAAAACCCCTGCATTATAGGGAACCTTTTTAAATATTTGTTATTTGAGCGTGGACGTATCAATAAACACTAATTTTATTTTACAGCCGGAGGGGACGACGGGCGAGCTTCCACCATTGTATACGATGCCCGATAATCAAAATACGAATTGCAGCGAAAGTGCCGTTAAAGGAGCTTTAAGGCAACTGTGTGAAAATCAGAGTCAGTAGATTTTATATTTTCATTATTTATCGTAATCTAATGTTATTTTTAATACGAGGGTTATCCAGAAAATAACCTCCGTTTTGAAATACAAAAGTAAACGAGTGAAGATACAAAAACTGTATTATATACATATTAAAACTACAGTTTTTCACTATTTTTCGACATAGTCGCGAAACAGATTCAAGCGCTTGTCGTACCTTGGAACAGTCTTTTAAATACCCTTTGCATAAAAATCTGCCGCCTGTGAATGTAGCCAACCATTCATGGGGTTTTGAAAGCTCTTCGTCATTGGCGAACCGCTGAGATGTAAGCCACTGCTTCATGTTCGGGAACAGGTGAAAGTCACTAGGAGCCAATTCCAGGCTGTATGGGGGATGATCGAAAACGTCCCATTTAAACTTGGCTGAAAGTTCATTTGTTTTTCGAGCTGTATGAGGGCGAGATTTTTATGCAAAAAGTATTTCAAAGACTGTTCCAAGATACGACAAGTGCTTGAATCTGTTTGGCGAATATGTCGCAAAATAGTGAAAAACTGTAGTTTTAATATGTATGTAATAAAGTTTTTGTTTCTTCACTCGTTTACTTTTTATTTCAAAACGGAGGTTATTTTCTGGATAACCCTCGTAACTACCAGTAAGACAGTTGACACTTGCTGATGTTTTATTTTATTATTTTTTTAATGTTGGGGAAAAATGACATAATTCTCTTAAGATACAAAAAAAAATTCAATGAACTACAGTTGGGTAATTTTGGCTTCAGGCAGTAAAAAAAAATTATTGTCGTATTGAATAACTGATTTGGTGAACCTTAATCATGTACTGGAGTCCATTTTTAGTTTCTTTTGCCTATATGAATATATAGGAAGGAAAGTGTTGTTTTCATGTCGATTTTTCGAAATTGAGTTTACCGGATCTACACGTTTTCAGACCCCCTGAACCCAAAAAACATGGTTTTAACGATTGGTCTGTGTGTGTGTAACAGAATATCTTAAGAATGGAACATTTGTACAAACTTGAAACTTAAGTTACATACTACTACCGGACCCGACACGGAACATTTTCATCAAAATCGGTCAACCAGAAGTAGTAGTTTATTCATGTAATTTTTCACTTTTTTGCAATTTTCTCAAAAACTGGTCCTAAGATTTTTTTTTTAAATCCCCTGGTTTACTAAATTTTTTATGCTTTACAAGATAGGGTAGGCGCCATGTTTGCTGAAATTTTGGGTGAGGCTGTTTTCATGTAAAAAAGTTGTATTTTTAAGATTACGGCTTTAATATGAATTTTAGCGCAAAAACTTATAAAATAAAAAATGTAGAGATTTTAAAATCCTGCAACTTTTATTTCAAACATTTTTTTGTATAACGCTTAGTTTAGCGGTAATTAGCAATTTTCTGTTTTTTCTTACGAAAACGTGTGAAAAATTGATTTTTTTCAGATTTTGGCCTTAGTATGCATTTAACGACAAAACTGTATTAATTAAATTTATATGAAATTGAAAGATCTACGACTTTTATTTAAATCACTTTTCTCTAAAGAGCCTAATTTAGCGTAAAAGAGTGACTTTCTGTATTTTTAAGCCAAACTTAGGTTGATTTTCTTTATGTGTCTTTCAGTCATGATTAAAATAAGGTTAGTTTTTTGTATATTTCTAATCTTTTATTACTAATGTTAGGTTATATTGATCATTATTTGCATTGGCAAGAGAAAGTTGTGTGAGTGTTCCACACCAGATTTTTGTAAAAGTGAATGGGGAATGAGAGGTCTGTTGACTTTTCTATCTGTAGAATTACGATCGCCGTGTCGTCGTGCCTTAAACAGTGAACAGAGAGTGAGTAAGTGATTTTTGTAACAGTTACTCGCCTCTCTGAGTAACTGTGGTCACCGTGACTCGTTCACAGTGACACTTCTTTTGTCCCTTCTCTACACTTTAACGTATCTTCCTTACGATAAACCAAATATAGTCCTAAACGGAGGTGATTTGTGTTTTTTTTCAGATTTGGACTCTGATTTATTCAGGGTGTATAGGCTGCCTAAATTATTTCATGAGCTACGAAACGCTTGCAATCCTGTATTCGTGAGTCCATCCATCGCTGAAACTGAATTAGAGAAAGATGTGTTCATTTATACGAGAGGCATCGCTTGCACCGTAAGTAAATGTTTTATCTTAAACTAGCAATCCCCGCTCGCTTCGCTTCACAGTAGCTAATGTAGGCCTCATTAAATAATTTTTTAACCTCTCTATATACAATGTTAGTGGGTTTTTTTGCCCTGTGGCAGCAAAATAAACTATTTTTCTGCACTTCCAGCTCTAGAAAGTCCGACATATAGTTGTCCATGAGTCAAGGAACCACTCTTGTCTCAAATCGATGCCCACCGTTTTAAATGTTTGTCCCTGCGATTTAACAGAATTGAATAGAATGCATAGAAGAATACCGATGGAAAAGAAAGAGACAGTTGATATATCGCTGAGATAAGAGATTGTAATACGTGGGTGCGGTACGCAGAATAATTGGAAATATATGTCTCATTCGCTACCTGTCGAATGAAAACAAATACCTATATGAAATACAGTACAAAAATAAAAATTTTGAATATTTCCGAATTTTTAATGTTTTTAGAATTGAATGTTATTCTTCACGTTTTTCTATGAAATATAAAAGTTGAATCGGGCTTCTAGCCCAAAAAATACACCATCCAGAGGACTTAAAAAAAAAGTACTAAGCACCCGATAAACTAAAACATGCGACATCGTCTCGGTTTAAATTGCTTAACTCACTTAACCCTTTGCACTCGACTGTCGGGTCGGATCTGATCCGACACGATAGTATTACCGTTCCAATCGTATGTCAGACCCCATCCGACTACGTTTACACAGCTGATTTTGTATGAAAATACGCGTTTAACAAAGCTGTTGTAATGTGCTGGCCTCTATGGGATGTTTTAAAAATTAATTCTTGTAGTTTTCGATAGTTGACTACTACCGATTATCAATATAAACGGAATTAATTGAATCGATGTCGCCATAACAAACTAGTAAACAAACAAACCTAATTGTGAACATGCGTTGTTTAGTTTGCGGTATTTTGTGTCACTTTAAAATCAGTTTAATGTTTTTAGGTTTTAGGTATAAATTTCTAGTTACATAGTTCATTTTATCTTAGTTTTTACATTAGCAGCGTATGTTTACAGGTTATATTTTAGTAGTTTTTAGGCGAGAAAAAGCATTTTTTATGTAAAATTATTAACATTAAAGTAATATCAAAAACATAAAAAGTATAGCTTGCTCTTAAAACTAACAACACATTAAAGCATATGAATAATTTAACAGGGTATCAACAAATCATAAAATAAATACAAGTGGAGAGGAATCACAGTGCAAACGTAATACGAGTGGAAAGGGTTAATTAAAGTTACTTAAAGTTACAAAGTAGCCTATATTGATCAGGAAGCTCTAAGCTATGCAACAATGAAAGATTTTTTAAAATCAGTTGAGTAGTTTCCGAGATTACCACCTCATACAAACAGACAGACGTTTCTTCATCATCATCATCACCTTTACGGATTAGGCCAATCGCCTGTTCCAACATCACACCATCTCTTTCTTGGACGCCCCAAACATCTCCTACCTCGAGGGCGATACTTCAGTGCCTAAAGACTAGCTTTATCAGGTGACATCCTAAGTACATGTTCCTGCCACCTATTTCTGTACCTCCACATTTTATCAATGATTGTTTCGTCTCTCTTCAGTTCTTCTCGAATCGCGCTACTTCTAATGTGTTCTCTCCGGCTACATCCCTTCACAGATCTCAAAAATCTCATTTCAGCTGCCTCCAATCGACTTAAATCTCTCTTCTTTGGTGCCCAGGTCTCACTTCCATACAGTAAAATCGGCACCGCCATTACATCGTAGAGCCTCAACTGTGTATCCTTCCTGGTTCGATTCTTAAAAGTCCTATTGATATAACCACAGACATGCTGAAACTTGCTTATTCTAGTGCTTATCTCTCTATCAACGTCATACGTTATATCAACTCCTAAATAAGTGAAGTGTGCTACCTGCTCCAACACTCTATCATTTAATACAATTTTTGACCTTATGGGGTCCTTCCCAATAAAAGCCATTATTTTGGTCTTACTAGCAGATACCGACATATTATACTCTTTACATATCTTGTCGAGCATATGAATAGACCTTTGCAGTTCATCTTCTCTTTCTTGGAGGATTAATTGGTCATCCGCGTACAACAACGTATTAAAGTAGAAACCTTCTCCTAACTCGATACCAGATCCGTTTCTTCTTTATTATATTAGTATAGATTTGGTTACTCTTGTCACTGTGATGGTCCTTGTCATCGCAGGGTAAGCGGGCAGTGAACGCTGGTCGCAGGTACTGATTCACAGTGGCGAACACGCGTAATGGGAGCATGTAACTACGCGCTTAACCTTCATTCAGTTGTCTGCATTCAACATGAGTTCCAGTAGCAGCAGTGATGAATTTATTTCTAATGGAAAACGTGTCCACGAAATTAATATCATTTAAAGATGATACCGTTATTGACATTAATAAGAACAGAAAATTGTTCGGCGTAATCATCTTTTTCCGCCATTAAAAAAAGATGGTGACTGGTTTTTTTAGATGCATGAGAATGACTGGAAACGTTTGATTTTATATTGTCTAAAGTAGAACTCGTTTTAAAAAACAATTGTGCAACTTGCACAAGCAACCAATATTACCGCAAGAAATATTTGTGATTACTTTGAACTTTTTGACTACCGATATTCAATATTATAAAGTATTGTTTGGCCAGTAATAATCTTTTAAAGTTAGTCTTATAAACTTATGTTAAAAATTAATTAACGAGTTTTTACTTTCTCTTGCCTATATGAATATATAGGAAGGAAAGTATTGTTTTCATGTAGATTTTTCAAAATCGAGTTTTCACCGGATCTATACGTTTTCAGACCCCCTGAACCCAAAAAACATGTTTTTAGCGATTGGTCTGTGTGTGAACAGAATATCTCAAGAACGGAACATCGTACGAACTTGAAACTTGAAACTTAAGTTACATACCACTACCGGACGCGACACGAACATTTTCATCAAAATCGGTCAACCGGAAGTAGTAGTTTATTCGTATAATTTTTCAGGTTTTTGCGATTTTCTCAAAAACTGGTCCTACGATTTTTTTTAAAATCGCCTATTTTACTCAATTTTTTATTCTCTACAAGATAGGGTAGGCGCCATGTTTGCTGAAATTCTCGGTGAGGCTGTTTTCACGTAAAAACGTTGTTTTTTTAAGATTACGGCTTTAATATAAATTTTAGCGCAAAAACTTATATAATAAAAGTTGTAGAGAATTTAAAAACCTACAACTTCTGTTTCAAACATTTTTTTGTATAACGCTTAGTTTAGCGGTAATTTGCGATTTTCTGTTTTTTTTTCTCACGAAAACGGGAGAAAAATCGATTTTTTTAACATTTTGGTCTTAGTATGCATTTTACGACAAAAGTGTATATAATTAAATTTATAGAAAATTAAAAGATCTACAACTTTTGTTTAGAGCATTTTTCTCTACAGAGCCTAGTTTAGCGTGAAAGCGTGATTTTCCGTATTTTTAAGCCAAACTGAGTTCGATTGTCATTTTGCGTCATTCACTCATGATTAAAATAAGGTTATGTTTTTGAGGTTAGTTTTTGTTTATTTCTAATATTTTATTAATAATGTTAGGTTTATTATTAATTATTTGCATTGGCAAGAGAAAGTTGTGTGAGTGTTTCACACCAGATTTTTATTATTTATGAATACGTATTACACGACGCCAAGTACACTTAGCAACCTGCAAGCAAGCAGCAGGCAGGTTTATGCAAAACAAACCAGTGGGCTGATACGCGCAGATGACCAGCGCGCAGCTTTCTCCACTAGCATATTCAGTAAATTCAAATTCTTTAATTTACTGAAGATGTGTAAAAGATACACAAAAGCACTATAAACATTGGTGTTTTCTGTTACCTGATTTTCTGGTGGTTATAAGTATATATTTCAATATTATTATTATTATTATTATGTTTTTTTATAAAATTGGTGATGTGTGTATTTTAGTTTCACGAGGAGGAAGACGTGATGCAGTTTTGTAGCTTGTCCACCGTGCAAAGGTGGATATATCTGATGTGCGATCATTGCTGTGCCGATTTGGACATTGAACTACAGCCTGGGTTCCATTGCCCCGTAAAGAGCAACATCAGGCGAAAACAAGGCTCAGGATGGAGTAGCGATCAAAACAAATCGGTAAGTCATTATTTGTACATTTTTATACTGTGACAATTATCGTTAAGGTCCGTTTCGGGATCTAGGTAATTAAATAATTAATACACTAAAGTTTACAATTACAAATATTTATTACACCAAAAGATTTACAAAATAAATAATAAACGTAAAATAACTTGATAACTAGATGGATAAACATTTTAATGTAATAGAACAGTGTAATATAGAAAATAAAAATAAAATTGAAAAATATGAGATGTTCCGCATTTATAAATATTTAAAAGAGCAAAAGCAGGACATTTTGAATGAACAGGTCAAATTTAGGAATGATGAAGTGATCTATGGCCAACGGCATAGAGTGGAGAAGGCAACGGAAAACCACTCCATTAAAGATCCATTGGATATCCCTAGAATCAGCAGCTCATGTTGCAGAAACAGAGAAAACAGCACAGCGATAACATTGAGAAATGGGGTGATAAAGGAAGTGAATGAGTGTAATTACCTCGGCAGTAAGATCACAAATGATGGAAGGAGTTACAGGGATGTCGCAAGCAGGATTACCCAGGCTAAGAATGCTTTTAATAAGAAGAAGAGCTTATTCACTTCTAGGAATGTTAGTCTTGATGTAAGGAAACACATGCTGAAGACATATGTGTGGAGTATTGCAGCTTACGGGAGTGAAGCTTGGACACTTGGTGTGAGGGAGGAGAGAAGATTAGCTGCATTTGAGGCCTGGTGCTATAGAAGGATGTTGTGGGTCAGCTGGAGAGAAATGATGACGAACGAACAAGTTTTCAGTAGAGCGGGGGAGGAAAGGAGCTTCCTAAAATGGATCAGACAGAGAAGAGCCCAGCTGATAGGCCACATACTCCGACATGACAGTATGTTGAAAAGAATAATCGAGGGAGTTGTGGAGGGGAGAAATTTGCGGGGAAGACCCAGATTGGAGTACATGAAGCAGTTACTAGAGGACATGGGATGTGCTTCATATTGCGAGTTGAAGCGGAAAGCAGATGACCGAGGAGCATGGAGAGCAGCTGCCAACCAGCCTTATGGCTGTTAACTAGAGAGAGAGAGAAAAGTGATATTGACTGCTGCTGCTATCTATAGTAAACATGAGAAGGGAAAAATTAATTTTAAGTCAGTTTTATACAAATGACTGAAGATGTATCATCTTCTATAGATTTTTAATAAATAAAATTTTTAGTTTCAATTATATGTTATTTACTCTGTTGATGGTGGATCCACCAAAACACGTGTAAGTGAAGAAAAAAAAAGTTGACGCAGTTAAAAAGGAAGTTTAGTGAAATTTATTAAATAAAATAGAATTAATATCAAACTGCAGGATGCATTATAAAGATTTATTTTTAATTTTATTTGTTTGTGTTTTTCAGTCGTCAAGGAGAGAATCGCCTCCTCGTCAGGTAGAAATTAAACCGTACACGATAATTGCTCCTGGTGCCATGTCTTTAGAAGCGCAGGTTTGTTAGAATTGATAATGTTGCTTATTTATGGTTTTTAAAATGTTTTATTACAATGATAATAAAAATGTAATGGTGTTGTATACCAAGGCAATATTCTGTTGCTGTTCTTCTCCACCACCTCGCATTCTTGCAACCAGCCATAGTAGTGGGGGGGTGGAGATGGCAGGTTGTAGGGGAGTTAGGGAGCCCCGAAAAAAAGAAAAATTAAGCGCAGACGATAAGTGTTTTTACTTTCCCTTGCCTATATGAATATTTAGGAAGGAAAGTATTGTTTTCATGTCAATTTTTCAAAAGTGAGTTTTCACCGGATCTACATGTTTTCAGACCCCTGAACCCAAAAAAAAACATGTTTTTAGCGATTGGTTTGTGGGTGTGTGTGAGCAAGAGTAATCTCAAGAACGGAACATCATTCCAACTTAAAACTTAAGTTACATACCACTACTGGACTCTAAACGAACATTTTCATCAAAATCGGTCAACCGGAAGTAGTAGTTTATACGTGTAATTTGTCACTGTTTTGCGATTTTCAAGAAAACTGGTCCTACGATTTTTTTTTAAATGTTTCAAACATTTTTTTGTATAACGCGTAGTTCAGCGGTAATTAGCGGTTTCTGTTTTTTTCTCGCGAAAACTTGTGAAAAATGGATTTTTTTAAGATTGCAGCCATAGTATGCATTTTACGACAAAAGTGTATAATAAAATTTATAGGAAATTAAAAGATCTACAACTTTTATTTAAAGAATTTTTCTCTACAGAGCCTAGTTTAGCGTGAAAGAGTGATTTTCCGTATTATTAAACCAAACTAAGATTGGTTTTCATTTTGCATCATTCATTCATGATTAAAATTACGTTATGTTTTTTGAGGTTAGTTCTTTTTTTATTATTCATGTTCAGGTTATATTGTTCATTATTTGCATTGGCAAGAAAAAGTTGTGTGAGTGTTTCATACCAGATTTTTCCAACTATAATTATACGTAATAACTCGAATTAGATTTACGAAGTGATAGATAACTGTCAACTACAGATTGCAGCACATATCTAGAAACAGTGTGAATAACCGAATGTTTTTAAATGGCAATGGTACCTGTTGATGGAATTCGTGAATATGTTCTTGAATGTTCATTGTTACGTTCATCTTGGGTGATTAATTGTGTTACACCAAATATTCGAAAAATAAATTGATTAGAATAATACAAATATATTGTAAACGTTTATCTTTTGAAAGATATCCATATTGTATTTTATTATTCAAAATACAGTCGAACTCGGTTTTAGCGTCATTGAAGGGACAGATTAAATTTTACCGTTATATCCGAGTGACGTTATAACGAAGTTAACACTTGTGTTAAGGTAAATCTAACTAAACTAAGAATATTTCATATATATATTACTACTAATTTACGTAATGTTGTGCTAAACGTTTTTTATTTGCGATTTTTATGTCATAATACCGTAATCAAATAGACTAATAACCACTTTGTGTAAGTAGGTAGAATTTGTATTAAAATATAGAAACCAAAATATGTATTTGTATGTGCATAAACTACAATATGGTACGTTACCTACTTAATTGTAAGAAATCAGTGATTTTCTTTTGAAAACCTCATTCTGCGAAGTAAATCCTCCCCGTAATGTTGTACACTTGTTACACGTGATGCATTGTGCCGGCTGTTGTCTCTCGGTGTCGGTGAAATCTTAACAAAGTTTGAGCCGCTAAAATTGCCTCCTGCAATGTTGGCGTAACAGTGTCCTCTTCATCTTCCTCTTGCTCAGTCCTTCAGTATTAGAGAATTTTATACAGAATTTTCTTAAATGTGGATAGTCTGATGTGAAAGTTAGGTACAGTACTACTTACTAAGTATCACATGTCACATAGAGGGCGCAGTCCCAAAACTGACCTTGACGTAGATCAATCAATAGGTATATACACACATATAAACAGCTTAAAAATATCATTTTAATCCCTTCGCACAAGCAAAAACTATTCACAAGTAGACTATTGTACTATATTACTGTATACTGTACTTTTCTTTTTCAAACAATTTACTGATAAATAACAGCAAGTTCACAATCGTTGTAGGCCCTACGTGAAGTTAAAAATGATTTCATCAAAAAATTTAGATGCAACAACCGAGTTAATGACGTTAAAACAGGGGTTTTTCAGATAGACGTTTGACGCAACGCCTAAAAAAATGATGTTAAGTCCGAGTTGACGTAAAGTCCGAGGCCGTTAAAGCCGGGTTCAACTGTAATATGTTTTTATGTACTGTAGATATTTTATTTATTTCAGTTCCTTTGGAAATCTTAGTTGTTTCATTATAATAACGTATAAATAGACTTAGCTTCTAATTTACATTAAAACAAAAACTTGTCAAAAAACAAGAACAAAAACTTGGTCATGCGAGAATGGACTAAAAAATGTCAACCCAACATCAAGATTGGCAGAAAAATAAAACTTAACTGCCTAGCTTTTGCAGACGACCTTGCGCTTCTGGCTAATGACATGGAGGAGGCCAAGCTTCAAATTGAGGAACTCAGGAATATAGCAGAAAAAATCGGACTGCAGATTTCATTCGAAAAAACGGAAATAATGCCATCCTTCCAAACGGAAGCTTCGACCATTAAATTGGATGACAGCAGACAAGTGAAAATTGTAAGTAAGTTCAAGTATCTTGGCGAGATTCTTACTTGATACCTAAGTGAGACAGCAGCAATAGAAAACAGAACAACTAAGCTGAAACAAGCACAACGGTTCACCTGGGCAATCTACAAGAAGAAATCCCTCTCAATAAACACCAAATTCAAACATTATTACACTGTTGTTAAACCAGAAGCAACCTATGCCTCCGAAACATCACGTCAACAACGGATAAACTACAAAAGGCGGACAGGAGAATCATAAGAACAATTATCAACAAGAAGCACCAAAAGGATGGACAGTGGTGGATTCTACCTAATGAAGTAGTTTATAAAGAGAGCGAATCAATAGTGGATACAATGCGGAAAAGGAGAATAGCCTTCTTCAGCCACATATCAAGATTACCAGAAACTCGACTCACAAAACAATTATACGACTACTTTTGGAACACAAAGACCAAGAACAACTGGTTTAGGGAGATCCAGGAGGATTTAGAGGAATTGGGCATAACAATGGAGCAGATTGAGAACAAAGATGAGAAGAGAATTTTGAGGAATACAGCCACAAGACTTAAATTGAAAACCTTCGTACGAAAGCCATACACCTTGAGTGACGAACAAAGGGGCGGCCAGAGTGGAGAGAATGAAGAAATTTTGGGAGGGAAAGAGGATGCTACATACAAAATATAGAGCTCATCCTTCAAAGACTAAAATTAATGCAGGCTGATTAAAGTGCTCCAATGTGGGCGTAAACTAAAAAAAAAAAAAATAAACTTCACGTTAGTATGTTTGTAATAGAAAGTTGTGCGAGTGTTTCACACCAGGTTTTTATTTATTTATTTATCTACAACAGTATAAAGGCTAACAGAACTTATCCATATAAGCCTTATTGACATAAAAAAATTTACGTAATGTACATGCTAATACACTTTTTATCTTTTTCTCATAAAAATAAAATAATGTTTTAATAAAATTACTTACTATCCTATAATGACAAATTAATAAGAAGAAAAAAATTCCCACAAAAAAATAGTTTACCGAAACTTGATCAAAAATAATATTAATTATTAATAAAAGGAACGGGGAAAAAAGAAAGAAAGAAAAGATGTGTATCTGCTCTGTGAATTTATGAGATTAATTGGTTGGTGAGCGCCTGATAATATTTTGATGAGAATTGTCCGTTATTATCAAAAAAAAATTTAATTTTGTTTTTGTGTGTTTCCAGGCCAATCGTTCAGCAGGCTGTGGAGATGCTGGTTCCGACGATCGAGGATATGTCGGTATGTTGACGATCCGTTCAATTTTGTTATCTTGTATTTTTAATTTTTCTGAATAGTTTTCTATCTTCAGGTGCTATTATTGTCAAACTCTGATAATAACTCAAAAGTTGAAGGGACCGGAGAAAACATTTTGAGTGGTAAATGTTTCCTGAAAGAGAAGGTAAATAAATAAAAAAAATGAAATCCACGATGAAAAGATTTTACACGCCGAATTTATTTTATGAATTCATGTGTATTACTAAGTAAAAAGTCCAGGTATGTTTAGATGCTTTTGTAAATTCAGTCTTGAGTCCAACACAATTCCTACCACCTCCCTCTATTGTTGTACCATCTCTCTTGTACCACTTTCTTGGCAGTGCATGTTTTTCGCGATTCGTACTTAACTAAATTAATCCATTTTTGTCGTGTCCCATCCATTTCCAAGTACAGTATCCTCTTAAGTAGTCTTATTCCTTCGTTCTACTGAGCCAACAAAACCATAGTCTCGTCTTGTCGTTCCTAACCCGCTTTTTTGAACGTCATTTCTGTTGCTAAATTCAGTACAAACGCAAAATGTACATTTTATGTATTTTTCTTTCAATGTGTTGGTACTATACATGTTCCTTCTCACACTTTGAAGAAACCTCTTGCTTTGTCTGTCTATAGTGGCCGGCCCATTGGCATAGTGGTTAGCACAACTGACTTTTACATCCGGGGGTCCTGGGTTCGATTCTTGGTCAGACCTGGCATTTTTTTTCATCCATCATCCTTCTCATCATCTGTGTTAGCAGTAATTGTAAAACAGCTGTACGTACTGCCCGTTCCCAAGTTTTGTGCAGCTGAGAAGATGTATGCATTACGTCACTACTACTGTAAGAGATTGCGTTAGTAGTAGTAACGTTTTACTTGTATTATGTTAGTAGTAGTCAAGGGTACTATCCAAACTACTTATATTCTGTGTCGCCGTCTACAGCGAATAGTCAAAACAGCACCCACGTATGTCACCGCACTAGGCAGCCTACTGCCTAGCAAACTGCAATGAGATGATTAGTAGAGTGTTATGACGTAACAGCAGTCTGGTACTTCGTCTTTCCCCTTCATCCTTCAGCTGCACAAAGCTTGGGAACGGTGCGAACAAAAAATGATAATAGAAAAATAGAATCTTTTACATTAGTTCGGCTTCAAAAAAAACCAGTCAAAATTCATGTGTGTACAGATAACAGATGAATTAATGTCCCATAGTCGAGCGAGTGAGAGGGAGATATGTGGCATTTTTCGCTAGCCGTAACTCGCTAACTAAGTGTTTTCAGGCATATGTTTATATGAACTTTTTTCTTATTTTTAGCTATAGAATGAGATCCCAAGAGATTGCCGTATAGTTTAAAATCACCTGGTATATTTAATATAAAAAAGTCAATTGGTCTTTCAGATTTGTGTATCAATTTTTAGTTGGAATATAAGAAACATCAATGCATGCACACTTTCATCAGTTTGTCATGCGAATCAAATTCATTCTAGAGACAGTGTGAAAAATTGAATTGTCCAAGGTTGATAGCGTATTGATTTTAGTTGTTTCTTGACCGGTGCAATTGTAGTTGCAATAGTGTTCATTTCCTCAATAATTGAGATTTATTAGTCAACATTAGTCTGTAGATCTAAGCTTGAATTGAAAATTGTATGCTAATTACTATGGTTTTTTTTTTAGGTTACAACGACACGAAAAGCGAGAGATCTGTGCCAAAGAACTGCTGGAGCAGTGTAGCTGATCGTACGAATTCTTCAGCGCATTTACCGCCAAGTTTCGATGAAAATAATTATCCTTCAATAGGAGGTAATTATACAATACGAAAAAGTGGAATTTTTTTATATATTATTTTTCTTGACCCCCCCCCCCACCTAGAGTTGGTCTACAGTCCAGCCTCTCTAAGTTTGCTCCTAACGTAAACAAATCATGACGTCACTGAGCCATGCGCATTATGTAAAAATGTGTACACGCTGATTAAAAAGTAACAACAAAATACTTTCAAAAGTATTTAAATACAAAATACTTTTAAAAGTATTTTTATAAATGAAATTGTTATGCCTACATCATATCACGACTGATGTTTTTAGTACTTGTAATTTAAAAAATAGTTATCTTAATAGGAATACGACATCCATAAAGTCACTGACTCTAGCGTGCACCCTGTAGTAGCTGGTTTTGGTTTGTTGACAGAAGGAGGAGCAAACTTAGAGCTGCTGAACTATAGAGGTAAAGTTGTCAGCTGAGTTTTGGAGACAAAGGTTCCTGTGTTCAATTAACCTTACTTACTCGGGAATGGGGGTGACGCTGCGTTGGGTGCCGGGGCACCAGGGAGTGCCTGGAAATGAGAGAGCGGATGCCTTAGCAAAGAAAGGTGCAGCCTCTCACTTCATAGGCCCAGAGCCATTCTGTGGAATTGGTGAAGGCTATTATAGAGGTATAGTTAGGGCCTGGGAAGAGGAGGCTAAAACCTCCTATTGAAATAAGGTGACAGGCTGTGAACAGGCAAAGAAATTCATTGCCTATTCCAGCAGGAAGGCTGGGATATACAATAGACTAGGAAGACAGGACCTGAGGAGGGTAGTGGGCCTGATGACTGGTCATTGTAATCTTGGGTATCATTTATCCAAGATAGGAGTTGCTGAAGAGAGCCTGTGTAGATTCTGTCATGAGGCAGAAGAGAAGGCTGAGCACATTTTATGCAGTTGCAAAGTGGTTGGCTGCAAAAGAAGAGCGCTGATGGGTAAGGATGTGTTAACACCTTCTCAGGTAAGTGCACTAGATCCTGCGCTTTATTGAAAGTGTGGGTCTTGCATAAATAAGGAATAGGGGCAATCACAAAAGATCTTTTAGGTCGCGGTGAGGAGGGGCTGCAGAAGCCTGAACGCCCATGTTGTAAAGTAAAAAAAAGTACTCGGGAATGGGTGGTCTGAATGTACAAGACTACATGCCATACACATATCATCCTTATCTCATTGGATCATTTTTGGTTGCTTATTGTTCTGAATTGAACAGATTGCAACGTACACAAATTAGGCATAAAAATGTACTTATTTTTTTTCTTTATGTAATGTTGCATCAGCTCCTTAGTTATTCAGTGATTGAATGGTTTTATAGGAACAATACTTTTTTACTTTCTCTTGCCTGTATGAATATATAGGAAGGAAAGTATTTTTTGTTTTCATGTTGAATTTTCAAAATTGAGTTTTCACCGGATCTACACTTATTCAGATCCCCTGAACCCAGAAAACATGGTTTTAGCGATTGGTGTGTGTGTGTGTGTGTGAACAGAATATCTCAAGAATGAAATATTGTACGAACTTGAAACTTAAGTTTGATACCAATAGCGGACCCGACACGAACATTTTCATCAATATCGGTCTACCGGAAGTAGTAGTTAATTCGTGAAATTTTTCACTTTTTTGCGATTTTCTCAAAAACTGGTCCTACAATTTTTTTTTAAAAATCGCCTCATTTACTAAATTTGTGCTTAACAAGATAGGGTAGGCGTCATGTCTTCTGATATTTTGGGGGAGGCTGTTTTTACGTAAAAAAGTTGTTTTTTTAAGATTGTAACTTTAATATGCATTTTAGCACAAAAATGTAGTATACAATCAAAGGTGTAGACAAATAAACAAATAAGCTTGTGACGCCCAGGTAAAACGTTTGTAAACCGGTTGTTGGTGCTCTAGTGGTGGTGGGAGATCGAGGGAAGGGGAGCGAGCCCGAGTCAGTTGCTTCTAGACGCTTGGAGAGTTAGCGCAGTGCGTGTTCAGTGATCTCGTCGGAGTGAAAATGGAGCGTACCAACGTTAACATCAAATTTTGTGTCAAACTCAAAAAAACGCCTACGGAAACTCTTAAAATGATCAATGAGGTTTATGGTGAGGAAGCTATATCCAGATCTCAAGTCTTCCAGTGGCACAAGAATTTCCGAGAGGGCCGCGATGACGTCCACAACGAACAGCCCGCCAGACGTCCATCAACCAGTCACACAGACCCAAATGTGCAAAAAGTGCGTGATGTGTTGAACACTGACCGTCGTCTGAGCATCCGAGCAATCGCAGAAGAGGTCGGGATCGATAAGACTGACCGCCCGGGTTCGCCGAGTCCGTCTGGAGATTGCCGATTCCTGGATCCTCTTACCACGACAATGCGCCGTCGCACACCTGTCTGCTTGTTACCGAGGAAATTACTAAATTCTACACAGATTACGTTCTGCTCTTTAAACGTATACATTCATTGTAAGATAATTTAGGAACTCCTGATCAGATAAAAATGCATGTTTTGTTTAAAAACCTTTTACTTTCCAATCAAAGTTTTTTTAAATTAAGGAGTCGTACTTTAGATGGTAATCTGTTAACAAAAACTGAACGGAATTGTAGTGAATTCCTTTCGAGAACTTTGAAGTTCTATATTTTTCGATTCTAAAGTCATCATTGTGTCGAGTTCCATAACTTAAGATTGTACTTATTTTGTAAATAACACAGTGTTATAATTATTTATATAATTGCAATATCTAAGCGTTGTTATTTTTACAATGCAATTGCTTTATTTATGTACGAGGGTAGGCTGATAAGTAATGCACACATGCTTGTAGAAGACAACTAAATAAACTTCAGTAGCGCGCCTGGTGGCATGTGGAAGTACTATTTCTCCTCTACAAGTCTGCGCAGTTTGAAGGCGTTGCTTTCATTCAGTTTGTTTTGAGTAGTGGAAGTATGGCGTCGTGTTCTGGTGCTATGTCAACGAGAATTAAACAACGCGAATTGAACAACTTTTGAAGCGCTACCGTGACGAAGGAGACGACTTTCTTTTGAATATTGTGACGGGGGACGAGTCATGGGTTCATCATTACGATCCCGAAGAAAAAAGGCAGAGCGCTGAATATCGTCATCCACATTCTCCTGTTGTGAAAAAGTTCAAAACACAACCGTCCGCAAAAAAAAATCTTTTGACTGTGTTTTGGGATGCTCGCCGAGTTTATGTGACTGATTATCTGGAACGAGGGGCAACGGTAAATTCTGCTCAGTATATACAGACTCTGAAACACCTCCGACGTCGAGTTTGTCGTGTTAGAGGCAACCTGGCGCCAATAATTTTGCAACACGACAATGCTCGTCCACACACTTCGCGTGCAACTGGAGAGGCTCTGAGAAACCTGAAGTTTCAACCAATTTTACACCCTCCGTATTCTCCCGACCTTGCGCCTTGCGATTTTTATTTTTTTCCTCTACTGAAGAGAGACCTTAAGGGTAATCATTACAGCTCGGACAATGAGGTGAAGGCAGCTATTGCGTCCTGGGTTCGAGGAAAGTCGGAAGAATTTTTCAGTGACGAAATGAAAAAACTTGTTAAACGTTGGGAGAAATGTGTAATGCTTAACGGTGACTATATTGAAAAATAAATAGATAATTTGGTAGGTTAAGATTTGTACTTTAATTTGTTATTTACCCCATCTTGCTATTTCTTTTTGTTCGTCTTCTACAAGCATGTGTGCATTACTTATCAGCCTACCCTCGTACATAGCTAAACATACTTTTTTGTATTTTTTAGTGATTTAACACTTTTTCATACGTAAATTGATATTTCTAAACTGAAAAATTTGGTTCAAACCGGGTTCTAATAACAAATTCTTTATAAATAAATGGATTTTTTTTTTTTGAAATTTTTAGGAATGAAACTGAATGAAATAAAAGTTTTTATTAGGCGTAAAATTACAGTCCGCGTGATCGTTATAATCGCTGTTCTCGTCAAGTTAAATGACCATGTGATAGGAATGAACTATATTTTTTAGCCCTGGAATTAGCAGATCGAGTGCAAATAATATTTTAATTTTTTACTTTCTCTTGCCTATATGAATATATAGGAAGGAAAGTATTGTTTTCATGTCGATTTTAAGAAATCGAGTTTTCACCGGATCTATACGTTTTCAGACCCCCTGAACCCAAAAAACATGTTTTTAGCGATTGGTCTGTGTGTGTGTGTGTGTCTGTGTGTGAACAGAATATCTCAAGAACGGAACATCGTACGAACTTGAAACTTAAAACTTAAGTTACATACCACTACCGGACCCGACACGAACATTTTCATCAAAATCGGTCAAACGGAAGTAGTAGTTTATTCGTATAATTTTTCAGTTTTTTGCGATTTTCTCAAAAACTGGTCCTACGATTTTTTTAAAAATCGCCTATTTTACTCAATTTTTTATTCTCTACAAGATAGGGTAGGCGCCATGTTTGCTGAAATTCTCGGTGGGGCTGTTTTCACGTAAAAACGTTGTTTTTTTAAGATTACGGCTTTAATATAAATTTTAGCGCAAAAACTTATATAATAAAAGTTGTAGAGAATTTAAAAACCTACAACTTCTGTTTCAAACATTTTTTTGTATAACGCTTAGTTTAGCGGTAATTTGCGATTTTCTGTTTTTTTTCTCACGAAAACGTGAGAAAAATCGATTTTTTTAACATTTCGGTCTTAGTATGCATTTTACGACAAAAGTGTATATAATTAAATTTATAGAAAATTAAAAGATCTACAACTTTTGTTTAGAGCATTTTTCTCTACAGAGCCTAGTTTAGCGTGAAAGCGTGATTTTCCGTATTTTTAACCCAAACTGAGTTCGATTGTCATTTTGCGTCATTCACTCATGATTAAAATAAGGTTATGTTTTTGAGGTTAGTTTTTGTTCATTTCTAATGTTTTAATACTAATGTTAGGTTTATTGTTAATTATTTGCATTGGCAAGAGAAAGTTGTGTGAGTGTTTCACACCAGATTTTTTTATTTATTTGTTTTATTTAGTTAAACATAATACAATTATTGCTATACTAACCTATTTACAATATTTTTATCTAAATTACTTATACGCAAAAATTCTTCTTCACGAAGAGTTCTGTCCGCGCATAGGAGTAACCAAAAAAATTATTTAGACAAATTTTTAATATACTAATAACTACTATAAAAAATACTATTATAAAATCTAAAAAGGGTACAAGAAATACATTAAACAGTTTTTGTTAAAAGCATTAAAATAAATGATAAATACCATTAAATGTATATAAAAAAAATAATAATTTTAATAATAAAATTTTTAAACATTACCTTAGATTACGTACAATTGTATTAATAGAGAAAAAAAACTTCTTTTTTCAATAACTAAAAGTACATTACAATAATTTTAGGGCATACATGTGGATATTTTTACTTATGAGAAATAATTCAATCAATGAGCACAGAAACAAACAAAAAAACTACTGCAATGAGGAAAGCAAAAAATAATCGGAGAACAGTTATTTTAAAACTAGGAAAAGTTTCTCAAGTTGTTGCTCGTATATCGATAGGATATGATATTTAAGTTTATGTTTCATACGATGTGGTGATACAATACTGTGTAAATACGATGGAAGTGCGTTGACAAACCGCCCCTCAAGATAGAGAAATGACCTCTGAAAAAAATGTACTATTTGGTTTTCTTGTCCTTATTTTTTCAGCATTCCTAATATAACATTCCACCGAACTGTTGTTGGCTAAATTAAAATAATAAAGATTAAGATTGAATTGCTGTTGTAGAACAAAAATATTAATGAATATATATTGTGTGTTGTATTTTACAGTGGGACGAACTGGTAGTGATAGCAGCGGGGGTTCCCGACATAACGCCTGGTCAGGCCGCGGACGAGGTTCAAGAGGTATGTAAGTAACATCTCTGGTTTAATAAAATACGCCAATGCGTTTGTGTAAATCTCTATGTAAAATAATACAGTATTATTTACTGCCCGTTCGCAAGCCTTGTGCAGCTGAGAGGTATGCATTACGTCACTCCTACTGTGAGAGATTGCGTTAGTAGTAGTAATGTTTTACTTGTATTATGTTAGTAGTAGTCAAGGGTACTATCCAAACTTCATTAAATATTCTGTGTCGCCGTCTACAGCGAATAGTCAAAACAACACCCACTTATGTCACCGCACTAGGCAGCCCACTGCCCAGCGAAGAGCAATGAGATGATTAGTACATTGTTATGACGTAACACTAGTCTGGTACTTTGTCTTTCCCTTTCATCCTGCAGCTGCACAAAGCTTAGATTCATTACAGTATCTATTTCTTCTGTAGGATTATTTTGAAAACGAGTTGGTGTATCCAACTGTATGTTTCTTGCTGTTTTTTGTTGAGGTTATGCTCATTTTTCAATAGTTTTTTTTTTGTACCGTTTCCCATGTTATTTTGTTGAGTTTTCGTAAATAAACATACATAAATACTTTAATATTTTTAGTGTAAGTTCATATTTTACTTTGTGATTTTTATCCGTCATTTAGAATGTAATTTTTTCTGAAATGTGTTTAAAAAAACTTTTCGCATTGTAACAATCTTCTTCTTCTTCAAGTGCCGTCTCCGCGTCGGAGGTTGGCGATCATCATTGCTATTCTAACTTTCGAAACAGCTGCTCGGAACAGTGACGTGGAGTTGAGACCAAACCAATCTCTCAAATTCTTCAGCCAGGACGCTTTCCTTCTGCCCGGCCGGCGCTTTCCTGCTATCTTACCTTCCATTATCAGCTGAAGAAGTCTGTATTTCCCGTTTCGAAGAACATGGCCGAAGTACTGCAGTTTTCGTCGCTTGATGTCGTATAGCAGTTCCATCTCCTTGCCCATCCGAGTCAGTACGTCCGTGTTTCGTACTCAGTCGGTCCACGATATATGGAGCATGCGACGGTATAGCCACATCTCAAACGCCTCCAGCCTCCTTTCTAGAAGTTTCGTTAGTGTCCATCCTTCCTGCCCGTAAAGAAATACAGGAAGTACGTAGCACCTCAGAATTCGGAGCCTCGTGTTGAGACTAAGATCACGCTGGCACAATAGGTGTTTTAGTTTCGTGAACACCGCTCTGGCTTGCTCGATACGCACTTTAACTTCCTGACCGTAGTCCCATTTGTCATTTAGGCAGCACCCAAGGTATTTGTACGTGTGCACCTGTTCAATGGCGGAGCCAGCGAGTGTGATTCCTGCGTTGACCTCCTCTTCACCGATCACCATGAACTTGGTTTTACGTATATTCATCCGTAGTCCGTATGCATTGCTAATTGTGTTGACGCGTTCCAGCAACACTTGGAGATCTTCCTCGCTATCTGCAATCAGCGCTGTATCGTCGGCATATCTCAGGTTGTTGATGCCCTCTCCATTCACTATAATGCCTTCTCTGCATCCATCCAAAGCTTCCGACAAAATGGCCTCCGAATATAAGTTGAAGAGCATCGGTGAGAGCACGCATCCCTGTCTAACCCCACGGCGGATTTGCACTTCCTCCGACAGCTCCTCTCCCACTCGAACCTTGGCACATTGGTTCCAATATAGGTTGGCGATAATTCTTATGTCGCGATCGTCGAGGCCGACTCGTTGCAAAATGTCTAGCATCCTGTTGTGTAGTACTTTGTCGAATGCCTTCTCGTAGTCAATAAGCACAGGAATACGTTCTTGTTCATATCTCGGCATCTCTGAACGAGGACATTCATGGCAAACAAGGCGTCTCTCGTGCCGAAGCCTCCTCGGAATCCAAACTGTGTGTCCGTCATTTGTTCTTCGCACTTTTGGTAAACCCGTTCATGTATTATTTTCAGGAAAATCTTCAGAACGTGGCTCATTAAACTAATCGTCCGGTGTTCTTCGCAGCGTCTTGCATTGAGCTTCTTCGGTATAGGAATGAACGTCGACTTAAGCCATTCGTCTGGAATCACGCCAGTCTGATATACTTTATTGCACAAAGACGTCAGGGAATCAAGGTCTTCCTCAATCAATGTTTTGAGTAGTTCTGCGTGCACCTCGTCTGGTCCTGGTGCTTTTCCCGACCTCAGTTTACTGATGGCTCGTTTTACTTCCTCTTTGAGAATATCCGGTCCGGTTACCGTGGTGGTCACGGCCGGGTGTGCTGGGTGCGCTGCCTGGTCATCTTCAAATAGTTGGCTAACATAACGCTCCCACACCTTTAATTGTTCGGAAGTGGTGGCCACTATGTTGTCATCCCCATCCACGAGCACTCCAACATTTTGTCTGAGCCGTTTGCCTGTCATCTCTTTGATTTTCTTGTGGAGATGAAAAGAGTCATGCTTGTTCTGTAACTCTTCTATTCCAGCACATTGTTGGCTCATCCATTGGTCTTTCGCTGTTCGAATCTTGTTGCGAATCATTTTGTGAACTGTTTTATATTGGGGGCGGTTTTGCATCTTGCAACCACGCCGTTGCTCCATAAGATCCAGAATCTCCTCCGTCATCCATCCAGTATTGTAACAATACTTTTACTAATTTAAATTGTGTCAAAAAATCATGAGTAATATTCCTTTTCTGTCCCAAAACTCAATCGCCATGATTTTTTTCCGATAGCTGTTTTTTACTTTCTCTTACCTGTATGAATATATAGGAAGGAAAGTATTGTTTTCATTGTCGATTTTTCGAAATCGAGTTTTCACCGAATCTACATGTTTTCAGAACCCCTGAACCTAAACTTAAGTTACATACCACTACTGGACCCAACATGAACATATTCATCAAAATCGGTCAACCGGAAGTAGTAGTTTATTCGTGTAATTTTTCACTTTTTTGCGATTTTCTCAAAAACTGATCCTATGATTTTTTTAAAAATCGCCTGGTTTACTAAATTTTGTATGCTCTACAAGATAGAGTAGGCGCCATGTCTGCTGAAATTCTTGGTGAGGCTGTTTTTACATAAAAAATTTGTTTTTTTTAAGATTACAGCTTTAATATGCATTTTAGCGCAAAAATTTCTACAATAAAAGTTGTAGAGAATTTTAAATCCTACAACTTTTCTTTCAAACATTTTTTTGTATAATGCTTAGTTTAGTGGTAATTAGCGATTTTCTGATTTTTTTCTTATGGAAACATGTGAAAAACAAATTTTTAACATTTTGGGCATAGCATGCATTTTACGACAAAAGTGCATAATCAAATTTATAGAAAAGTTGTACTTAAAAGTATTAAAAAGTGTTCACAACATTAGAAAACCCGTATTAAAACGTTCGTATGTATTGCACAACACGTGAAAGTCAACCCCGTATGATTACAGGGTCCGCGCTGTAGCGAAGTCTCGTGGACCCATAAATTTACAGCCTTAGCACTGAAAGTGTTAAATCCTGTAGAGGTTGATTTTTATGATTGAAATTAGGTTGTTTTTCATATTATGTTGTTTACTCACGATTAGCCATAAGTCATACTGTTCATTATTTACACTGGCAAACGAAAGTCGAGTGTGGGGTGTTGTACGATCAATCAATGAATGTTGTTTTGTTTTTCAGGCAGAGGGTTGACGTCTAACTTTGCCCAACTGAACTTTAACAATTGATCGAGTGACGGAAGAGAGAAAAAAGGTGAAATGCGAACTTAGATACGATAAAATTTTATAAGCCATGTTTAAATGTGGAAATTTTATAAATGTGTACAAGATGTCTTATCTGTGATGAACATTTTTATTTGTAATATTAAATGTAATTAAAGAAAAAGTGCGTAAAAGTAAAAGTGGAAGAGATTGTGTATGGCTTGTTGGATGGTACGTGTTACGTCTGGGAGAAGTGCGTGCGTGGTGTTGCCGCTGCCATGAATGGTCAATCTAAAGTACGAGGCGTGATTGGAAAGTTTTAAGAATGGACTTGTAATGGTAGAATGGTGGTACTTACATGCTACTGCGATGCATCTCCCTCCTTCAAAATAGTCCCCTTCCGACTGAACACACCGACTCTTAACGGTGTTTCCACTTTTGGAAACATTCCTGGAAAATTTTTTCCTGGAGTGTGTTAAGAACACGCTCTTCGTATTTGCCTGGATGTCTTCAATCGAGTCAAATCACTTCCCTTTCAGTGAAAATTTTAGTTTAGGAAACAGTTAGATGTCCGCAGGGGCCAAATCGGGGGAATATGGCGGTTGTGGAAGCACAGGAATGTTGAATTTGGTCAAAAATTCAACGATGGAGAAGGCACGATGAGCCGGAGCATTGTCATGGTGTAGAACCCAACTCCTGTCTTTCCACAATGCAGGCCCTTTCTTCCGCACCTTTTCGCGCAAACGCTGAAGGAAACATTTGTAGTATTCCTGGTTAATTGACTGTCCTCCAGGCGTAAATTCATGATGTACAATACCGGTAGAATCGAAAAGATGACCAGACCGTGGTTCATCTTCAAATGATTCGCGGCCATTTTAAAACGTGTTGAACCAGACAAAAACATTTGACTGGCTCATACAATTATCTTCAAAAGCTGTTTTTAATAGTTTGTAAGTCTCAGAAGCTGATTTCCCGGTTTTGAAACAAAATTTCACACTAACTCGTTGCTCCGTTTTTACATCCATTTTCACGCAGACAGAATCCGGCAACAAGCACTAACAGACCCGCACTCAACCAGCTGCCACAGCGAACTGAATAAAGGAAATGCAGTTTCCTGTCAAGAGGGTGTTCAAGGACAAGGCAATGACTCACTCCCCACTATCCGTGTACCCACCCGCCAAACAAATAAGCAGTACCAAATCCATTCTTAAAACTTTCCAATCACACCTCGTATAGTGGAACATAACTGTTGTTTTATTTGGCTGCATTTACTGTTGTGTATCAATCATCAGCCGAGAGGCTGGTATGAATCTCTAAAGGTTTTACTGAGTAAAACAAGGAGTTAGATGGTTTACCAGTGTACCTTTCTCATTAACAGGTTGACACATGAGACACTTATACGTCTCTCACCAGATCTGTAAAATTTACTTTTGAAAGACTGATCCGTCTCTCATGTAATTGTCTTTTTAATAGAATCGTGAGACGGATTGGACACTCGTTTGCATTGAATCATAAATACCTGAGCTGTTAGAAATGAGTTCAAAAAACATTTCCCCAGTCATGGTGTTCGTGATTTACTTGATCTGATCGAGTCAAAAATGAGTTGATTAAACTTGACAGCTTATTATCACTATTACATAATTTTAAGAATTATTATAGTTTATTATTCCATTATTAATCATGTTTTAATAACATCATACGAGGCGTGTTCAGAAAGTAAGTACCGTTTTTAAAAAAAAAACAAGTAAAACAATTTTTTTTCGACATAGTTTCCACCGATGTTCAAACACTTGTCGTAGCGGGTGATCAATTTGTCTATACCCTCTTCGTAGAAGGTTCCCGCCAACGAATGTAGCCACGACTCCACGGCAGTTTTTACTTCATCGTCAGTTTCAAAGCGTTGGTCGCCTAGCTCGCACTTCATGTGCAGGAACAAGTGGTAGTGAAATTTGTTGGAAATCATCAGATAGCGTTGTCGTAGTGAAATGTCTGTTCTGTTGGATTTTTTCGTCAACTGCCCTTACCAGATCATCGGTGACGAGAGAAGGTCGACCGCTCAGATTCTCACCATGCACATTTGTTCTACTGCCATTGAACATTCTAACCCACTTTTTCACCATTCCTTCACTCATCATGTCTTCCCCATAAACATCTCTAAGTTGACGATGAATTTCGGCCGGTTTCACATTCCTTGCGTTCAAAAATCTTATTACAGAACGAATCTCAGAATCGGCGGGATCACTAATTGTCTTAAACATTTTGAACGTTTAGAGAAAACTGAAAAGACAACATAGAACAACTACAATGGTGTTAGTCGATAGCCAGTGAACAAGGACGACTAGTGCGCATGCGCACGGAACAGCGATTGCAGCGCTATGGCGGCAGTAGAATGAAACGGTACTTACTTTCTGAACACGCCTCGTACAATGAAAAATCATTTTATCTTTTAATTTTTTATGGTTTTCATTTACAATATTTTTTTTTTCATTTTAAAAGTTGAATCTGGTCGGTGCTTCTATGTAGACAACTGGTTGTAACGTATAAGTAGTTTTTCTATAGTTAATTTTATTTCTTTAATTTGATATTTCCTTATATTTTTCCTCGAATACTTATTTCCATTATTTTGTAGATTCTTTGTTGGTAAATTCTTTATTTTCTTTCAAATGCTTTCGACCCTATGGTTAAGTTAGATTTTTCTGTTCTGTTGAAATTAGGGTGGTGAATTTTATTATTTCCTTTGTATGCAGCTTTGAATATGCTCTACCCCTCCTACCCTGCTTTGTGTGAGGTCGTCAACATCTTTGGGTGTGTACGTGCTGTTTTGGTTGTAAGCAGACATCGTATGATCTGTAGAAAGGCTGTCATTGGTCGGTTTATATCGCGTGATCCACTTCAGCCCCTGTTTGGGGGGAACTTGCTTATTAGTTAGTTCTGTTGAATTTTGTATCTCGACCGATGAAGAAGCATAAAGTAACTGTCTAATGCCTTCGTAGGCTAAGTAAAATGTGGTATCAGAATGTTTAAATATTGTCTTTATTTGACCTAAAATGTATCGTCATTGTTAATTAATTATCTTCTAGTGTTGTTGGCAATATTTTTGTGCGTTATTTCACCATGAGGTAGTGTTTTGTTGGATTGCTTCCTTATCGTTCCGTGTGCTCGACGCAGCGGAAATTATTGGAAAAATTTACTGAACCGTGCTTCCTATCTTAACCTATTAAAAACCTAACACTGAATTGGTCCAGAACTTTCATTCTGGAAAAGGATTTCCAGAGATGAGATAATAACATAAAAAAACTAGTCACTTTGGGAGAAAAAGAAAAAAAAAATAAAACTTTTATGTTGTTGACAAAAATTTACTGAATGAAATGAAAATTTAAAATATAATACATAGAAGTGAAGTTACTTTGCGGATCCAGCAAATATAAAATGATAATTAAGAACATATATAAATTTATTTAAACAAAATTAAGTGTTCATCAAAACAAATAAAATAAAATATAAATTCAATTGTACTTCCCATTCATAAGAAACACCGCTACGGAATATTGGGCAAATATATTCGTCTCAATCCGTCCTTAAGTCTGCTTCACATTTATTTCCTTGGTATACATTTACAAGATTACAGTTGAATACATCTTAATTGATTTGAAAACATGAATACATTTCAATGGATTTGTGAATACATCTAAATACATTTTAATGAATATCCGAATAAATTTTTCTGAAACAACAAAACAGATTTCTGTACAAACAGAAATAAAAACACAACGGGTTGGTGTTATTGTTTGAAATTCGAACATTATTCTGCTTATTGTGTTGTACCTTGTGGAAGTAAGTTGTTGGTGTAGTTGATACTAAGTTGATTATTATGTAATCAAGTGTGATTCATTATGACCCTTTTATTAATCAATCTGATTAATCAGATCATCGGGTCATATTATCAATATGACCCGATCATTTAAAAACCAACACAAAGAAGAGAGCCTATTGCTCAGATGGGCGTAACGTACCCGAATTTTTTTGGCTTCAGTAATCGAACAAGCTACTTTATCATACTCGTTAATTTGATCAATAAACAAAGGAATTTCTGAGTTTAAATATTCATATTCAACTTCGACATCATAACCGTCAAAAACAGGAGACTGAATTTTGGCCTTATTTTTAAGAGCATGATTTAATTTAATACGGGCCTCAGCGACGTTTGCGGGAAACTCAATGTTTCTAATTTTAAATTCGAAAATTAGTTCACTTTTCACCAAACACTCCGGAACTACCGCCTTATACGAAATCTCAGAAATGGAATCCATTTCGAAATAATAAACTTGAAATACAAACACCAGCAAATTACGAAGTAAACACTACACAAACACAATTCTAACCTCAAAACTAGCACTGACACTTTACCAAGCAAACACAATTTTAAAATAGACAAATAAAATAATAAAATATATAACTGACCAAATATTCTCCGGTAACAAACCCAAAACTTGACAAAGACAGCTGTGCGATAAGTTGTCACCCACAATTCACAAACAGGACATGATCTCGAACACACCGTTCTCAAATTTGCAATAGAATGAGAGAATTACAGCAGTTTTTAGATTTACTTCTGAAACATTAAAATAAGATGTCAACACATAATCACATATACAAAATTTTAAATTAATTAACTTACATAAACTCCCAAAGTAGTAAAATCTAAGAAGGTAAATATTAAAAAACAAACGCTACTTATTGTTGACAATAAAACCAGAGAACCTAACCTATAAATATCTTGTAAATAATCATAATCTCAACTATTTATTTTAGCCGGTTTTAAAAATTTAACAATTTAATTGTTTGGACATGGCTAAAGCTGGAAGTGTGTACATGTATGACGTAAATGGTATAGTATCTGCGATAGTTGCTAAACACAAAGCAATAATAACGTTTAAACATAATGGTAAACAAGAAAGGGCTTTGTTGTTGGGCGAAAAATTAAAATTCAATGGTCTGGATTTGCCAGGAGAAAGCAATGTTGCTGATTACTTACTTATTGGAAAAATTTACTGAACCGTGCTTCCTATCTTAACCTATTAAAAACCTAACACTGAATTGGTCCAGAACTTTCATTCTGGAAAAGGATTTCCAGAGATGAGATAATAACATAAAAAAACTAGTCACTTTGGGAGAAAAAGAAAAAAAAATAAAACTTTTATGTTGACAAAAATTTACTGAATGAAATGAAAATTTAAAATATAATACATAGAAGTGAAGTTACTTTGCGGATCCAGCAAATATAAAATGATAATTAAGAACATATATAAATTTATTTAAACAAAATTAAGTGTTCATCAAAACAAATAAAATAAAATATAAATTCAATTGTACTTCCCATTCATAAGAAACACCGCTACGGAATATTGGGCAAATATATTCGTCTCAATCCGTCCTTAAGTCTGCTTCACATTTATTTCCTTGGTATACATTTACAAGATTACAGTTGAATACATCTTAATTGATTTGAAAACATGAATACATTTCAATGGATTTGTGAATACATCTAAATACATTTTAATGAATATCCGAATACATTTTTCTGAAACAACAAAACAGATTTCTGTACAAACAGAAATAAAAACAACGGGTCTCCCCCCCCCCCGAAACGCGTTTTTACCCTTTTATTTTTTTTTTCTTTTTCTCCCAAAGTGACTAGTTTTTTTATGTTATTATCTCATCTCTGGAAATCCTTTTCCAGAATGAAAGTTCTGGACCAATTCAGTGTTAGGTTTTTAATAGGTTAAGATAGGAAGCACGGTTCAGTAAATTTTTCCAATAATTTCCGCTGCGTCGAGCACACGGAACGATAAGGAAGCAATCCAACAAAACACTACCTCATGGTGAAATAACGCACAAAAATATTGCCAACAACACTAGAAGATAATTAATTAACAATGACGATACATTTTAGGTCAAATAAAGACAATATTTAAACATTCTGATACCACATTTTACTTAGCCTACGAAGGCATTAGACAGTTACTTTATGCTTCTTCATCGGTCGAGATACAAAATTCAACAGAACTAACTAATAAGCAAGTTCCCCCCAAACAGGGGCTGAAGTGGATCACGCGATATAAACCGACCAATGACAGCCTTTCTACAGATCATACGATGTCTGCTTACAACCAAAACAGCACGTACACACCCAAAGATGTTGACGACCTCACACAAAGCAGGGTAGGAGGGGTAGAGCATATTCAAAGCTGCATACAAAGGAAATAATAAAATTCACCACCCTAATTTCAACAGAACAGAAAAATCTAACTTAACCATAGGGTCGAAAGCATTTGAAAGAAAATAAAGAATTTACCAACAAAGAATCTACAAAATAATGGAAATAAGTATTCGAGGAAAAATATAAGGAAATATCAAATTAAAGAAATAAAATTAACTATAGAAAAACTACTTATACGTTACATGGTACTCTAGTTTACCACTCGCCAAACAACTGCTTGATGGAGAGACGCATCTTCGATATTCATGTAGTGTTTATTTAAAAATAGCTCAAAGTAATTTATTTTTAAAATGCATATAATATAGAAAAATATAAGTAAACTGTTAGTGAGACACACAGTCTTTCACAGAAAATTTGATTTTTTTACTTTTAGAGTGCCCGATCAGTCTCTCACCTAAAAAAATTTAATTTTTTAAATTTATTTAATAATTTCGTGGAAACATCTTCCATTAGAAATAATTCATGACTGCTGCTACTGGAACTCATGTTGAATACCGACAACTGAATGAAGGTTAAGTGCGTTGTTACATGCTCCCATTATGCGCGTTTACCACCGTGAATCAGTGCCAGCAACCTGCACTTTTACTTTACTTTACTACCAGGGCGTTCAGGCTTCTTCAGCCCCTCCTCACCGCGACCTAAAAGATCTTTTGTGATTGCCCCTATTCCTACTTATACCAGACCCACACTTTCACTAAAACGCAGGATCTGCCTGGGATCTAGTGCACTTACCTGAGAGGGTGTCAACACATCCTCACCCATCAGCGCTCTTCTTTTGCAGCCAACCACTGTGCAGCTGCATAAAATATGCTCAGCCTTCTCTTCTGCCTCATGACAGAATCTACACAGGCTGTCTCCAGCAACTCCTATCTTGGATAAATGATACCCAAGATTATAATGACCAGTCATCAGGCCCACTACCCTCCTCAAGTCCTGTCTTCCTAGTCCATTATATATTCCAGCCTTCTTGCTGGAATAGGCAATGAATTTCTTTGCCTGTTCACAGCCTGGCACCTTCTTCCAATAGGAGGTTTTAGCCTCCTTTTCCCAGACCCTAATTATACCTCTATAATAGCCCTCACCAATTCCACAGAATGGCTCTGGGCCTATGAAGTGAGAGGCTGCACCTTTCTTTGCTAAGGCATCCGCTCTCTCATTTCCAGGCACTCCCTGGTGCCCCGGCACCCAACGCAATGTCACCACGTTACGCTTGGCCACGGCATTCAAAACTTCCCGACAATCATAGGCCAATCGCGACTCAAAGGTACAAGAACTCAAAGCCTTGATGGCCGCCTGACTATCGGACAAAATATAAATGTGCGACCCACTTTGGCGCCTTTCCATGCACCTCTCCGCACAGACCTTAATGGCCAATATTTCAGCTTGGAAGATGGTTATGTTACACCCAAGGGCTAGGGAAATCTTCCCCCAGGCCCCCAATCCCGCTCTTCCGCTCATCACTGAGCCGTCAGTATACCAAACGGTAGCTCCTTCCGGTATAACTGGTTGTTCCTCCGCCCACTCCTGACGATCAAAAATTTCCACCTTTAGTGTGTCAGAGAAGTCGTATGCTATGTTCATACGGTCCCGAGGACCACCCACCACACCCATCCCCTCAATCACTTTGAAGATCCTGGTGTGGCCCATCTCCTTTGATGGGACCGCCAGCAACCTGCAACTAGCGTTCACTGTGCGTTTACCCTAAGACTACATTTTGTACATATTCTCATCTAATTGGGTTCCTTATTGTTCTAAATTGAGCTTGAGCAGATCGTAACGTATACACATAAAAAATTAAAAAAAAAGTGGCGGTCACCTGACTGCCCACACCACTGCAGTAAAAACAGTACAGTGTCAATTTCACTCTTAAAGATTTTGTTGTTTGTATGTTTACCCGGATGGACAATTCTTCCCAGTAGTGATATACCATCTAACAAGCTCTACAAATGATAGTTTTGTTTATCTTTGTAAAGAAGACTGAAAAGTATATATATTTTATTACAATGTTATGTTTTTGACTACTTGAAAAAAAAAATTTGTTAATGTGGTTACTTTTGATGGTTACCTATTTAGTTGTTTTTTTTTTGTTTTTGAGGAATTGTTTTAATTATGTAATCAGTATTAACTGATATCTTTTGTTTGATGTGTAATTTCTCTAAATTGGTTATCGACCAGTTTGATCATTCTGGCTTTTGTAGTTCGGTTGGATTGCTCTGTTCATGTTGTTTGGCGGACGTAAGAGGAATCGACTGTAGTTGATTTCACGCCGAGAATGCAGTACAGGAACTCCATGTTGTTATTGTTGTTTAGGTTATCAGCCTGTTGGCTGGTTTCAACCTGTAGAGGTTTTACTAAGTAAAAAGGAGGAGTGAGGTGGTTTACCATTGCCACAACTCACTGAGTGGAAAAGTATGCTTATCAGTATGCTGGGCCCTCTGAAAAGCAAATTTTCCACTCTGCAAATGACACCTTCACTTCATTCACCACAGGGTCCAACTGTATAATGAAATTCATTACTTTCAGAGGAGATATCTCTGATTAGTATCTTTTACACCTCTACCTCTTCTGTTCTTAAATGATTCAGTCATTTAATTGGCTGACCATGTGATAAGAAACGGAACTGTATATTTTAGCCCTGTAACGAACAGATTGAATGTAATGTATTTGATACGGGAGTTTGAACGCTACTTTTTTTTTCCGGGGTTCCTACGGCCGGCGCCGCTTCCCGCACTTCAATCTCCATTCTCTTCTATCCTCCCAATCACCCTCATCCATCCCTCTCTCCCTCATGGCTTCCTGTATTCCCTTTTTCCACGTTTTCCTTGGTCTACCTTTCTTCCTTCTGTTGGTTGGGACATAAGACAACATTCTTTTTGGCCACCTCTCATCACCCATTCTCTGCACATGACCATACCATATCAGTTGTCGTCTCTCTATCCTATCAACAATGGTATCTTCTACATGAGCTCTTTTCCTAATGTCGTCATTCCGGATATGGTCCAACCTCGACACTCTACATGAACGGCGCAGAAAGTCCATTTCAATTGCTTTAAGCTGGCTGTCTATTTTTGATGTTATTTGCCAGCACTCTGCCCCATAAGTTGTTATTGGCTCCACAATAGTGTGGTACAACTGGACTTTGGTATTCATGTGCATTTTTGCAGACCATAAAATCGGGTTCAATTTCCGGATTGCTATTCTCCCTTGCACAATCCTATTTTTAACATCCTTCCTAGTTGAACCGTCTGATGATATGAACGCTACTACACTAACTAAAAATATCAACTCTGCGCCACAAAACGTTCTCGTTTACAAACTCCTAATTGAATATTGTAATATGAAAATGTACTTAACAGGTTCCGCAATGTATAAGGGTAAGCCGTCCACACAAGCCGTAAAATAATGAGTAAACTTTCACCAGGGGCTGCAAGGAAAAATTGCAAAATATGACCAATAACACATCTTATATTGATCATTTATTAGTAAAAAGTTTATACAATGTCAGATAATTGAAAAAATGGTGAAAAACACGTGTGATCCTACAAGGGAAAAAATTCTTGGAACAGGCTGCGTGTATCGCATGTGATACTCACTTAACAATAGTAATAATATTTTTATAATAAAAGTAAAGTTTTGGTAATAAAAAACGCAAAACAGAAGTGAATTGGATACTAACCTTATTAATTTCAAGCACAATAAAATAACCTCACTGTCTGAAAATAATTAGTTTTTAAAAAATAAAAACAAATAAACCATATTATAAATAATTTACAATATTATTACAAACATTAATTAACACATACAATCGCTAATAAACAAGAAAATATCATTACGAATAACAATAACACGAATAAACATCACTGGAAAACAGTCGGGTTTTAGTAACTTTAGGTTATGTGTAGTCCCTAATTTTGCTGTCCGGAGATGGTGCCTGCGCACAGATGTAAATTACACTATCCTTATCGGACTGCAAAAATTTCAAAGCATTCCCAACAGGCCTACAAAAGTTCTGATGAAATAATCACAATAGCATCTGAGGAACCAGCATGGATTCTCACGGCCTGTCCGGACAGACTCGTGTGAATCGCCAGTGATCCTCACGGCCTATATTGATGGAATACGTGAGGATCGCATGCACATCTTCACTGTTTGGACTGTATTTTTGTTTCGGGCGTATAATGGTGTATCCAAGTTTCATGTCAGTAATTAATCGGCCCCAAAACTCGGATTTATTGCGCCAACAGAGCATTGGAAATGTTCATTCGAACACGTTTTTGGTCTAACATGAGCAAACGCAGCACCCAACGCGCGGACAGCTTTCTTATGCCTAAATGTTGATTTAATAATAAACAAACAGGTTCCTTTGACATATTCATAACCTCTGCTATTTTAATTCGGGGGTCGTCTAGCACCATTTGGTAAACTTTGGCGATGTTTTCAACAGTAGTTACAGCTTTTGGATGTCCCGAACGTTCATCGTCTCCCATGCTCTTACGGCCACGTTTAAATTCAGCTACCCAAAATTTCATTGTGGTAAATGATGGTGCAGAGTCCCCATACACAAAATCCAACTCATCTTTGATTTGCATCGGTGTATAACCTTTCAAAAACAAATAATTAATGACAGCTCGATACTCACTTTTGTCCATTTTCACAAAAACACTCACATCAACTCACTCAAACGACTGTTACATAAGAACTGCAAGTCCAAAATGGCTGAAACTTTGGTGAGTAACTGTCAGCAGATGAATAACAAAATTCACTAGCTTTTATTTACGAGTTCAGCAATCTTCACGTTTAGGTCCAAATCTTTTCAGACCACCCTCGTAATTCATTTATATTGTAATTTACAATTGGACTTAATTCAGAACAAAGATAGTGAGGGTTTCAATACAAATGACTTGATGGGGTGCTACTATAGTACGTGGTCTACCACGTTATGATTAGTGAAAATTGTATTTCTTGATGTGGTACCACTGTCCCTTAACATTTTTGGCTTGTAAATATTAACATATTTGTACAGGTTACGTGATATTAAGAAAAAAGGACAAATTACATACAATAATTTACAATAGCAAATAATACTATAACTAATAATATAAGAATTCACCCAGTTAGTTTTAGTCAGTGTGCACATGGTACACACTGTGAATGCCTTTTAGAAAAGAAAACAACAAAACAGGTTCTACTTTTCTCATAATTTTCCATGATATATGGTCTAGGTGCGAATGAAATTATTCTTTCGAAACGCCTTTTTTACTTTCTCTTGCCTATATGAATATATAGGAAGGAAAGTATTGTTTTCATGTTGATTTTAACAAATCCACTATTCACCGGATCTACATGTTTTCAGACCCCCTGAACCCACACAAACATGTTTTTAGCGATTGGTCTGTGTGTGTGTGATAAGAATATCTCAAGAATGGAACATAGTACGAACTTTAAACTTAAGTTCCATACCACTACCGGACCTGACACGAACATTTTTATCAAAATCGGTCTACCGGAAGTAGTAGTTTATTCGTGTAATTTTTCACTTTTTGCGATTTTCTCAAAAACTGGTCCTACGATTTTTTTTTTTAAATCACCTGGTTTATTCAATTGTTTATTTTCTACAAGATAGGGTAGGCACCATGTTTGCTGAAATTCTTGGTGAGACTGGTTTTACGTAAAAAAATTGTTTTTTTAAGATAACTGCTTTAATATGCATTTTAGCGCAAAAATGTATGTAATAAAAGTTTTAGAGAATTTAAAATTCTACAACTTTTATTTCAAACATTTTTTGTATTACGCTTATTTTAGCAGTAATCAGCGATTTTCTGTTGTTTTTTTTTCTCACGAAAACATGTGAAAAATCAATATTTTTAAGATTTCTGCCTTAGTATGCATTTTACGACAAAACATTATATAATCAAATTTATAGAATATTAAAAGATCTACAACTTTTATTTAGAGAATTTTTCTCTACAGAGCCTAGCTTAGCGTGAACGAATGATTTTCCGTATTTTTAAGCCAAACTGTGGTTGATTTTAATTTTGCGTCTTTCACTCATATATTTTGAAGTTAGTTTTTTGTTTATTTTTAATGTTAGGTTTATTGTTAATTGTTTGCACTGGCAAGAGAAAGTTGTGTGAGTGTTTCACACCAGATTTTTTAAAACGTATTCTTCACAACCATAACTTAATGTAATTCTCATAACCTGTAAAATATGTGAATATTTACGTGCCTAAAGTAGCACCATTGATGGTTTGGTACATCAAAACAGAAAACTTTTTGGAGTTCATTCATAGCATTTTTAAATTTTACCATTGAATTATGTCCACGTGGTATTTTTGTACTCCGTGTCACTTAATTATTTTATGTGTTTTACACCATGGTGAGTATTTTTTTTAAATATTTTGACTAATTAAAGCAATCACAAATGACAAAGTAATTGTATTACATTAGTGTTTGTTTTTAATGGTTTGTAAGGAAATTTGTACAAATTTCTATACCATAGGTTACTTATTTTATATTTTATTAAAGTTTCATTTCTTCTTCAACTTTTTGATGCATTTGTATAAAATAATATAAGAAACAAAATGTTTTTGTTTTAATAAAAGTTTTTTTATTTTGTTTATTTTTTGAGTTGTTTGATTAAATTTTGTGTCCAACCTTTCCTTAATTACAAAATTATAAGAAGCCATTTTTACTTTCTCTTGCCTATATGAATATATAGGAAGGAAAGTATTGTTTTCATGTCGATTTTTCGAAATCGAGTTTGCACCGGTTCTATACGTTTTCAGACCCCCTGAACCCAAAAAACATGTTTTTAGCGATTGGTCTGTGTGTGTGTGTGTGTGTGTGTGTGTATACAAAATATCTCAAGAACGGAACATCGTACGAACTTGAAACTTGAAACTTAAGTTACATACCACTACCGGACCCGACACGAACATTTTCATCAAAATCGGTCAACCGGAAGTAGTAGTTTATTCGTGTAATTTTTCACTTTTTTGCGATTTTCTCAAAAACTGGTCCTACGATTTTTTTTAAAATCGCCTCAATTACTCAATTTTTTATTCTCTACAAGATAGGGTAGGCGCCATGTTTGCTGAAATTCTTGGTGAGGGTGTTTACGTAAAAAAAGTTTTTTTTTTTAAGATTACGGCTTCAATATTAATTTTAGAGCAAAAATGTATATAATAAAAAATGTAGAAAATTTAAAAACCAACAACTTTTATTTCAAACATTTGTTTGTGTAACGCTTAGTTTAGCGGTAATTAGCGTTTTTCTGTTTTTTTCTCACGAAAACGTGTGAAAAATCAACTTTTTTAAGATTTCGAATTACGACAAAAGTGTATATAATAAATTTTATAGGAAATAAAAAGTTCTACAACTTTTATTGAAAGCATTTTTCTGTACAGAGCCTAGTTTAGCTGAAAGAGTGATTTTCTATATTTTTAAGCCGAACAGGTCGATTTTCATTTTCTGTCTTTCACTCACGATTAAAATAAGGTTATGTTTATTGAGGTTAGTATTTTGTTAATTTCAAATGTTTTATTGCTAAAATTAGTTTATATTGTTAATCATTTGCATTGGCAAGAGAAAGTTGTGTGAGTGTTTCACATAAGATTTTTTTTTCTTAAAAACAGTCTGTATTGTATTGTACCCATGTACAGTAAGATTAAAATAGGATGAGAGTGCAAAAACAATTCATGAGGAAAATTTTTTTCTGTTGCTATTTTAAAATTTCCCTTTTTGATAAAAAATTTACCTTTTCTACATTTTGTAAAGTAATCATAATTATTCAAACAGTCGTGTTATATCCTGTAGCGGAATGTTGGTTGTATGTTACAATGCCTCGTACGGAACAAAGTAAACTTGGCGGGTCAAACGTTATTCATGGGCAAACACGTGAGGTAATTTTTAACGTTTTTAATTATTTTATGGAAAGAGAAGGAGATGCTCTTACTGTTCAAGAGATGGTTGTTGAAAAAAAAAAAACGGGGAAAGCGACGGGTGTTAGTATTAGTAGTGTGTGGAGAATTGGAGTTGGTAAAAATCATTCCTCGTAACACCAAATACGAAAAGGAATAAAATAAGAATAAAATGTTTAAAATAAATCGGCTGTTTCATTATAAGAAAAAATTTTCGTGTGCTAAATCATTGTGACCAACCCACCGGGTTGGTCTAGAGATAAAGTCGTCGCCAAAATCAGCTGTTTATCAGCTGATTTTTGGAGACAAAGGTTCCTGGTTCAAATCCTAGTTAAGGTAAAATTTGATAATGTGTAAAGTAGTTAATTATTTATTATTATTATTATTTATTAATTATTATTAGTTAATTGTAAAGTAGTTATTTTACTTGTATACGGATTTGAATGCTAGGCAGTGGTTGCCGGTGTACTTTGATGGTCAAGGTTCAATTAACCATACTCTCTCAGGAATGGTCGACCTGAGTCTGCACAAGACTATACATCATCCTCATCTCATTGGGTGATGGGGTTGCTTATTGTTCTGAATTGAACAGATTGCAACATACACACATTAGGGTTTTTTTTAGCTTTTATTTGCTATTGGGAATTGTGCATTGTTGACAGCTACCCAATTTGATCGCTGCTTTTTTTTTGCCATGGATTAGACATGAGTTTGAACAGGGACCCCCAGTAGAGTTTGTTCATGGATGGCTGTCAACTGGTCACCACACAAATTCGCTTGCCCAACCGGTGTTACTTAACAAATAATAGTGACTTTCCACCAGCTGACTGACTGGGCTGGCCCGAAGGCCGTTAGGGATTTTAAAAAAAAATCTTTGTGTAAGTTTACTCTCGTCCAATTTTAAAACATCTGTATAATATTCAGATGAACTGTAGTCCCCTAGCTGTGGGAGTGAGAGAATGCTTAACGCTCTCACTCGCACAAGCCATACGTGCCATTCCAATAACATTCTTTAATTTTACTCACTGTTGTGAGCAAGCGTTTATGCATGTAGTAAACTAACAAGCAAGATAACGACTGTAGTATGTTTTCAGATCTGGATTATAACGGTAAAGACCTTTGAGCGCATGCGTAGTTATGCCACATATCTCCCTCTCACTCGCTCGGCTATGGGACACTAGTTTGTCTGATACTTATACAATGTATTGGTAATTTTTTTCATTATCTCTTTTTTTTTTTTTTTTTTTCAAAATAACATTATTTGCAATCAGTTTTTTAAAAATAAACTATAAGCAAATCTTTTGAATGTACAAATCACAAGTTGAGGCCTCATTACCCTGAGTACCTCTCATTACATCAATTATTCATGTGTTCAAAGAGAAAATTACTATGTATAAAGATATTTACATTTTACAAAATAGAATACTTTTCACTAAAATTTTATATACATTTAAACTCTTTCAGACAAGTCCAAAAAATGGTAACGTTTCAGGCGCCTAACTTCTTCTGCATTATTTAGAAGATTTATGGCTAATTCGTTTTCGTGGCTTTCAAGTCTTGCCTGATATTTTCTATTAAAACGCCTGACCTCGTCCATTACATCAGGAAGGTTGCAATAATGTTGTATTTCTGCATTCCTTGCGAACCATGGTGCCCTTGTTATAGCCCGAAAAACCTTATTTTGGAACCTTTGAATTATCTCTATGTTACTTCTGCTGGTAGTTCCCCAAAGTTGAACGCCGTACAACCAGACTGGTTTTAGTAACATTTTGTAAAGTAGCAACTTATTCTCAAGAGAGAGTGAAGAGTTCCCACCAATCAGCCAGTACATCCTTTTGTATTTCAGATTTAATTCGTTCCTCTTCATTCTCACATGGGTTTTCCAAGTTAACCGCCTGTCAAGATGCATACCCAGGTACTTTACAACTTCACTTTGTGGTAAATCAACACCTCCAAAGTGAAGTTGTAAAGTACCTGGGTATGCATCTTGACAGGCGGTTAACTTGGAAAACCCATGTGAGAATGAAGAGGAACGAATTAAAACTTGTCTGAAGCGGTAAATAAAATTTTAAAGATGGCAGATTGCTCTGCCCTAATTACTGATGCCTTGGAAAATGGTATAATTCAAAGAGGTAAGTGTTTTTTTTTTTTTACTTGCATCCAGGAGACTCCAAAGGGAGTATAGGACATGTCAAATAAAACTGATAAACTGAAAGTTTATCACCAATGATAAATTCATCACTTACCACCAGAAAATTGTTTTTGCTACTGCGTACTTCAGTAGGCTTGTCATGAACCCCATTGAATCAAATATCACACAAAATTAAAAATAAAATAATCAAACACAATGATAAATTCATCACTTACCAATAATTTTTCCCTGCTACTGCTTTACTCAGTAGGCTTGTCATGAACCCCTTTGTATCAAATAGTACACAATATTTTTTGTTTAATTATAAGTTAAATATTTTTCAATCAAAACTATTTAAAAAGGAATTCGTGCACACTGTAAAATGTTTCATCAATCAAATACTGTTTTAGCTTTTTTTTAAAATGACTTAAATTGTCACAACTTTTTAAACCTTGTGTAATTTATTGATGTATTTTCTACCTGCATAAGTTGGTTTTTGTTCAAACAATTTAGTGTTGTGATTAGCAACATAATAATTGATTCTATTTCTTGTGTAGTGGTTGTGAACATCTAAATTCTGTAAAAAGGCATTTTTCTTTACGTACATTATCACTTCAAAAATGTACAAAGAAGGAACTGTGAGCAATTTTAAATAGGCAGCTCTTTAACCCTCAACTGGTATCATACGGTCTGTGAGACCGCTGTCATTTTTTATCCCTCTAACACTTCCCTCCCAATTGCCCGACATCACGTATATTTTGTATACCTTTCAATTGTTGTTTGAACTATGCGTGATCAAGATCGTTTTTGGTACGAGCGAACAAGTTGTGAGTTATTTGTATTTTGTTTTCTACTGGCGGTCTCCTGGACCTATGATACCAGTTTTGTAACTTTTTGATGACTTTAAAACCGAGTAGTACATGGATTGTTTAAAGTTTTAATGAATATATAATAATTTTTCATACATCATTTCTTTGTTTAGTACTATTATAAAATATTTTTATATGTATTTTTATAAAATTTTCATTATGGATGATACATTTAAAAGAAGCGGCTTCAACACAACCAGGTTCATCACGTAAACAAGTTGTACGTGTTAATGATGTGAATTTTTATTAACATAAAAATCTTTAAATTTTATTGTAAATAATCAAAAAGTAAAAAAAATGAATAAATTATAATAAATATTTGTCAGAGTGTACTGCCCAACAATAGACATAAATAGCAAAACTCGGAACCAAAATGTAAGTTGTACTTCATAATTTTGTAAATAAATTTGTCTTTATCATATTAATTACTTATTTCTTTATAATTATTAGACCACAGAATGTTTCTAGGGCCCAAGAATTGTATTGTTCTGTTCAAAATGGAAGTAAAAGTCAAAAAAATGCACAGTGTTGGTTTTTTACTTTTTTAAAAAGTAATTTTGCATTTATGCAAAGCATTTTACATTTACATCTTTGATTATACATGGTTTTATAAGCTTAAAATTAAAACAAATTAATTAATTAAGTATGAAGAACTTAAATATAAAAAACAAATTTGGAGGTCTGTCAGACCTCTGATACCAGTTATGTCACAAAAAATGATGATACCAGTTGAGAGTTAAATAGTGATCTGCATGAGGTAAGGTGGTTGACTCCCATCATACTATGTGCAACAACTGAAGCTGGAAAAATTGATTACAATTATATTCCACGACAATAACAAATTTTAAGAACTACTCAAATCACTAGGTGGTAAGTGAAATTTAATTAAAAGATTAACCCTTTGAAGACCACGGGCCGTAAGGGAGGAGTCTACCCAGTTTTATCACTAAAAATAAAAAATAATCCAAAACATTTTTTTAGTAGATTATAAAACTTCAGAATTTTCTTAATCTAGCTATATATTTTGTTTTTATGTACGATAACTAGAAATTTGTAAAACACTTTTTACATAATCGGTGTTAAGAGTAATTGTAAATGAAACTTTACACTCAATTTTTCGTATTTCAGGTTTTCTTCATGATAAAATCCTTATAACTTTCTTTGTATAAATGCTATCTTGATGATTTTTTTTCCACTGTATTCAGAATTTATTGCTCTTTTGCTTGTAGGTTAGCCGTGTTGAAACTTATTATAGGAGTTTTTAAAAAATAAAAAATATATGACCTTATCTGTATTTTTGGGGGAAAATATTTAAAAAAAAGAATTTTCTCTCCATTGTAAAGTTAAATGTAAACGTGGAACCTTCAAAAAATGAGCATAATTTTCTGATTATTTTGACATAAAACCTAGGTCTGTACCTCTAAAATTAACTTAGAAGTTGGTAACGTGCTCGCCTCTCATCATGTGGTCTTGGGTTCGAATCCCATTTAGGCACGGCATTTTTTCATACGTTACAAAAAAATCATTTCATCATTCACCGTCTGCATTAGCAGTAATATTGCAGAACAGTCGGATGTTAAACAAAAAAAAAATCTAAAATTAACTAAGTTATAAACATAACGAAGATATGATTTTCCCTCTTCTACCCCTTATATTTTGGGTTGTAGTGAACAAAATTAACATTTTTTTTATATGAAAAAATTTAATGTTTATTCACTTGCAAAACAAACAGATTACTTATCTAAAGAGAATAAAAAAAACTTTTTTTGAGTAGACTCCTCCCTTAACTGTTGCGCGAAAAATACGGCAGGCCGATCCGTCGGCCCATCGTATTGTTTATATTGCCGCTGTTTATACCGTGCGTTCGGAAAGTCGCTGTGCACTGGAATTGTGACTATAGATTTATGAAAATATTTATAAAGAAATGACTAAGCATTTTGGAAAAAAATTTATTCAATACCTTAATTACATTGTTAAACCGTGATTACATTGTTTATAGAAGGTGTTCGAAATGACCTCCATTGGCATCAATACAGCATTGCACTCGTTTCATTTTGTTTGCAAACACCTTTCGCAACTGAAGAACAGTGATTCCTTGAATGTATGCCGTTATTGCGGCTTTAAGTTCGTCAATCGTGTGTGGTCTGTTCCGATACACAGTTTGTTTCGCCGCACCCCATAAAAAGAAATCGGAGGGAGTCAGATCAGGAGATCTTGCAGGCCACAAATTCTTTGAAATTATTCGTTCACCAAACACGTTGCATAACGTTTTATACAGTTGCGAAAGGTGTTAGCAAACAAAATGAAACGAGTGCAATGCTGTATTGATGCCAATGGAGGTCATTTCGAACACCTTCTATAAACAATGTAATCACGGTTTAACAATGTAATTAAGGTATTGAATAAATTTTTTTCCAAAATGCTTAGTCATTTCTTTATACATATTTTCATAAATCCATAGTCACAATTCCAGTGCACAGCGACTTTTCGAACGCACGGTATAACAATATTAAACGTGTCCTAAATGCGTTTTGGTTATTATTTCATTAAATAAAATATTATGTATATTTAATTTCATATTACATTGTTTGTTCTGCTATATTATGTCTACATATTCAAAAATAATTTCTTATTCAATCAGCTGTTTACAGAGAGCAGAACTAAATGTATTGCGCATGCGCGCAATTGTGTTGTCTTGTGTTTAGTTTGAGGTTATCGTGCGTGATTTGTTTCTCGTGTTTGTAAAGAGTTTAGTGCAGTTAGATATTAATTTCAGTGTTTATTATTAGTTTTTTAATTATTATAATTTATTTTTATAATTTGTATTCAGAAAACTAGTGAATCATCAAAGGATTGATATTTGTGAGTAAATTAATTTTTCCAAGCATGTTTGACGTGATTTTGAAAATTTTGTCATGTTAAAACGTTTTTGCATGTAACTTTTTAATTTAACTTCAACAAAATTTATTAGCATGTACAGAATAAAATTCTCTACAAAATTAATAGGTTTCCCATGGTAAAATTGTTAATAGTTTTCATTAAAAAAAATCAAAAACTTAAATTGTACTTTTTATATTTTTTTATAAAAAAGGCTACTGACAAAAAAACCGTATAATTTTTTTGAACATCTAGCATAATGGGACTAAAACTGCAAGTATTTCTTGACATTTCGGTAAGAAAATCACAATAATATCTTTTATATAACCAAAGTTATGAAGATTTTTTACTAATGCTTGCAAAACTACCTTTTTGAATGTGGTCTTTTTCGCACTTCTAATGATAATGGGTTATAAAATTTTTGAACTGACCCAAAAAAAATTGTTTCGAGAGTTGGTCCTCAAAGGGTTAATTAGTTTGTAAAATACGGTCATTTTTGAACGTACTGCAAAAATAAGTACACGTTCAAAGAAAAATTCGGTTTTTGTTAGAATTTAGATAATATATTTACTTTGTTTTCGAACTGGTTGTTAATGTTATCAGCCTGGTTGGCTGGTTTGAACCTGTAGAGGTTTTACTAAGTAAAACGAGGAGTGAGGTGGTTTACCATTGCCTTCCTCAATGAATGGAAAAGTACACTTATCAGCATGCTGGGCCCTCTGAAAAGCACATATTTTCCACTCTGCAAATGACACCTTCACTTCATTCACCACAGGGTCTGGCTGTATAATGAAATCCATTACTTTCAGAGGAGATAACTCTGATTAGTGTCTTTTACACCTCTACCTCTTCTGTTCTTAAATGATTCAGTCATTTAATTGGCTGACCATGTGAATAAGAAACAGAACTATTTATTTTAGCCCTGCAACTAACAGATTGAGTGTAAATAATTTTTAAATAAGTTTTCAAACTTATGAATTATTATTACTGTTTACCTGTTATTAATAATATTCTTTTAACACATTTTCCTTTCTGTAAACTTTTTATATGCCCATTACAGGCAAGTGGAGTGTTAAATTATTTGCACTCGATCTGCTAGTTTCAGGACTACAAAAAATAGTTCTCTTATCGCATGGTCGCCCAATTACATGGCTGAAACATTTAACAACAGAAAAGGTAGACATGTAAACAGCGTTAGTCAGAGTTATTTCCTTTGAGAGTAATTTCATTTTACAGCCAGACCCTGTGGTGAATGAAGTGAAGGTGTCATTTGCAGGGTGGAAAGTAGATGCTTTTCAGAGGGCCTGGTATTCTGGTAAGCATAGTTTTCCACTCAGTAAGAAAAGCAACTGTAAAGCACCTCACTCCTCGTTTTACTTAATAAAGCCTCTAGAGGTTGATACCAGCCTATCGGCTGTTGACTTAAACAACGAACATTCTTCAAGGTTTCACACTCATATTTTGACATTTAGGAACATTTTAAAGTTATTTTTGTACCATTTAACAATAATTAAGGTCTGCTTATTCATTTCTTTAATCAAATCGTAAACATAATTACATGTTATATTAAATCCGCCGTAATTAGGTCGAGTTGATTTCACTAATTCAATTTAAGGGGACAAGGTAAGGTAATCTCGGTAATGTAATTTTACTAATATTCAAGACCCATTATCTTAGGTCTCCTAAGAGATATCCCAATAATTGTTTTATTCACTGAAAGTATATATATTTTTCTTTTTACTGACGTTTTTTTATGAATTTATATTGTTTACCAATATTTTTTTTTTAATTTCAAAAATTTCTGTTTTCTGTTTATAAAATTTTGACGTATATTTAATTAAAAAATGGATATTACAGATTTGAAGGCAGAATAAAGCCCATAGCTGCAGTTAGGTTAGGTAAACATCCTGTAAAAATTTCATGCATGTATCTCTGTTAGTTTTTGAAATAATGGGTCAAATGTGTTAAAAAACAATATTTCCGGGAAATTGCATTTAAAGTTTATACCGGGTGAGCATTAAGTCTTACCCTGATTATAAAATTTTATTACAGAATAATCGTTTGACGTAATAATTTAAATCTGGCGCTGTTACATAGGTTATTGTTAGTAGATTTTGTGACCAATAGATGGCGCTAGTGCTCCTCAACAATGACATGGTCTGTTAGTTCACGTTAGTTGCTGGCGAAATGGCGTTGAAGCAGGAGAAAGCACAATGTGTGCTTTGGTTTCACGAAACGAAATCGCCCATCAGTGTTCAGCGTAATTTTCGGGCTTTTTATGGACGCAGCCCTCCTGATGTTAAATCAATAAAGCGATGGTATGAAAGGTTTAAAGAAACAGGCAGCGTTGAAGATCTTCCTAGAAGTGGCAGGTCTAGTGTGAGTGAAGCAACTGTTGATCTTGTTCGGGAATCGTTTCAACGGAGTCCGTCTAAATCAACTCGTCAAGCATCACGTGAACTTCAAATACTGCAAGCAAGTGTGGTGAAAATTCTTCATAAAAGGCTTAGGTTGCATGCTTATAAAGTGCAAATCGTGCAGGCCTTGCAACCGAATAATTTGCTGAGACGTGCAGAATTCGCAACTGAGATTCTCAACAGGATTGACGGCGCTAACGATTACTTAAATCGCATATGCTTTACCGATGAATCCACCTTTCATGTCAGTGGAATGGTAAATAGGCATAATGTCCGTATATGGGGATCAGAGAATCCACATGCTACTGTACAGTTACAGCAAGACAGCAAAAATGTGAATGTTTGGTGCGGCCTCATGCATAATAAGGTTTTCGGGCCGTTTTTCTTCACGGAAAACACCATTAACGCTAACATTTACGTAGATGTTTTGCAACAGTTCATTGCACCACAGTTAGAAGAATATCAACCATAGATAATTTTCCAGCAAGATGGGGCACCGCCCCTCTGGGCTTTGATAGTGCGTAATTTCCTGGATGAAACATTTCAGGATCGGTGGATTGGAAGGGATGGTCCAACACCCTGGCCACCCCGCTCTCCAGACATTACTCCCCTTGACTTTTTTTCTGGGGCTATATCAAGGATAGAGTCTTCGCCACACCAGTTGCTGACGTTGACGAACTGAAGGCTAGGATACGAGCTGCTGTGGGTACTGTGACAGAACACATGTTACAAAACACCTGGCGGGAACTGGAATACCGCTTCGACATTCTCCGAGCTACCAAGGGGGCACACGGTGAAGTTTACTAATGTAAGTAATCTTAAAAAAAAACTATTAACACTAACCTATGTAACAGCATCAAATTTAAATTATTATGTCAAATAGTTATTCTGCAATAAATTTTTATAATCAGGGCAAGACTTTATGCTCACCCGGTATTACTATTACACAGTTACAAAATTGTACTTTCATTATTATTATAACATTCCAGCACCATATGTTGCATTCTTAATTTCCTCTTCTTCATCTGTTAAAATACTCCTTTTTCTTTTCTGTTTTTTTAATTTTTTTGATGCCACATTTTCTAATTCATATAATGAATTAATATAATAATTTCACTAACCTTCTTTTTAAACTGCGTCACCTTTATTGTTCATCTATTTTACCAAATTATTATAATTTGGTAAAATAGATGAACATTTCAATATAATAGAACAATGTAATATAGAGAATAAAAATAAAATTGAAAAATATGAGATGTTCCATATTTATGAATATTTAAAAGTGCAAAAGCAGGACATTTTGAATGAACAGATAAAATTTAGGAATGATGAAGTGATATTGACTTGCTGCTATCTACAGTAAATATGAGAAGGGATAAATTAAAATAAATTAATTTTAAATCAGTTTTATACAAGTGACTGAAGATGTATCATCTTCTGTAAATTTTAAATAAATGAAAAAAATTTTTAGTTTCAATTTTTCATTTACTCTGATGATGGTGGATCCACCGAAACACGTGTAAGTAGGAATAAAATAAAGGTGACGCAGTTTAAAAAGAAGGTTAGTGTAATTATTATATTAATTCATTATATGAAATAGAAATATTTCAAACTGCAGAATGCATTATAAAGATTTATTTTTGAATGAAGACATTTTCTAATGTACCTTGTTTTCGTCTTTCTGTATCCATATTACAAAGCACGTTGACAGTATTTTCAGCACTTTCTAAACCTAATTCTTGTAACACTTTTAATTTTCCAATATCTCCTACATTATATTGAATTACTGCATCATACACACCTAGTAATTCAAATGTTTGTAATCCAACAAATCCAGTTTTGGGTAGCTTTTGCCATATTGTTTGGTTTACAGACTCATTCGGGTTTTGTGTGTGCCCGTGAAGGCACTTCCTCAGTAATTCTTCGTTACTCAGGTCTATAAAAACTGACTTAATTTTTACTTTCTCTTGCCTATATATATAATATATATAGCATATATATTTCAAAAATTCGTAAAAACAATCATTTTTCAACCAATAAAAATGTATAATACATCATTTTAAAGAGAAAATTATGTACAATATGATAATACATAAAACTCAAAATGTGAAAAATTCGAATTTTGAGCTTACCGTGTTCCCTTAAATCTTTTACCAAAATCTGTCCTTGGTGAGGTTTCATACTTTTAGGCCTAATATTTTAAGGGCCGGATTATTGGAGGTGCCGGACTACCGAGATTCCACTGTATTCATATTTTCATCTATGGATGAAGTACTGGAGTTTAAAATATTTTGCACTAATTTTTTCTGCCATCGTTTATTTGCATGTTGTTTTTTTCACTCTGGTGGTCAGAATTTACAATTTTAAAAGACAAGCACTTTGTAGGTACAGCATCTGGTTTAAGGGGGGAACATACCCAGTAACAGCTGAACAAATTTAAAAAATATAAAAAAAAGATTTTTTTCTAGTTAGATTCTCTGAAATGTACTCTTAAAAATGGTATGTCTGTTTATGTAATACGGCTTTTATAAACTGATGTAAAATTTGAAAACGACTTGGTGTTCAAACTAAATTTTTTTTTTTACGAAAATAACACTAATTTTCAATAATCTCTAGCATGAAAACGAAACAAGATAGAGCCATGATCTTTTTTACTTTCTCTTGTCTATATGAATATATAGGAAGGAAAGTATTGTTTTCATGTCGATTTTTCGAAATCGAGTTTTCACCGGATCTATACGTTTTCAGACCCCTGAACCCAAAAAACATGTTTTTAGCGATTGGTCTGTGTGTGAACAGAATATCTCAAGAACGGAACATCGTACGAACTTGAAACTTGAAACTTAAGTTACATACCACTACCGGACCCGACACGAACATTTTCATCAAAATCGGTCAACCGGAAGTAGTAGTTTATTCGTATAATTTTTCACTTTTTTGCGATTTTCTCAAAAACTGGTCCTACGATTTTTTTTTAAAATCACCTCATTTACTCAATTTTTTATTCTCTACAAGATAGGGGGTAGGCGCCATGTTTGCTGAAATTCTGGGTGAGGCTGTTTTTACGTAAAAACACAGTTTTTTTAAGATTACGGCTTTAATATGCAATTTAGAGCAAAAATGTATATAATAAAAGTTGTAGAGAATTTAAAAACCTACAACTTCTGTTTCAAACATTTTTTTGTATAACGCTTAGTTTAGCGGTAATAAGCAGTTTTCTGTTTTTTTCTCACGAAAACGTGAGAAAAATTGATTTTTTAAACATTTCGGCCTTAGAATGCATTTTACGACAAAAGTGTATATAATTAAATTTATAGAAAATTAAAAGATCTACAACTTTTATTTAGAGCGTTTTTCTCTACAGAGCCTAGTTTAGAGAGAAAGAGTGATTTTCCGTATTTCTAAGCCAAAATGAGGTTGATTTTCATTTTGCGTCTTTCACTCATGATTAAAATTAGGTTATGTTTTTTGAGGTTAGTTTTTTGTTTATTTCTTATGTTTTATTACTAATGTTAGGTTTATTGTTAATTATTTTCACTGGCAAGAGAAAGTTGTGTGAGTGTTTCACACTAAATAACACTAATTTTCAATAATCTCTAGCATGAAAACGAAACAAGATAGAGCCATGATCTTTTTTTTGTTTTGAAATGCATTTCATTCTGTTTTAGTTGATAATAATATCACTAGAGTGCAGCACTAACAGTATGTAACCTATAGTGCAGGAGAATTCTGAACTACATCACAATTAGTAAGACTCTTACCTCGATTATATAAAAAGTAAAAATTTTCTGTTTTTTCGAAGTTTGGGAAAATCATAACTTCTTTTCTGTTAAAGATAGAGCAATGATTTTTTTTTTAAATTGTCCTGAAGACTTGGTTCTATGATCTGATGAAGGGAAATTACAAAGTAACTTCAATTTGTTTTTTTATTTAGACTTAAACATACAAGTTGTAGTTTTTCGTTGATGTAAAAATTTAAAATTTTTTTAAAAATTCAGATTATAAGATTTTTAAAAACTATTTCATCAGATCATAGAACAGAATTTTATCTTTAATTAAAAAAACAAAATTAGACTGATAGGTCAAATACAAAATAAGTTAAAGCTTTTCCAAAAACACACTGTTATTTCATCCCCCACCCCTTAAAAGGCGACAGGGTTGAAATTTTTTATATCATATTGTATGGAAAATTATCTTTTTTTAACTCTAACTTCCAAAAACAAAATCGGGTTTGTAACTCATAAGGGAAAGTTTTTCATATTTTGGGTATGTTCCCCCCATAAGTGTAGGACAGTTTTTTGTTGTGTAATTTAGTAATCTGTGTGTAAGGGTTACAAAAAAATCTGAAGAATAAAAGTAAATCGCAAAGCAAATTGTACGTGTTTTCAGATTAAATTTGTCAATACGTCGGCATGCATTAGTCTATTGCTTGCATAAATCTTCATATTTTGGGAAACAAAAATATTTGATATCTGAACCTTTTGCCTTTTGAGAATAATTAAAACTCCCAAAAACAGTACAACCAGGCATTATGGTAATTAAAAATAATTAAAACTTCCGTATTTTGTAAATAGTAATAACAAAAGAAAACCACAATTGCAAATCTAGCCTCAAAAGTATTTAACATCAAAAACGAACACCTAAAAAGAAATGTGCAACGAACGCGAAACTAATTTAAAAAAAATCTGGTGTGAAACACTCACACAACTTTCTCTTGCCAGTGCAAATAATTAACAATAAACCTAACATTAGAAATAAACAAAAAACTAACCTCAAAAACCTAACCTTATTTTAATCATAAGTGAAAGACGCAAAATGAAAATCGAACACAGTTTGGCTTAAAAATACGGAAAATCACTATTTCACGCTAAACTAGGCTCTGTAGTGAAAAATGCTTTCAATAAAAGTTGTAGATCTTTTAATTTCCTATAAATTTGATTATATACTTTTTTATCGTAAAATGCATACCAAGGCCGAAATCTTAAAAAAATCGGTTTTTCACACGTTTTCGTGAGAAAAAAACAGAAAATTGCTAATTACCGCTAAACTAAGCGTTATACAAAAAAAATGTTTGAAATAAAAGTTGTAGAATTTAAAATTCTCTACAACTTTTATTATATACATTTTTGCGCTAAAATGCATATGAAAGCCGTAAACTTAAAAAAACAATTTCTTTACGTGAAACGGCCTCACCGAGAATTTCAGCAAACATGGCGCCTACCCTAACTTATAGAGCATAAAAAATTGAGTAAACCAGGCGATTTTTAAAAAAATCGTAAAATTTTTGAGAAAATCGCAAAAAAGTGAAAAATTACACGAATAAACTACTACTTCCGGTTGACCGATTTTAATGAAAATGTTCGTGTCGGGTCCGGTAGTGGTAAGTAACTTAAGTTTCAAGTTTGAAGTTCGTACGATGTTCCGTTCTTGAGATATTCCGTTCACACACACACACACACACAGACCAATCGCTAAAAACATGTTTTTTGGGTTCAGGGGGTCTGAAAACGTATAGATCCAGTGAAAAATCGACATGAAAACAATACTTTCCTTCCTATATATTCACATAGGCAAGAGAAAGTAATAAAATAAATAAATAAATTAGTAAATAGATATTTTTTAAACAAAATAGGCCTACTGCAGTAATTAAGAAAACAATTTTAACTAAATACTTTTGCAAAATATTCAATCATTAATTTAGCCGCATTTTCAAATCACTGATGCTGCCGTGCTCCGCTCATGACGTCATGTGCAGAGCGAACAAATTAAGAATTTCTGGACGGACACACCTTTATACTTACACCGTACATCTGCTGCTACTTAGTTCGGCCTGTTAGTGCCCGCTTGGTAGGGGCGCTGTAATCGTCCATTGTGCCAAAACAAGAAAAATTAATATCCTTGTGAGTCCGAGTATAAATAATTTTATTATTAAAAATACAGTTTTTAAAACTACCAGTATTGCGGTAAAAAGTAAACACGTACCATTGAAATTATTTAATTTTTAATTAGTCGATTTGAAATTCCCTCAAAATATGATTCATAAAATAACTATATACATTTTATACAACTGTTTATACATTTTTATTTTATAAAATGTATAATATTGTTTTATAGATGTTATAATAATTATTTATAAATTATATTTTGTTTTAACAAACTGTTTCGGTCTTCCAATACGAACGTCCGAAGATTTTTAAGACTTTGACGCCATTTTTGTTATCAGATTGTCATGCTTTCAGCTTTTTGTTAGATGAAAGCAGTAGCTATGGGATGCAATCCGTATAGGAAATTTGTTAAATTTTTAACGGAAGAAAGAAGCTATAGATGTGTAAGTGATGTGCAATTAAATTTTCTTTATTAGGTTCTGTTAATTTCATTTTAATTGTCATTGTGTTTTAGGGTAAATTCTAAAATTGAAATTTTCTTGCAATGATATTTTTGATGCAGATAATCATGGTACAGAATTTCTTAAATATAACGTGCATATATTTTTTTAAATTAATTTTGGTATAAACAGCCATAAGAAATATTGTGGTATACTAATGATTATTGCCTATATTGTTTTGTGGATTTACTTTTTAGTTAGGTGTGCTGTCTAACCTCACTTTACGAAACTTCTAAATGTCTTATCATAACTTATCATTTCATGTTTAAACCGAATTTGTTTTCATTTTATATTGAAATTTTTTCAATTTTTAGTGAAATCACTTAAAATGTTAATAGATCATTGTTATCGTGGTACCTGTTCAGTTAACCGTAGAACTGATAGTCATTTTCCATTAAGTGATAGGCAATTTTTACTTTCTCTTGCCTATATAAATATATAGGAAGGAAAGTATTGTTTTCATGTCGATTTTTCGAAATCGAGTTTTCACCGGATCTATACGTTTTCAGACCCTCTGGACCCAAAAAACAAATTTTTAGCGATTGGCCTGTGTGTGTGTGCGTGAACGTGTGAATACAAAATATCTCGAGAACGGAACATCGTACAAACTTGAAACTTAAGTTACATACTACTACCGGACCCGACACGAACATTTTCATTAAAATCGGTCAACCGGAAGTAGTAGTTTATTCGTGTAATTTTTCACTTTTTTGCGATTTTCTCAAAAACTGGTCCTACGATTTTTTAAAAAATCGCCTGGTTTACTCAATTTTTTATTCTCTACTAGATAGGGTAGGCGCCATATTTGCTGAAATTCTCAGTGAGGCTTTTTTCATGTATAAAAAGGGTTTTTTTTAAGATTACGGCTTTAATATGTATTATAGCGCAAAAATTTACATAATAAAAGTTGTAGAGAATTTAAAAACCTACAACTTTTAATACAAACTTTTTTTGTATAACACTTAGTTCAGAGGTAATTAGCGATTTTTGTTTTTTTCTCACGAAAACGTGTAAAAAATCGAATTTTTTTAAGATTTTGGCCTTAGTATTCATTTTATGACAAAAGAGTTTATAATCAAATTTATAGAAAATTAGAAGATCTACAACTTTTATTTGGAGCATTTTTCTCTACAGAGAGTAGCTTAGTGTGAAAGAATGATTTTCTGTATTTTTAAGCTGAACTGAGTTTGCTTTTCATTTTGCGTCTTTCAGTCATGATTAAAATAAGGTTATATTTTTAGAGGTTAGGCTTTTTGTTTATTTCTTATGTTTTATTACTAATGTTAGGTTATATTGTTAATATTTGCATTGGTAAGAGAAAGTTGTGTGAGTGTTTCACACCAGATTTTTTAAAATTAATTTTGGTATAGACAGCCATAAGAAATATTGTGGTATACTAATGACTACAGCCTATATTATTTTGTGGATTCACTGTTTAGTTAGGTGTGCTGTCTAACCTCACTTCACGAAACTTCTAAACGTCTTATCATAACTTATCATTTCATGTTTTACCGTTTTAGTGCCAAGGCCTATTCGGATTTCCTACGCGAAAAGTGCCAAGCAGAAATTGCAAGAATCGTAGTGTTTCAGAAAAATAATCATAAAACTCAAACCGTTTAAACAATTTCGATCATTTTTGTTTTTTTTTTATTTTTTAAGAATAGACTGGTAAATGCACCAACAGTAATGATATTTCCATTTACTCAGGCGTGCAAACACAGGTCTTATCAAAATTTGGGAATTTAAAAAAAACCAATAACAAAATTTGAGTTTCACATCAAAAAAGTTACATTGGTTATAGTTTAATTTAATTTTCAATTAAACCATATTAAAGGTCTGGAAATTCTAAACAAAACGTATATTTTATCGTTTTTATAGGTACATTTTGAAGAAAATTATGTTGCCGCAGCTGTTAGAGAATGTTCCTTTACGTCTCAGACAAAATTTGTACTTCCAGCATGACGGAGCACCTCCCCACTTTTCACGTGCCGTTTCTGCTTATTTAAATCATCAATTTCCTGGACACTGGATTGGTCGTGGAGGGCCTCACCCTTGGCCACCAAGATCCCCAGATCTATCTCCATTGGATTATTGCATCTGGGGATGGATGAAAGACATTGTATACAAGACAAAAGTGAATTCTCGTGATGAATTAATTGCCCGTATTATGGATTCGGCTGTGCAGATACAGGGAAGCCCTGAAAAATTAAGAAACGCAACAAAAGCAATACACAAACGTGCTGCAAAATGTATTGATAATGATGGCCTCATTTTCGAACATCTATTATAAAAAGGTGCGTACGGTTGGCCCAACCTGATTAATTTTGCTTAAAACTAGTAATGTATTATACTGAATAAAATCGATTTTTTGATACTTATTTCTGTTTTATTTTAGACTTTGATTATATCAATTTTCTCAGAATTAAATTCTCTACAATTAATGTTTGTTGATTTTATGTATTTATTACCAATTTAACAAAGTTATTGTACATGAAACTTAAAAAAACATTGTTTCGTGCCCCAATTTTTTGCATTTAACCGTGAATCCCTCAAAAACTACTACAGGTACAGTTCTGAAACCTATTTTATTAGCTTTATCAGGTAAAATTACATAAGAATCCACGACATTTCTTACTTAATTAACCTTTCCAAAAGTTCAGTATGGCTTTATTTTACTCTTTGCCCAGGAATTCAGGCGAAATCTTTCGCTAGCTGTAACTCGCTAACGAAGCGTTTTCGGACCTATGTTTATATAACATTTTTTCATTATTTTTACTAGTACAATGTGCTGTAGAAGTGGGGGGAGAACTTCATGAATCACCCTGTATATACAAAAAGTCCTATGTCAATTTTTTTATGATTCTGAAGTTTCTAGTATTAAGTGTAACAAGCTAATTATTTTTTCTAAATTATGATTAGTTTTATTATGATACATACATTCTTTCAGAGGATGCGAAATTGAGTTTAATGTGTGATTTAACCCTAGAATGGTGGGGCTATTCTGTGAGCTATTACTGGTGGAGATGCGAAAAATTTACTCACTTGGTGATTTTCCTGGGAAAACTTTGTTGTGAATTTTTTTTGAAACATTTTGGTTGTCATATGTTTTCTATCTCTTTTTTGTTGGTTTTGTTTAAATTTCGACAAATATTGGTTAATAGTTACAAAGATTTCTCAGTAAATCACCAAGTTCTTTTATTCTATTTATGTAGCTTGAAAATATTTTATTTACTTACATCAAATGTGCAAAATACTTTATAAAACCCAAGATAGTAGACGAAATTAAGATACTAAAAGTAGGAAAAATAAAGTAGTAAAATGAAATAAATAAAATTATATAAATAAGTGAACACGAAAGTCAAACAGAGTGTTTTTGTTCCTGGGGCTACTTATTCTGGCAGTTTGTTGCACAACCAAAACATATTTTCTTTTGATGTTCGCTGCATATAGGTTTGCAGCAAAAGAGACAGTATGTAGTTCTATGTCTTCTTTTTGTGTATGAACACTCACTGCAGTACTTCCTTGGAGCTTTTTCTTCTTGATACGTAACATTTATTGCCGGTTCCTTTACATCCAATACTGCTTGAATTACAGTTCGCAAAGGTTTGAAGGCAGTTACTGTACATATAAATGAAATGGTATTACAAACATAGAAAATTATAATGCTCTATTAGTGGTTATACGTAAATTTATACGCATAACATATACAGCATCGGTGGAGATGCAAAAAAGTTACGTATTAAAATTATCGTGTATAAGTGGAAATGCGAAAAAATTACTCACTAGCTTTTGTTAAAGGCACCAGTACTATAAATACACGCAGTAAATAGATACGATTTCGTTACAAGACAACGGTCAACTAACTCGTTATAGCATATCTGGAAGATAAGGGTGGTGCAGCCTACTGATATGGAGGGGCAAGCGTTGTTGACGTAATATGCGTAAGATTTACTCCACTCCACCATTCTAGGGTTAAACAAATTCTTACCATTTAGAACAAAGCAAAAGTAACCTACAGAACTACTCGTTCATGATTCGTGCAGAATTTTATCAATAAATTTTAACACATTTTACACAATAAAAACTGTTTTAACTTAAACAAATTAAAAACTAAAAACATAAAAATCACTTCTGTAAGACAAACCGAACAAATAAACTACATAAATCACCATTTATTACAACAATACTTCACAACAAACGGACCGTAGTCAGAGTAAACATAACCTAACTAACAAACATGACGGTAATATGTTGCCGTATACTAAAGACTATATACCAACTGAGCATAAAGTCTTGCCCTGATTATAAAAATTTATTGCAGAATAACTGTTTGACATAATAATTTAAATTTGATGCTGTTACATAGGTTAGTGTTAATAGTTTTTTTTAAGATTACTTATATTAGTAAACTTCAACGTGTGCCCCCTTGGTAGCTCGGAGAATGTCGAAGCGGTATTCCAGTTCCCGCCAGGTGTTTTGTAACATGTGTTCTGTCACAGTACCCACAGCAGCTTGTATCCTAGCCTTCAGTTCGTCAACGTCAGCAACTGGTGTGGCGAAGACTCTATCCTTGATATAGCCCCAGAAAAAAAGTCAAGGAGAGTAATGTCTGGACAGCGGGGTGGCCAGGGTGTTGGACCATCCCTTCCAATCCACCGATCCTGAAATGTCTTCCAGGAAATTACGCACTATCAAAGCCCAGAGCAACATGGGTGCCCCATGTTGCTGGAAAATTATCCATGGTTGATATTCTTCTAACTGTGGTGTAATGAACTGTTGCAAAACATCTACGTAAATGTTAGCGTTAATGGTGTTTTCCGTGAAGAAAAATGGCCCGAAAACATAACTATGCATGAGGCCCCACCAACACCCTGACCACCCCGCTGTCCAGACATTACTCCCCTTGACTTTTTTTCTGGGGCTGTATCAAGGATAGAGTCTTCGCCACACCAGTTGCTGACGTTGACGAACTGAAGGCTAGGATACAAGCTGCTGTGGCTACTGTTACAGAACACATGTTACAAAACACCTGGCGGGAACTGGAATACCGCTTCGACATTCTCTGAGCTACCAAGGGGGCACACGTTGAAGTTTACTAATGTAAGTAATCTTAAAAAAAACTATTAACACTAACCTATGTAACAGCATCAAATTTAAATTATTATGTCAAACAGTTATTCTGCAATAAATTTTTATAATCAGGGCAAGACTTTATGCTCACCCGGTATTATGTGATAAACTGACTCTTTCTTATTCGGTTAGTTACAATTATTACGTATTTCAGTACTACCATAGAGTTGTAAGCAACAAAATACGGACCGTTGCTGTGAGCGACGATTGCACTTTTAGCATAAGTACCGACCATCGCTCAAAGCGACGCTTGGCACTGAAAGGGTTAAACTGAATTTGTTTTCATTTTTTTTTTTTTTTATTTTATGGCCACAAAGGACCACTTAAGTTCAATCTTTCAACGTCTAGCTCTTTCAGATGTTCCACCAAAACGCCCCCGCAGTTGTCGCTCCCGTACTTCTCCTCTTCTTCGCCAATAATTCTTCAATGTTTCGGATCTTCTCAGTCTCTCAGCGTCCGAAACCACCATGGCTTTCCTGACCCTCATTTGTTCCCTAAATTTAACCGATCGCTGTTTGTATGTCCTGTAGCTCCCTGACTTAGTTTTGAGGTCAGCTATTGTGATGTTTAGTTCCTCCATATCCTTTTTGACTTCCTTTATCCAGTTTGGTGTCATCTTCTTTTGCCAGAAAAACTCAGTCATCCTTCTTAGTAATCTTGTATCCTCCATTCTCAATATATGTCCCAGGAAGGATATCCTTTTTTTCCTGATGATACTGGTTAAAGGCTCAATTGTTTCATATACTTCCTTGTTTGGTACAATATAGAAACTACCATCTTGAAGGGACCATTTTCCAATACACCTTCTTGCTATTTGCCTCTCCACTTTCTCGATTTTGTCCTTTTCGCCTATTCTTGTTGGACCAAACAGGGTTTCACTTGCATACAGGACTTCAGTTTTCATTTTATATTGAAATTTTTTCAATTTTTAGTGAAATCACTTAAAATGTTAATAGATCATTGTTATCGTGGTACCTGTTCAGTTAACCCTAGAACTGATAGTCATTTTTCATTAAGTGATAGCCAATTTTTAAGCATACTGCAGACCGATTTGTAAATGATTAAAACTAAATTAAAATAGTAACATTCATAAGTACTATAAGCGCGTCAGCTCGTGATCCGTGTGAGGAATTTCTGTTACAGCATGCAGTGAAAGATTATACTATTCATAAAAAAAAACACTTATCATAATGTTCTTATCATTATAAAGTAACCTTTTGTTTTATTATTTCAATTTATTCTATAATATAGTAACTCTTTTACTTTTCTTTCATTGTATTTATTAATATTTAGTAATTATTTACAGTTTGAGTCAGGCAGTCCTCAGGAATTAAAATATGCACGTAGCATAGAAAATAAGGAAATTAAAAAATATATATTTCATAACATTAATTTATAGGCCTAAATAATTAGTAGCAAATTATGATTGATTTTTTTTTACCTCAGTCAAGTGGTTAAGCCAATTCCGAGTCCTTTACGCGATTCTTCATCACAGTTTTTTATAACTGATGCAATAATTTGTCGCACTTCCGAATGAATTACCGCTTTATTTTTTCGGGAAGACATATTTAAATAAAACAAAAGATATGAAAAATACACGTTGAAATTTACCTAACACAAAACAAATAACTTTTGGCACGTTAACACACTTTAATTTCATAATAAAAATCACTTTAGTGATCAAAAATCATGAATAATGATTAACACACCCGAGACGCATTAACACAAATGTACAAAACTGTATATTGTGACACGTGTATCTGTTGTGAAAAGCAATAATACGTAGGCCTATGTAATAAATAAATACATAGACATAATAATAATATTTACATGATGACTAAATGTTTTTGTACTGCACGATAAGACAAATATGTTACTCACATTCTATTACGCCACCCGCCCCACTTCCCCAGGCGACTGAGATCATGAGCTGGCGCGCGTATAGTACATCATGTACGAGGGTCATTAAACATACTGCAGACCGATTTGTAAATGATTAAAACTAAATTAGTAACATTCATAAGTACATCATGTACGAGGGTCATTCGTAAAATGAGGTTCCCATGATTTTTAAAAATAGACAGCTATATTTTTTATCTTAGTGTTATACATTAATTTTAAAGCTTAAAACTTACGCTATTTTTCTTCATAATTGCCGTTTCTGTCCAAACACTTTTGCAGACGATGCTCCAACTTTTCTATCCTTATGTTGTAGAATTCTGCCGCCAATCCTTTGAGGAATCGAGTAACCTCTTCCTTGACTTCATCATCGGTACTGAAGCGTAGGCCACCTAAGTGTTTCTTTAATTTTGGGAATAAGTGATCATCACTTGGGGCTAGGTCCGGGCTGTAGGGGGGATGGGGCACAACAGTCCAGCCAAAATCTGTCAGCAGTTCTTGAGTTTGATGTGAGATATGAGGTCGAGCGTTGTCATGGAGAAGCCTCACACCATTGAACAATCTTCCTCTCTAGCGGTTCTGAATCGCGCGTCTCAGTTTTCTTAATGTATTGCAATATCTGTCAGAGTTTACTGTTGTTCCATGATGAATTTCAATAGGTGAAATTTGTTTTGCATTTAAAAACCATACTACAGCGCGAATTTCGCATCTAGTAGTAGTTTATTCGTATAATTTTTCACTTTTTTGCGATTTTCTCAAAAACTGGTCCTACGATTTTTTTAAAAATCGCCTGGTTTACTCAATTTTTTATTCTCTACAAGATAGGGTAGGCGCCATGTTTGCTGAAATTCTTGGTGAGGGTGTTTTTATGTAAAAAATTGTATTTTTAAGATTACACCTTTAATATGTATTATAGCGCAGAAATTTATATAATAAAAAATGTAGAGAATTTAAAATTCTATAACTTTTACTTCAAACATTTTTTGTAGAATGCTTAGTTTAGCGGTAATTAGAGATTTTCTGTTTTTTCTCACGAAAATGTTTGAAAAATCGATTTTTTTAAGATTTTGGCCGTAGTATTCATTTTATGACAAAAGTGTTTATAATCAAATTTATAGAAAATTAAAAGATCTACAACTTTTATTTAAAGCATTTTTCTCTACAGAAAGAAGTTTAGTGTGAAAGAGTGATTTTCCGTATTTTTAAGCCAAACAGGTTGATTTTCATTTTGCGTCTTTCATATATGATTAAAATTAAGTTATGTTTATTGAGTTTAGTTTTTTTTTGTTTATTTCTAATGTTTTATTACTATTGTTAGGTTTATTGTTAATTATTTGCACTGGCAATAGAAAGTCGTGTGAGTGTTTCACACCAGATTTTAATTTATATGTTAACTTGTAATGTTCAAAATAATGTACATTTATGTATTAATTGTAATTTTTTCTCTTGTTCGTTTGTACAGGTTGAATTTTTCGTAGGTATGGCAAAATTAAAGGGTGATAGAAGCAATCCTGGATGAGGAACTGAAGATGGCTCTAAAAGACGAAAATGAAAATGGGATCAAGTAGGCTCTAACAACTACAGCTACTGGCATCAAAGTACATTTGGTAGGTACCATTTTTGGTTCTTGACCCAAAAAACTAAAACTCAAAAACAGTTTAAACAAATTTATTGTATCCATTTGCTATTAAATATTTATTCTTGTAATTTGTCTTCTGTACATATTTGTACACAAGCATTTCAGTTGATGCAATGCATAGCATTGTCGATTTGCTACAAAATGATTTTGATTGGATTTTTGGAAACTTTGTAAGTTAAGAAAAATTTTAAAGGAAATTGGGTTTTAGTAGAAAAATCATCAGTCACAACGAAGTATATTAATTGAAAGACATCATGTGGTTTAACTAAACTATTTGTTGAAGGCTAATGAGCTCTCTTTACGTTTGCATTGCCCCCCCCCTACCCACTTTATAGCTAGCCAATCACTCGCTCTTGTAGCTCTGTCAAATATTTTGTCGCCCATTTTTTACTTTCTCTTGCCTATATGAATATATAGGTAGGAAAGTATTGTTTTCATGTCGATTTTTCGAAATCGAGTTTTCACCGGATCTATACGTTTTCAGACCCCCTGAACCCACACAAACATGTTTTTAGCGATTGGTCTGTGTCTGTGTGTCTGTGTGTGAACAGAATATCTCAAGAACGGAACATCGTACGAACTTGAAACTTGAAACTTAAGTTACATACCACTACCGGACGCGACACGAACATTTTCATCAAAATCGGTCAACCGGAAGTAGTAGTTTATTCGTATAATTTTTCAGTTTTTTGCGATTTTCTCAAAAACTGGTCCTACGATTTTTTTTAAAATCGCCTATTTTACTCAATTTTTTATTCTCTACAAGATAGGGTAAGCGCCATGTTTGCTGAAATTCTCGGTGAGGCTGTTTTCACGTAAAAACGTTGTTTTTTTAAGATTACGGCTTTAATATAAATTTTAGCGCAAAAACTTATATAATAAAAGTTGTAGAGAATTTAAAAACCTACAACTTTTGTTTCAAACATTTTTTTGTATAACGCTTAGTTTAGCGGTAATTTGCGATTTTCTGTTTTTTTTCTCATGAAAACGTGAGAAAAATCGATTTTTTTAACATTTCGGTCTTAGTATGCATTTTACGACAAAAGTGTATGTAATCAAATTTATAGAAAATTAAAAGATCTGCAACTTTTGTTTAGAGCATTTTTCTCTACAGAGCCTAGTTTAGCGTGAAAGCGTGATTTTCCGTATTTTTAAGCCAAACTGAGTTCGATTGTCATTTTGCGTCATTCACTCATGATTAAAATAAGGTTATGTTTTTGAGGTTAGTTTTTGTTCATTTCTAATGTTTTAATACTAATGTTAGGTTTATTGTTAATGTTAAAATCATTTTTTTGGTCTTTCAATAACAATTGAAGAGTTTAGTGGATGAAGGTGCTATGTAACAAAAATATAGTTCAGTGGAAATTGCTATGAAAGTAGTAAAGCCTATCCCATCATGAAAATTTTGTCTTATGCAATTAAAAGTTCTTAAAACTAGTCACTTTTTTATTAGATTTATCGAGCATCGATCACCATTATCATGTAATACCTTACGACACTTGTTCTTGCGCATACAACACTTTCGTCATCTAAAAGTCTTTATTGTACACTGTATCATCTATAAATGGATTAACGGTAATTTAATTACACAGAAACTCGTAAAGATCTTTATAAGAGACATTTTTAAAGGACACACACAATGCATAAATATTAATGATGATGTTCATTACTACATACAGGGTGATTCATGAAGTTCTCCCCCCACTTCTACAGCACATTGTACTAGTAAAAATAATGAAAAAATGTTATATAAACATAGGTCCGAAAACGCTTCGTTAGCGAGTTACAGCTAGCGAAAGTTTCGCCTGGATTTCAGTTCACCAGGTGAAATGAGGTCTTCCTGGAATTGTGGTAAGGTAGATTAAGGGGCAAATTCAATCATTTCTTATGGTTTTTGATCTGATAAATTGAATAAAACAGGTCCCAGATCTGTAAGTTAAATAGTTTTTAAGAAAACCAGTGTCAAATGCAAAAAATGGAGTGAAAAACTTATTTTTTCATCTTTGGGCAAGGATAACTGTGTTATTTCACCAAGAAACAGTTAAAAATTTTCAATAAAACATGTAGAAAATTTTATTCTGAACAAACCGGTGTAAATTAAGTACACAGAAAGCGAATAGATGTTTGATTAAATGAGTTTTTATTCATAAGAGTACAAAGTAAAATTAACCGGAAAAACTAAAATGAAAAAATGTGTTTTTTTCACTCCATTTTTTTGCATTTGACACTGGTTTTCTCAAAAACTATTCGCTTTCTGTGTACTTTATTTACACCGGTTTGTTCAGAATAAAATTTTCTACATTTTTTATTGAAAATTTTTAACTGTTTCTTGGTGAAATAACAAAGTTATTCTTGCCCAAAGATGAAAAAATGTGATTTTCACTCCATTTTTTGCATTTGACACTGGTTTTCTCAAAAACTATTTAACTTACAGTTCTGGGACCTGTTTTATTCAATTTATCAGATCAAAAACCATAAGAAATGATTGAATTCGCCCCTTAATCTACCTTACCACAATTCCAGGAAGACCTCATTTCACCTGGTGAACTGAAATCCAGGCGAAACTTTCGCTAGCTATAACTCGCTAACGAAGCGTTTTCGGACCTATGTTTATATAACATTTTTTCATTATTTTTACTAGTACAATGTGCTGTAGAAGTGGGGGGAGAACTTCATGAATCACCCTGTATAAATGGATTAACGGTAATTTAATTACACATAAACTCGTAAAGATCTTTATAAGAGACATTTTTAAAGGAACACACAATGCATAAATATTAATGATGATGTTCATTACTACATATAACTGTTATCTAAAAAGATGCCTATTAGGTTGTAGTGAATTCTGGTAGAAGAAGGTGTCATATATGATCTTAACATCTTAATCCTCTATAAACCTTAAAATTAAGCAGCACATAGTCAGTTCGTCGTCTAGTATTTCCGTAAACTGTAGATACACAGTTTTCTATATCATCAACATAACTAAATATGTACTTACACCTTCAGCAATTACAAAAAAAAAAATTAATGTTACATAGCACCTTCATCCACTTAGCTCTTCAATTATAACCTATAAAAATACAATCAACTGATTATATTATAAAGTATTGCATGTTAACGCGCTCTATAATCGATGTGTTCAGTACGAGATACAAGACGAGAGTGAACTATCGCGGCGGCTCTTAAGCCGGGTACACACCTACAGGTATAACTGATAGGTCTACCCGTCGCAGGTAAACTGTCATGTCAACGTTAAATGCAGGGGCATCCACACTTACAGTCTACCGTCCATCAGTTGGTTTAAAAATGTCGAGAGATAACACTATTGCTGTGGTTGGTTTATTATTTGCTATGGATTCAAACCGTAAACGTAAATCACGAAGTGCGTGGTGTAAAGAGTGGTTGAAAAAGAGAACAAAGTTTTCACATGTGAACTTACTAAACGAATTGCGTTTTGCTCCTAAAGATTGGCATAATCCTAGATTCCATTATCTAACTATCGAAAAACCGGACAACCGCAATATAAAACACAAAAACTACTAAAATTAAAATAATGAACTATATAATATAAAAACGACGAGATATAAAACTACACAAAACAAAATCAAATCGCAAAACAAAATTAAAACAAAGCAAATCGCAAGCAGTAAAAAACGTATTTACGCCACAAGAGAGTACTATTCATTCAGCACGAGCATGGACAACTGACAGTTAAAATGAAATGCCTACACATTAGCAGGTGGACCGGCTGGTGAACCGTGCACCTACCGAATTTTCAGAAGGGTGACAGGCGACCTGACAGTGGCAAAAACTGACAGTTTTTGTTCATCTACATTGTACGTTTGACATGACAGTTTGCCTGCGACGGGTAGACCTGTCAGTTATACCTGTAGGTATGGGGGCTTAGGCCTCGTATGGCAGAATGGGCTTATGTGAGCATCATTCTGCCAATGGTCACGTACGAAGCTTTTGTATGGTGGCCAAGAACAGATCGGCTGAGGAAGCTGAAGAGATTGGCCCGCCTAAGGATATGTTGTGCAACGAGCACTGGTCCAACGGCTACTTTGGAGGCGATGTCTGATTTGCCTCCTATTCATGTTCAAGTGAAGAAGGAGGCGATAAGAACTGCCTTGAGGCTGGAGGGCGGGTTCGGGGTCCCATCAGGGGAGATGGGCCACACCGAGATCTTCAAAGGGATTGAGGGGATGGGTGTGGTAGGTGGTCCTCGGGACCGTATGTACAGAGCATACGACTTCTCTGACACACTGAGGGTGAAAATTTTTGATCGTCAGGAGTGGGCGGAGGGACAGCCAGTGATACCGGAAGGGGTTACCTTTTGGTACACTGACGGCTCAGAGATGAGCGGAAGAGCGGGAGTGGGGGCCTGGGGGGCCGGGGGAAAGATTTCCCTGGCCCTTGGGTGTAACATAACCGTCTTCTAAGATGAAATATTGGCCATTAAGGTCTGTGCGGCTCAGGGGGTCGCACACTTATATTTATATGCAGTTGCAAAGTGGTTGGCTGCAAAAGAAGAGCGCTGATGGGTAAGGGTGTGTAAACACCTTCTCAGATAAGTGCACTAGATCCTAGGCAGATCCTGCGCTGTATCGAAAGTGTGGGTCTTGCAGAAATAGGAATAGGGGCAATCACAAAAGATCTTTTAGGTCGCGGTGAGGAGGGGCTGCAGAAGCCTGAACGCCCTTATTGTAAAGTAAAGTATACCTGTAGGTGTGTACCTGGCTTTATACGCATGCGCGCGTAATGTTTGTCGGGTACAATCTGACAACACTGGCAAATGTTCTGATTGGTCTAAACGTGTGGAACAACGGAGCTCATCAACCATGAAAAGCATATTAACACGTTCACTGCGGCCCGTGTTAAGCGATGTTATTCGCTGTAACTGAACCGTCGCCTGCCGCATATATATGTTCCCCGCACACAGAAATGCACAAGTCCGCTGCGCTTCATATCCTCATATTCTCTCTACAATTACAATTTCTCGTGTGTATTTTCATTCAATACTTTAATTTTATATTTATACGTGTATGTTTATGAATTTTACTATAGATAAATGTATTTGTTTTCATTTTAAAAATACACACATAAAAGTATAAATACAAAACAAATGTAAAAGTCTGAATGTACTTTGCTTTTGTCATGTAAACCTATGAGAAAAAATAAAAAACTTATAGGAATACGAGGTTTGTTCAAAAACTAACGGGAATTTTCGTTTTTCGAAAAAAATATTTATTTATTCATATACATTAATATTGTCGCCTTCAAAGTAGTCCCCTTCGCATGCAATACACTTGTGCCAACGCTTTTTCCAATCCTCGAAACACTTCTGAAACTCGATCTTTGTGATAGCTTTTAGCTCTTTCACCGATTCGCTTTTAATGTCATCTATGCTTGTAAAACGACGGCCTTTTAATGTTCTCTTTATTTTTGGAAATAAAAAAAAGTCACATGGAGCCATGTCTGGCGAATATGGAGGCTGGGGCATCGTTACAGTTTTGTTTTTGGCCAAAAATTCACGAACAAGCAATGAAGTGTGAGCAGGTGCATTATCGTGGTGCAAAAGCCATGAATTGTTTTGCCACAAATCCGGGCGTTTTTTTTCGGATTGCTTCACGCAAACGGCGTTGAACTTGTAGGTAGTACTCCTTATTGATTGTTTGACCTTGTGGCAAGAATTCATGATGCACTATGCCATTAAAATCGAAGAACACAGTGAGCATAACCTTCACATTCGACCGCACTTGTCGAACCTTTTTCGGTCTTGGCGATCCAGAATGCCTCCACTGGGACGATTGAGCCTTAGTTTCGACATCGTATCCGTAAACCCATGTTTCGTCACCTGTTATAACACGTTTGAGTAGATCCGCATCGTTGTCGACTTCATTTAGTGACTCCTGAGCAACTTCCATTCGCCGCTGTTTTTGTTCGAAATTCAACAATTTTGGAACAAATTTTGCTGCCACACGTTTCATACCCAAAACATCCAAAAACATTTCATGGCATGAGCCAATCGAAATGCCAACATCATCACTGACTTCTCTGATTGTGATTTGGCGATCGTTCATAACCATTTCTTTCACTTTTTTCACGTTTTCATCGGTTGTTGATGTGCTTGGACGTCCGGGTCGTTCCTCATCTTCAACGTTTTCGCGGCCATCTTGGAAACGCTTATACCACTCGTAAATCCTTGTTTTACTCATAGCAGACTCACCATATGCCTTTTTTAACATTTCACACACTTTATTTTATTTTTCACGCAAAATATAATACAAATTCTTTGATCCATTTTTTTTAACAAAAATAGCCGTGCTCGAAAAACACGTCTAACCTTAGCGGCTTCTACTTAAGAACTAAGCAATGAATATTGTTGAAAATTTTATCGTACGTCTGGGGCATGTGTACCAACATAATAAAAAAAAATTTTTACAATCGGACTATCCAAACCCGCGAAATTTAAAAATTCCCGTTACTTTTTGAACACACCTCGTAAAAGGATAATAATAGTTCTATATTGCAATCTTAGCTGAATAACTGTGGTGTGGCCAAAGGTTTTTGAAAAGTTGAAAGTAAGTAATATTATGGTACAGATGGCAGACAGATATCGGTACCTGTGATGGTTATACAATTTTTCTTTTTTTTAACAATATTTTATTACCCTTTCTGTTCCCACGGCAGTAAGTCTTTCCGTGAACAGGTAAAAATGCAATTCCAAAAATGGGGTCACCTAAGAAAAGAATTGAATAAGCCTACTAGTATACTACTGCCGCTTTGTGTGAATGTGCACGCCTCGTAGGCTCCTAAAATTATAAGCACTAATAAAATATTTCTATAACCAATTTTTAAATGAGGCAAACATTAAAAAAAATGAATACCTACTAGTTTCGTTAAAAAAAGTTAACTTTAGGTCTGTATGTTCGAAAAAATAGGCCTACTTAAATTTAAAGCATTTAGGTATTACATTCGTATACACATATTTATTTATTTAGTTGCATTTTTGCCACACTTAATATTTACTAAGCATAGTAAATGTTGCGTAATTGTAAGAAAAGTAATATAATGAAATAACATTTTATTAACAGCAAATAAAACAGCCTGTAAAACTCGAAACATAGAAGAAAATATATCAGTTTTTAAAACTCCACAAAAAAAAAACTGGTGACGTCTATCCAAGAACTGATCGCTCACTACCATAGAATGAACCTTTTCCTATGACTGGGCAATAAAATAAAGACTATTCACCCTACCTAAATGTAGAAAGAAGCAATAATAAACTGTATAGCTCGGACGCGGATTCGCGTCCGCTAGTCACCTGGGAGTGTTTAGGCCGACGCGATTCCGCGTCAGCTGCAGTCTACGTGTTAACTGTGCAATTGTGCACAATAATAAAATATAGTGTCTCGCTGTTGACGTTGGCAGCAGCACTGTCAGATTTCTCTTTTCTTCCTCACAGCCCATCCATAAGAGCAAAAGACATTCTTGTAACTAATTATCAATAATTGAATTGTTTATTTTTCCAGAAGAGTGTCATGATCCAGCATGTGGCTGGTAATAACATGAGGTAGATGGCACACTCGCACTTTGGCTGTTGTTAAACAGTTCCAGTACCATTTGTACCACACGGAAACATTCAAACACTTGCAAGTGAGTATCTCTCATCCTTCTACTTCTTTTTACTTTCTCTTGCCTATATGAATATGTAGGAAAAAATCTGGTGTGAAACACTCACACGACTTTCTCTCACCAATGTACATAATTAACAATAAACCTAACAATAGTAATAAAACATTAGAAATAAACAAAAAACTAACCTCAATAAACATAACCTAATTTTAATCATATATGAGACGCAAAATGAAAATCAACCTCAGTTTAGCTTAAAAATACGGAAAATCACTCTTTCACACTAAACTACTTTCTGTAGAGAAAAATGCTCTAAATGAAAGTTGTAGATCTTTTAATTTTCTATAAATTTGATTATAAACACTTTTGTCATAAAATCAATACTAAGGCCAAAATCTTAAAAAAATCGATTCTTCACACGTTTTCGTGAGAAGAAACAGAAAATCGCTAATTACCGCTAAACTAAGTGTTATACAAAAAATGTTTGAAATAAAAGTTGTAGAATTTTAAATTCTCAACAGTTTTTATTATATAAATTTTTGCGCTATAATACATATTAAAGCCGTAATCTTAAAAAAAAACTTTTTTTACGTAAAAACAGCCTCACCAAGAATTTCAGCAAACATGCCGCCTACCCTATCTTGTAGAGAATAAAAAATTGAGTAAATGAGGCGATTTTAAAAAAAATCTTGACTAGTTTTTGAGAAAAAAGTGAAAAACCGGTTGACCGATTTTGATGAAAATGTTCGTGTCGGGTCCGGTAAGGGTATGTAACATAAGTTTTAAGTTCGTACGATGTTCCGTTCTTGAGATATTTTGTATATACACACAGACCAATCGCTAAAAACGTGTTTTTTGGGTTCGGAGGGTCTGAAAACGTATAGATCCGGTGAAAACTCGATTTTGAAAAATCGACATGAAAACAATACTTTCCTTCCTATATATTCATATAGGCAAGAGAACATATAGGCTACCGGACGCGACACGAACATTTTCATCAAAATCGGTCAACCGGAAGTAGTAGTTTATTCATATAATTTTTCAGTTTTTTGCGATTTTCTCAAAAACTGGTCCTACGATTTTTTTTAAAATCGCCTATTTTACTCAATTTTTTATTCTCTACAAGATAGGGTAGGCGCCATGTTTGCTGAAATTCTCGGTGAGGCTGTTTTCATGTAAAAACGTTGTTTTTTTAAGATTACGGATTTAATATAAATTTTAGCGCAAAAACTTATATAATAAAAGTTGTAGAGAATTTAAAAACCTACAACTTTTATTTCAAACATTTTTTTGTATAACGCTTAGTTTAGCGGTAATTTGCGATTTTCTGTTTTTTTCTCACGAAAACGTGTGAAAAATTGATTTTTTAAAGATTTCGGCCTTAGAATGCATTTTACGACAAAAGTGTATATAATTAATTTTATAGGAAATTAAAAGATGTACAACTTTTATTTAAAGCATTTTTCTCTACAGAGCCGAGTTTAGAGAGAAAGAGTGATTTTCCGTATTTCTAAGCCAAACTGAGGTTGATTTTCATTTTGCGTCTTTCACTCATGATTAAAATTAGGTTATGTTTATTGAGGTTAGTTTTTTGTTTATTTCTAATGTTTTATTACTAATATTAGGTTTATTCTTAATTATTTCTATTGGCAAGAGAAAGTTGTGTGAGTGTTTCACACCAGATTTTTTTGTTTATATCTAATGTTAAGTTATATTTTTCATTATTTTCATTGGCAAGAAAAAGCTGTGTGTGTTTCACACCAAATTTTTTACTTTCTCATGCCTATATAAACATATAGGAAGGAAAGTGTTGTTTTCATGTCGATTTTTAGAAATCAAGTTTTCACTGGATCTACACGTTTTCAGACCCCCTGAACCCTAAAAACATGTTTTTATCGATTGGTCTGTGTGTGAACATAATATCTCAAGAATGGAACTTCGTACGAACTTGAAACTTAAGTTACTTACCACTACCGGACCCGACACGAACATTTTCATCAAAGTCAGTCAACCGGAAGTAGTAGTTTATTCGTGTAATTTTTCACTTTTTTGCAATTTTCTCAAAAACTGGTCCTACGATTTTTTTAAAAATCGCCTGATTTACTAACTTTTTTATGCTCTACAAGATATGATAGGTGCTATGTTGGCTGAAATTCTCGGTGAGGGTGTTTTTACGTAAAGAAATTGTTTTTTTTTAAGATTACGGTTTTAATACGCATTTTAACGCAAAAATTTATATAATAAAAGTTGTAGAGAATTTAAAATCCTACAACTTTTATTTCAAACATTTTTTTGTATAACGTTGAGTCTAGCGGTAATTAGTGATTTTCTGTTTTTTTCTCACGAAAACGTGTGAAAAATCTATTTTTTAAAGATTTCGGTCTTAGTATGCATTTTAGGACAAAAGTGTATATAATGAAATCTATAGGAAATTAAATTTGTTACAACTTTCAGTTACAGCATTTTTTTGTACAGAGCCTAGTTTAGTGTGAAAGAGTGATTTTCCGTATTTCAAAGTCAAACTGAGGTTGATTTGCATTTTGCATTTTTCACGCATGATTAAAATTAGGTTATGTTTTTGGAGGTTAATTTTTTTGTTTATTTCTAATGAGGAGCTGGGCGACACGGTGTGTCGTCTTCCAGCGGAAACATCTTCTTCTTCCCTCGTAGTAGTGCGTCGATGGTTGCTTCATCAGGTCCGGTGGGCATAAGGCTCAGTCGAGGGACCGCTGTGTGGGCATCGCTCGCGTCACCGAGTGATGACTGTAAAGTGAAAGCTTATGATCGACGGCTTACGGTGAAGGGTCGGCGAGCGGAAGCATCATCTTCTGTCTTGCGGGGTCGTCGATTAGTCTTCGCTGGAGTTCGGCAGCCGTGTGCCGTGGTGGACGTTCTTGTCTGCTGTCTGGATCGGAATTGAATCTCTCAGCTCAGTGCAGCGCTCTTTTTTATAGTCACCGAGAGTGCTGTGGTTGGAGGCGTTTACTGGCTCGGCCTTACTTTTTTACTTTTACTTTACTAAGTGGGCGTTCAGGCTTCTGCAGCCCCTCCTCACCGCGGCCTAAAAGATCTTTTGTGATTGCCCCTATTACTTATTTAAGCAAGCCCCACACTTTCAATAAAGCGCAGGATCTGCCTAGGATCTAGTGCACTTACCTGAGAAGGTGTTAACACATCCTTACCCATCAGCGCTCTTCTTTTGCAGCCAACCACTTTGCAACTGCATAAAATGTGCTCAGCCTTCTCTTCTGCCTCATGACAGAATCTACACAGGCTCTCTTCAGCAATTCCTATCTTGGATAAATGATACCCAAGATTACAATGACCAGTCATCAGGCCCACTACCCTCCTCAAGTCCTGTCTTCCTAGTCTATTATATATCCCAGCCTTCCTGCTGGAATAGGCAATGAATTTCTTTGCCTGCTCACAACCTGGCACCTGTTCCCAATAGGAGGTTTTAGCCTCCTCTTCCCAGGCCCTAACTATACCTCTATAATAGCCCTCACCAATTCCGCAGAATGGCTCTGGGCCTATGAAGTGAGAGGCTGCACCTTTCTTTGCTAAGGCATCCGCTCTCATTTCCAGGCACCCCCTGGTGCCCCGGCACCCAGCGCAGCGTCACCACGTCTGGCTCGGCCTTGATGACAAAGCCCTCTGTTGAAAGGTTTGTCGGTACGCCGCCAAAGGGCCTAACACGCCGACAAAGGCCGGCAACACAGTAAATGATTAATTAGAAGGGGTGGCGGTGACAGTAAGGTAGTTAGTATACTGTCCTCTGCATGATAGGCGCAACCGTCAACTTATATCGCATTACCAGTAGTCATGGGGCGGCACAGTAAAATAGGTGAGCTAGCTCACCCCACACCCCGCTCCGCACACTTGAGTGAACGGCACAGAGCGTGCCACCGTACAATTGAACGATGAGACGAGCTGAACTGTGGCAGTGAGCTAGTAGATTCTAGATTCTAATACTACAGCAACTCTTGCGGTGTTACGTGTTTTCCGTTCTTCTGTACGGAGTAGAGTCTTGGACGTTGACGAGGGCGACCACTACTAAACTTGAAGCCTTCGAACTTTGGGTGTACAGAAGAATGCTGAGGATACCATGGACAGATAGGGTGACCAACATTGAGGTACTGCGTCGGATGAACAAGGAACCAGAGGTAATAAACACCATTAAGTGTCGCAAGTTGCAATACCTCGGTCATATTATGAGGAACCACGGTAGATACGAACTGTTGCAGCGCATCCTGCAGGGAAGATTGGATGGTAGAAGACAGCCAGGCCGAAGAAGAATATCCTGGCTTGATAACCTGAGAGACTGGTATGGGAAAAGCTCGGCCCAACTGTTCCGCATTGCAGATGACAAGACCAAGATAGCCATGATGTCAGCCAGCGTTCGAACCGGACAGGCACGCTAAGAAGAAGAAGAATACTACAGCACTGAGCTGAGCTATGTGAATAAACAGAGAGTGAGTCGAGCCGAGGGTGACTTTCGCTCACTCCTTCGCACACAACGCGTTGTGTTTGCGCGTGCGTCAACCTGAACGTTCATGCATCCCTTTCCACAAACAAATTTTTATCATGTGTCTATCTTTGTTTCGTGTGCCCGTGGTTGTTAAATTGTTACAGTACAGTACAATGGTATTTTACAACCACTTGTCTCAGGATTGTTGTATTATAGTATGAAAGAATAATGACCCCCTCTCCGTAACCGTCTCCTGCACACTCACAAACAGTGGCAGAGTTTGATACGAAATTTATTCTTTTCATGGATCCCATCAGAAGAGATGGGCCACACCGAGATCTTCAAAGTGATTGAGGGGATGGGTGTGGTGGGTGGTCCTCGGGACCGTATGGACAAAGCATACGAATTCTCTGACACACTGAGGGTTGAAATTTTTGATCGTCAGGAGTGGGCGGAGGAACAGCCAGTGATACCGAAAGGAGCTACCGTTTGGTATACTGACGGCTCACTGATGAGTGGAAGAGCGGGATTGGGGGCCTGGGGGGCCGGGGGAAAGATTTCCCTGGCCCTTGGGTGTAACATAACCATCTTCCAAGCAGAAATATTGGCCATTAAGGTCTGTGCGGAGAGGTGTATTGAGAGGCGCCTCAGTGGGTCGCACATTTATATTTTGTCCGATAGTCAGGCGGCCATCAAGGCTTTGAGTTCTTGTACTTTTGAGTCGCGATTGGCCTATGATTGTCGGGAGGTGTTGAATGCCGTGGCCAAGCGTAACGTGGTGACGCTGCGCTGGGTGCCGGGGCACCAGGGAGTGCCTGGAAATGAGAGAGCGGATGCCTTAGCAAAGAAAGGTGCAGCCTCTCACTTCATAGGCCCAGAGCCATTCTGTGGAATTGGTGAGGGCTATTATAGAGGTATAGTCAGGGCCTGGGAAGAGGAGGCTAAAACCTCCTATTGGGAACAGGTGCCAGGTTGTGTACAGGCAAAGAAATTCATTGCCTATTCCAGCAGGAAGGCTGGGATATATAATAGACTAGGAAGACAGGATTTGAGGAGGGTAGTGGGCCTGATGACTGGTCATTGTAATCTTGGGTATCATTTATCCAAGATAGGAATTGCTGAAGAGAGCCTGTGTAGATTCTGTCACGAGGCAGAGGAGAAGGCTGAGCACATTTTATGCAGTTGCAAAGTGGTTGGCTGCAAAAGAAGAGCGCTGATGAGTAAGGAGGTGTTAACACCTTCTCAGGTAAGTGCACTAGATCCTAGGCAGATCCTGCGCTTTATTGAAAGTGTGGGGCTTGCTTAAATAAGGAATAGGGGCAATCACAAAAGATCTTTTAGGTCGCGGTGAGGAGGGGCTGCAGAAGCCTGAACGCCCACATGGTAAAGTAGTAGTAGTAGTTATTCTTTTCATGCAGCGTTTAGGTATAGGTAGCCCTTGCTATGATGCGACTAGAGAAAAGTGGTTTAGTCGTGGAGGGGATGTCCAAGTCAGCTCTGGCGAAGAGCGTGCTGCATGGGGAGAAATGCTCAGTGTGGTGGTCGTTGAAAATAAAAGAGGTGGTAGTAGCTCACCGCTCAGTTAAAAGAACTAGTTCTTTTTGTGCGACTCGCTCATGAGCGTCACATCACTAATTACCTTCTTCTTCTTCTTCTTCTTCTTCTTTCTCTCTCCCCATGTGCCTTACAGCGTCGGGGTAGTCTCGGACAACTTCCTCCATTGTACTCTATCCGCCGCCAATCGTCTCATTTGCCCTAGGGCCATGCCTCTTTCCTCTCCCAATCTTCGTATGTGCTCATCATATGAGTATCGTGGACGTACTGTACCCAGATACTCATATGACCTCACCTGTTCCATTACCTGTCCTTCCACATCTATCCCCGATTGTCTCTCTCCACATCCTCTTTTCCGAATCTCACTAACTCCTAGGTTTGTCCAGTCTTTTATTCCGAAAATTCCTGTCCTGTCCGAGGCTATTTATGTGACTTTGAATCCGCTTTTTCAACGTGTGGGTGATTGGCCCAACGACGTCGTTTTTGGAGTACTTCTTCGTCTGGCTCCTACCCTTTGACCTGTCCGGCTTGGGAGGCCCTGCTGGTAGTTACACTACCGCCGCCGGCATAGCTCTCCGGGTCTTGGGAGCACGCAAGCCCCTCCACCATCTACAAGGTCCTGTACTCCCAAGGAACACTAATTACCAGTACTCTAAATGGCTAGACTTCAATGTGTTAAACCATAAGTAAAAGGTCCGTACTTTACGACAACAAAAATATGCTTTGTATACATAAAAGTCATTGCTATGAAGTTCATGGTGGTGAGATTTTTAAAATTCCAATTTAAATGATTTTCTTGTTTCAGGGCACAAACGAAGCATCAAATGTGACAAGAATGACCGCCGTACAGGAACCAGTTTGTGCGACACCATTAATGGCATGTATAGACGTTTTAAGGGTCGGTACAGATGTTGGCGTAAGTTTAACAGTACCTTTACCACGATAGAAGCCAAACTGATATAGTGGTGACATGTGTATCATGTCGTACCCATAGATGTACAAACACACTGGATTGATTTTTATGTGCACGGTCGGAATTCGGTCCAGTCAGGTCGGGCGCTTCCCCCACCACTGGTTGGCAAGACGCACGGGCAACTGCATTACTTTAAATGGCGCAACCGCCACGTTGTGGTTGTTTTAAAGGCTCACTCGAATATTGTATATGTATGGCATTATTTAAGTAGTATGAAGGTGAAAAAGGATAGATTACACTTAGATGTAACATCGTTTATTTATACACAAAAGAAAAAACATTACACATTACTGAACAAAATCACCTTTGTACATTTAACCCTAACTTGGTTGAATTTGCAGTATTTGTTTTCTCTCAAGCTAAATGATGGCACACAATTTTAAGGAATACATTACCAATGAGTTTAATTAGAATAAGTTGATGATTGATTTCACCGAAGTCATTATTACCTACATGGCATTTAAATACTGAATCCTTTAAATACATTCATATTTTTGCAACTTTCGTGTTAGGCTTACAAAACTGGCCTGACTGGTGAAATACAAAGCTGTACATAAATTTCACAATTTTTATTACATCTTCAGATGCCCTTAACAATTTTCCCCTTGATACAAAATCAGTTAAGTGTGTGTATCTACTAGAGTTTTCATTTCTTGTCATTAGTAATTCACAACATTCCTCACATTTTCGTCTTTTCTGAATAACCTTAACTACAAAATTTCATCTTTGTAATAAGATTCCTCCTAGTCATTCAAATTTTTGCTATTTCTAGTAAGTCAATAGTCAGTATTATCTTCTTCTACTATTTTATCTACCACTGCACATTCTGAGAAACTTAAAACTGAACTCAGATGGTTTAGGTCAAATTGTAAACAATTATTGCTATTAGTTGATTGCCTTACACTATTTCTAAACATTAGTTTTCTAACAGCCCATTGAAACTGCCTAACGTTGGGATTATTATTATGACCACTCGCACTTCTAACACAAGAAAAATATAGTTCTACATGGTCTTGTGACCAACTTATAACTAAGAACTTAAAATCGTTAATAGCTAACAATCTGTCTCTTAACTTTTGAATAGAGCATGTATCACTTAAAAAACCAATGGCAAATGTTTTCCTTGGATGATGTAAAATAGAAATAGGCTACCATCAACCATAGTGAATGGGTAGACTATCGGAACGACAGTAAAATATTAACAAGCTAGGTTGTAATAAACAAAACGCGTCGCGACAATTACGACGGCATGCAGAAGCGTCTCAAATTCTCTCGTAGCAGCTGTTGTTGCCAACCGGTGGTGGGGGGAGCTAGACCGTTTTCGAGCGCGCCGAGCCACTACTGTTAGCGATCCAGTGTGTTTGTAAATCTTTGGTCGTACCATGGACATACGGACACTGTGTCCAACTAATGTTAGCTTTACAAGATTACTATTTCATATAATGAATTAATACAATAATTTCACTAACCTTCTTTTTAAACTGCGTCACCTTTATTTCAATTTTCACTTACACGTGTTTCGGTGGATCCATCATCATCAGAGTAAATAACATATAATTGAAACTAAAAACATTATTTATTAAAATCTATAGAAGATGATACATCTTCAGTCACTTGTATAAAACTGTTTTATACTGTTTATAAAACTGAGTTTTATACAAGTGACTGAAGATGTATCATCTTCTATAGATTTTAATAAATAATGTTTTTAGTTTCAATTATATGTTATTTACTCTGATGATGGTGGATCCACCGAAACACGTGTAAGTGAAAATTGAAATAAAGGTGACGCAGTTTAAAAAGAAGGTTAGTGAAATTATTGTATTAATTCATTATATGAAATAGAAATATTTAAAACTGCAGGATGCATTATAAAGATTTATTTTTACAAGATTAGTTGGACAGTTTGTCAGTATGTCCATGGTACGACATGTTACATGTCACCACTGTATCAGTTTGGCTTCTATCATGGTTAACACTACAGTTAACAAAAGTTGCCTGCTCAGCTACAGTATCTCGCTTGACGACACACTCTGACACACTGTGAGCCAACGGTAGACTCATGATTCACCTAGCAGCAGAACTTTATGCTATGACTGTAGTACGCAAAATTAAAGATAATAAAGCCTGTGTTGGGAAAATTCAGGTACGGCTCGTTTTAAATCTTGGGTTTTTTTATTATTATATTTGTACAAATTATGAAACGCAGTAAAGTTCAGCCGTCCTTAGTTTTGCTCCTACAGTAAACAAACCAAAGCCAGCTACTACAGGGTGCACATGCTAGGGTCCATGACTTTATGGATGCCATATTCCTATTAAGTTAACACGTTCAGCACGGATGCCGCAGTAAGGCGGCACATACAATACCACATTTCTATAGCTTTTTTTAAATCGCCGGTGTACTGGCAGTGTTAGTAAAGGTTGTTCAGGGGTTCAGATCTATTCTACGAGCGCCACTGTGAAGATCGTCTTTCGTTACCAACTGCCGGGAATTTTTTAAATTGTAGTCTATTCGAATGTCCTAGTGCCGTGTAATTTTATTGTTTTATTCAATTATATCAACTATTCTACGAATTTCTTCGTTCCCAGTGACTTCTTTTTACAAATAAAAAGTAAAAATAGTTTAATTATTACTCAAAAGAAATTTCTGTTACTTTCTGAACTTGCGATTTCTATGCTCTGTGTTTCTTTTGCAGGCCTACTGTACGTTATATAATAAACTGTACTATTATAATTACGGTCTTAAAATAATTTGGTACGAGTAAAAGTACTTTTATTACTAATTTTTTCATATTGCCATGGTCTCACTAAAAATTATTAGTCAGCTTATACGCCTAGCGTCATAATGGAAAATTATAGTGAATTAGTTGTACAATCAACAAAAAAACTAAATGGTTTACCTTTTGAGTAATAATAAATAAGCTAAATACTTTTAAGTATATATATGTTCCAATATAATTATTGAGTATTCTGTAGACACAAATTATCAAAATAATAATAGTATAATTTGTTTGCACAATAACACTGTGCGTACTTATGGCCTGTTTCTCAATTGTAACGTAATTTAGTCAACAATGAAATATTGAAAAATGAATTTTAAATATAAATTTTGTAGAAACAACAATCGCGTATAATACCGTACTATATTTAGCCGGTGAGTAGATGAGCCAATAAGTAAGATTGTTTCTGGGACGAATGTCGCCTTAAGGCGGCATGGTATTTTTTCACTGCAATGGCGGGTCGGCACAGCGAAGCATCCGTGGTTCCAGCCGCCGTGCTGAACGTGTTAACTATGTTTTAAATTATAAGTACTTAAAGTACTTAAAACATCACTCATGATATTATGTAGGCCTAACAATTTCATTAATAAAAATACTTTTAAAAGTATTTTGTTGTTACTTTTTAATCAGCGTGTACTCATTTTTATATAATGCGCGTGCTCAGTGGCGTCATTATTTGTTTATTTGTTTACATTAGGAGCAAACTAAGAGAGACTGGACTTTAGTGTATTAGGCATTTTCTAGCGATTCGGAAACAAAATATGTAACGCAATCAATAATTTTAAGAGGAAAAATATGGCGTTTTAGACTAGTGTCCAGCAGCAGGTTTTCTGCTTAATTTTAGCTGAAATTCACCCGATTGACACAACGAGTTAGAACCAATGCTGGATTCCTTTAATAATTAATAAGGAAATGAAATTACACTACAAATGAATTATTTTAAATTTAAAGATTCTCTAAAGGAAAACTAGGTTCTTAGAAGAATTTTATTAATTCAAAGCAGGCAGTGAGTGGTGTCGCATTGTACGTACGCTCCGTTTTGTGTCCAACATGAGCCAGATACCATGCAACTACATAACAAATGAAAGTTTCTCGGGTCTTAGTGGAACTTCTACTTAGTTTAAGACCAGACTGTACAGTGTTCCTCCCCCCCCTCTGCTGCATAACAAACGTTAACTCACTGCCAAACACACAATTTTAATGGATGTATTTTCAATATTTCCTACGCAACTGAAAAAAAAACCTTTCACGTTTACATTCCCTTTTTAATTAAAGGGATATATAGTTTTTTCTAACTCGTTAAGTCCATCGGGATTGAAAATAACAATTTTTTTAAAACCGTTCCAATTCCTTTAACCCTTTGAATATTAAAAGGCTGAAGTTCAGCTGACAATAATTAGAAAACAAACGGGAACACTCCTCTCAAACACCTTATTTTCTTCCTATAATAATTGATCGTGCTACAACATGCTACGTTCTGAAACATGGAAGTGAAAAATGCGCTATAAAATTTGGGTACATATTTGTTTCCAAATCGCTAGAAAACGCCTAATACACTTCTGTGTTTCATAATTGATACCAATAAAATAACAAACAACCAAGATTTAAAATGAGCCGTATCTGATATTTTTACGTTTCTTACTTGATGAGATATGCAGTTCCAAACATAGGCTTCATCTTTCACTTTACGTACTACAGTTCGCACGTTACATTCCAATTCCTGGAAATTTTGTATAGCATCTCGTATTGCTACATATTATTTTATAACGAATAATTTATAAGGAATAATAAGTGTAATGTTAATGTTTGCCCATAACAGACAGGTGGAGTGTCAAATTATTTACACTCAATCTGTTAGTTGCAGAGCTAAAATAAATAGTTCTGTTTCTTATCACATGGTCAGCCAATTAAATGTCTGAATCATTTAAGAACAGAAGAGGTAGAGGTGTAAAAGACACTAATCAGAGTTATCTCCTCTGAAAGTAATGGATGTCATTATACAGCCAGACCCTGTGGTGAATGAAGTGAAAGTGTCATTTGCAGAGTGGAAAATATATGCTTTTCAGAGAGCCTGGCATGCTGATAAGTGTACTTTTCCACTCAGTTAGTTGTGGCAATGGTAAACCACCTAACTCCTCCTTTTTACTTAGTAAAACCTCTAGAGGTTCAAACCAGCCTTTTGGCTGTTGACCTAAACAACAATGTTAATGTTTCTCAGGGATACTAAATATAAAATATATAAATAAGTAAAAATATAAATTTTATATTAACATTACTATCCTTGTTAAATGTTGTTGTACAGGTCATTAGTCGAAAGGCTGGTTTGAACGAACCTGTAGAGGTTTTACTAAGTAAAAAGGAGGAGTGAGGTGGTTTACCATTGCCACAACTAATTGAGTGGAAAAGCACACGCTTATCAGCATGCCAGGCCCTCTGAAAAGCACAAATTTTCCACTCTGCAAATGACACCTTCACTTCAATCACCACAGGGTCTGGCTGCATTGGCGCAGTTGGTAACGTGCTCGCCTCTCATCATGCGGTCTTGGGTTCGAATCCCATTCAGACACGGCATATTTTCATACGTTACAAAAAAAATCATTTCATCCTTCACCGTCTGCATTAGCAGTAATTGCACAACAGTCGGACGTTAAACCAAAAAAAAAAAAAAAAAAACAGGGTCTGGCTGTATAATGAAATTTATTACTTTCAAAGGAGATAACTCTGATTAGTGTCTTTTCACCTCTACCTCTTCTGTTCTCAAATGATTCAGCCAATTAATTGGCTGACCATGTGATAAGAAACAGAACTATTTATTTTAGCCCTGCAATGAACAGATTGAGTGTAAATAATTTGGCACTCCACCTGTCTGTTATGGGCACACTTGTTAAATATTCCTTGTAAAATAATAGATAGCAATATTTAAAATGTATTTATGTTGTGTGTAATACATATACAAAATACGTATATGTATTTTTAATATTGTAAAAAAAGTATTGTAACATCTTATTAAAAATAAAAACTATATAGTTGAAATTGATGTATTTGTTTTTTTTTTATTTGAAAGTCAAATTTGTGAATTAGTAAGGTGGGTGGCATTAAGGCATTTAGATTGAATCTATAAAGTTTGAGTAATAGAACAAAAATAAGAGAGTCTGTAAAAGTGCATTGTCATGCCATCTAGCAGATGGCAATAAAACTATCATTCTTGGAACATACAATATTCTAACCTAAATAGCAGACAATGTTGAGTTGTTTGTGTGTGGCCCGCCCGCCCGGATCTGAGGATCCCCTATATGCTCTCTTACTTATATAGCCAATACTAGAAGTAATACAGTGTTGTCATAATTGCAAATTTTACCTAACATTCTATAAATTTCCCAATGTTGCAGACAATGTTGAGTTGTTTGTGTGTGGCCCGCCCGCCCGGATCTGAGGATCCCCTACAGGCTCTCTTACTTTTATAGCCAATACTAAAGGTAATACAGTGTTGCCATAATTTCAAATTTTACCTAACATTGTATAAATTTCCCTTTACTTCACTTCTGTTTATAATGTCAAAAGACAAACTCAGTTTTTCCTTTTCACTCTTATCTAATAAGCAGTGGCCTGCTGTTTCATTAAAACATCAAATGATTTTTCTCTACCAACCACACATAAATCAAATATTTAAAAGTATTGCAGTCCTCCAAATTTTACATATTTCAAATCTTACATTCAACTACCAATACAACCTTTTTTTGTGTCAATCAATTCCAATTAAAGAGTTGTAATTGACAACTCTTCTTCCATTTTCAAGTCACAATTTGCTACTGCCAATTGTATCATAATAATGATAGTGGTTGGCTGGAAATGAGGATATCATTATAGGGTGATTCAAAACTATACGGCAATCTCTTGGGATCTCATTCTGTAGCTAAAAATAAGAAAAAAAGTTCATATAAACCTATGCCTGAAAACGCTTAGTTAGCGAGTTACAGCTAGCGAAAAATTTCACCTACAACTCTGTACCCTCATTTTTGTGTTTAATGTAAGATTACTTCCATAAATGGTAAATAAAGGTGTATTTTTCTTAAATAAATTTGTAGAAAATTTAATTCTGAAAAGATTCATGTGAATTACTCAGGAAAAAAATGTATTATAGATATTGAAATTTCGCTTTATTTAATATCAAAACAGACGCACATTCTCAACTGCATAAAATATTAACTAATATGTAGGTTCGGAGTAACAGCTGATAATGATCAGCTTTTACTCCGAACCTAATATGTTATGCAGTTAAGAATGTGCGTTTTATGTGCGTCTGTTTTGATTACAAATAAAACGAAATTTCAATATCTATTACTCAATTTTTTCCTCAGTAATTCACATGAATCTTTTAGAATTAAATTTTCTACAAACTTATTTAAGAAAAAATACACCTTTATTTACCATTTATGGAAGTAATCTTACGTTAAACACAAAAATGTGTTATTTCTTTGCACCAATTCTTGTGTTTTATGTAAGATATCTCTGAAAATATAGCATTTACAGATCTGGAACAAATTTTATACAATTTTTCAGATTAAAAAACATAAGAAACAATCGTATTTTTATCTTTGTAACAACCTTTAACATTTTTATACGACCTTACTTCACCTGAGTTCTGAGGTGAATTTTTCGCTAGCCGTAACTCGCTAACTAAGCGTTTTCAGGCATATGTTTATATGAACTATTTTTCTTATTTTTAGCTATAGAATGAGATCCCAAGAGATTGCGGTATAATTTTGAATCACCCTGTATGTACAGTCAATGCTCAATTTAACCGACTAGCCTCCTAAATAAAACTTTCAAAATTACAAAAATCTGAAGAATGTTAATTTTTGTGAAGAAAAACCTGTACATTTATTCCCTATAGGTACTACAGTTTTTCCAAAGTTATTACAAGAATATAAGCAAATACAATGTTTACAAAAACACATTATAGAAACATACGTGATCGTTTCTGTTATTACCGAATCGCTTTCAATTTAAAGGAATTTCGCTTCAATGGACATTGGTATCCCCCCCCCCCCCCAATTAGTTCATTTAATTGAGCATTGAGTGTACTACTGTCCATTTCTTTATTTTAGATACCCGAGTTTGGCGCCTTGTTTCTTCAAAACCACTTGTTAAATTTTAACGTACTATACACCGAAATTTAGCTAATTTCAATCTGCGTTGTTACAAGTCAGTTTCATATTTTTAGCGTTTTTTATAGGCATAGGCACCCAACGTAAGCAATATTTTGTAATTTACCTTTCCCTAATTTATTACAATAGGTATGTCCACACTCGTGCGGTTTTTTTTTCAACTTTTGATTCGACATGCGATGTCGCGTGCGCATGGAGGCATACATACCACCTTCCTGCACTCGTTTGAAGAGCTTTATCTTAAAATAAAACATTACGAATATTTTTGAACACTACACTAAATTAAAGCGCGTTCTTTTCAGCATTGATTGGTTTGATTTAGAGTGTTTTATTTAGATATTAATTGGCGATAACTCCAGCAATTTACGCAAAAATGTACTCAGTTTTTAGCCGGTTTTCTGTTAATGTGGTTTTTAAATGTCCATTACTCCGTCCAGGCTTTTCATAAAAATCTGCATTTATGTATGTTGAAAATCAGAGTTTTTTTCTAAAATATGAATATTTTAAAAGTTAAATCTCATGTTCCGTTTTAATATTCCGGCCATTTTTTTAAAAAGTGCTTTTTTGGCTTTACATAAAGGTAGTGATTTTTGAACTGAACCATTTTCACAACAGTATTTCCAATTAAGAGTTTATTTTTTTAATAAAAACATTGTTAAATAATTCAAAATGAGCTACAGAATGAGTTCCAGGAGAAACACACAGAAGTTTGTTTTTCTAAACGACTACCTGGAGCAGATACCGCTACAGAGCTCAGTTTCCTCTCTAGAAGTTTAGAGGCAAATAGAATTTTAAATTAACATCACACATCTATTTCTAATTACAAATGCAAAATACAATACATGGCACAATACTGCTGTAAAAATGCATGGTTCAGTCCAAAAATCATTTCGCTATCTTAACGTGAAGCCAAAATACACTTTTTAAAAAAAAAATGGCCAGCATTTTAAAATGGAACAACAGACTTCTAATTTTAAATGTTCACATAGAGAAAATTCTGATCGTCAACTTACTACAACGTCGTTCTTTTATGACAAGCCTGGGCAGAGTAACAGATTTTTAAAAACTACATTAACCGAAAACCGGCTAAAATCTGAGTACTCTTTATGCGTAAATTGCTGCATCTCCGACTAGTTTCTGATTAAAATAATCTAAGTCAAACCGGAATCTAAGTTAAAGCGAAAGATAGTGATAATCCAGCCTGTAAAGATAACTTTCTAAGTGATTTGCCGGGTGAGGTAGTCAAACGTTGTTTCATATCATCCAAAACTTGTTCTGTTAACACTGATGGTCGACCTGTACTTTTCCGATCCTGTACACTACCAGTCTCACGAAATTTATTACTCAGACGCGATATTGTGGTGTTATTAGGTACTTCAGAATTGGGAAATTTTAACTGGAACTCGTCTTTCACTCGTTCGTAAGATTTATATGCGCAATAACTTTCAATAATAAAAACACGTTCATCCTTTGAAAAACCATGTTTTTTTGAACTTATACAGACACAAATGAATACTGGGATAGCACTAGTACATGTCAATAATACACAATAGGTCAACAATGAGTACGGTAGTGCCAACTGTTATTTGGGGGGAAAAAATATTCCCTATGCAGAAAATATTAACCCTTAAACTTCGAAGTGGGTCCTTTTTGAAACACCCGTTAGTTTTGCTGTGTTCTTGGAATCTGGTTTTCATACGGTACTACAGTGCTCCTACATTAACTGGTACTCCTATGCCGGCCGCATTGGCGAAGTTGGTAACGTGCTCGCCTCTCATCATGTGGTCTTGGGTTCGAATCCCATTCAGACACGGCATTTTTTCATACATTACAAAAAATTATTTCATCATTCACCGTCTGCATTAGCAGCAGTTTGCAAAACAGTCGGACGTTAAACCAAAAAGAAAAAAAAAACTTTCTTTCTTTTTTTTTTGGTTTAACGTCCGACTGTTCTGCAATTACTGCTAATGCAGACGGTGAATGATGAAATGATATTTTGTAACGTATGAAAAAATGCCGTGCCTGAATGGGATTCAAACCCAAGACCGCATGATGAGAGGCGAGCACATTACCAACTTCGCCAATGCGGCTGGCGCCACCAATAACTTGAAAACAAAAATATTTACTAATTTAAGATACATTTTACTATCAGAAACAATCTGCATAATTTTCCTCGGAAAATTAAGAACTTAGGAGAACACAGCCCTGCAATAAATTTACCAAACGTAATTTAAAAGAAACAATTTATTTAATTAATTTTTTAATATATAAAAATGTTAAATTACGTGATTTAGCGGTGGCGCACAATGACAGAAAATTACTGTTTGTTTTCCGCTTCATATTTATAATGGAGGTCCATGCAATCTTCATCGGAGATATGCACCCATCCGGTCTCCTTCATATGGTACACTGAAAAGCACAAATAAAAATTTATCAAATATCAACAATCACAACATACCATCAGAGAGCCACCTCTGCAACAATGATACCATAGAACTACCATTAGGTCGATACAGAAGTTTTCTATTCCTAACAGAGCTTTGTACGAATACAGAGTAAAAAAAAATTGGTGTGAAACACTCGCACGACTTTCTCTTGCCAATGCAAATAATTAACAATAAAACGTAACATTCGTCATAAACACATTAGAAATAAACAGAAACCTAACCTTATTTTAATCACACACACACACGCACAGACCAATCACTAAAAACATGTTTTTTGGGTTCAGGGGGTCTGAAAACGTGTAGATCCGGTGAAAAATCAACATGAAAACAATACTTTCCTTCCTATATATTCATATAGGTAAGTGAAAGTAAAAAATTGGGATTACTTTGTGCCTGCCAGGTATCGAAGATTCTTAGTGAGGAACTCAAAAAAACCACTCGGGTAGTGCACTTGAGTTTTTGACACGTTACGATAATGATAGTGACAATTAGCAGTACATCAATTTACTAAGGACAAGACTTAAGCTTATGACACCTCTGAATCAAAACATCAGTCTATGGAATGGAGGCACACGTCAACACCAGACAAGCAAAACTTGACAAATCATGTGCACAGTGTTTGGGACAGACACAGTGTTCGTCTCGTAGAAGACTTTTCACTGCAGGGCGAAACAGTTAAAACAAATGCTCACTGTGAAATGCTTAGAAATCTGCGTCGCACAATATAAAAGAAACGCCGTGGAATGCACACCAGCAGTATTGTATTTATCCATGAAAATGCTTGCCCTCAAACAGCAAATGTGACACAACTTTTACTGAATTTCGGCTGAAAAATGATATTGCTAGCAAAAGGTTCAATGACGATGACGAGATCAAAAAGCATGTTAGCACTTGGTTAAAATCACAGGCGGCAACTTTTTATAATGAAGGAATACAAAAGCTTACAAACTGGTGGTACTTATGTATAAAAATACGAGTTTTATTCGGAAAGTAAGGTCCGAATCTCCTTAACTCAACAAACGTGACGCGAACATCGTACTGCGCATGCGCATCGACTCCCCGCATGCCTGGCGTGTAAAACGACACTACATTTGCAATTTCATATTGTTGCAATGTGTTGTTTACAGTATTAGTTCAAAATGATTCAAACAATTGATCAGCCCGCCGACTGTGAAATTCGTTCAGTTATACGGTTTTTGACAGCAAGGAACATTTCAGCGGCAGAAACACATCGCCAGATAACTGAAGTGTACGGCCTCAATGTCATGAGCGACAGCAAAGTGCGTAAGTGGGTGAGAAATTTTAAGAATGGACGGGACAATGTCCATGATAAACCGCGATCAGGCCGACCATCAGTGGTGACAGAAGATTTGGTTAATGCCGTGGAAGTAAAGATTCATGAAGACCGGCGATTCACAATTTCAAGTTTATCATTGGAGTTTCTGAATGTGAGCAGAACAACTTTGTACAAAATTGTCTGAAAATTTGCAATTTCACAAATTGTGTTCACGTTGGGTTCCCAGACTGCTTACTGAGTATCACAAAATGAAAAGAATGGCTTGTTCTCTTGAATTTTTGGACCGATACCATAGAGAATGTGATGAACTTTTAGAGCATATTGTCACAGGGGACGAAACATGGGTTTCTCACATTACCCCAGAGTCGAAACGTCAAGTCTATGGAATGGCATCACACGTCATCGCCAGTCAATGTCAAGGCCAAGCAGACAATCTCAACACGCAAGATTATGGCTACAGTGTTTTGGGATAGACATGGAGTCTTGTTAGTCGAGTTTATGCAGCAAGGGACAACAATAAATTCCACCGCTTACTGCGCCCCCTGGCTAATCTTCGCTGCGCAATACAGAATAAGCGACGTGGCCTTCTGACATCTGGAGTTTTGTTGCTGCATGACAATGCCAGGCCCCATTCTGTCATTCAAACGCAAAATCTGATCAAATCATTTGGATGGGAACAGGTTGACCACCCGCCGTATACTCCAGACTTGGCACCAAGTGATTTTCACTTGTTCCGCTACCTAAAGGAGTTTCTCGTTGGCAAACGGTTCAGCACAGATGACTATGAGAAAGAAGCTGTTCAAAACTGGTTATCCTCACAGGTGGCGAACTTCTATGATATCGATGATTAATCAAGCTAAAAACATTAATGATTGATTAAATTTGAATTAATTGATTAATTGATATTATTTGTGTTGTGTCCAACATTAGAACCTTTTGTTATTATTATGTATTTAGTTCATAATATAAAATTGTGTATTTGTATTTTGTATAAGACGGAAATAAATATTTCATTTCATTTCAAAAATAAAGAAAGATGTAACAAATACAATAAAAAAGGTTTTTTAAAAAATCTTACATTGTTAATTTTTTTTTAGAAATCTGACCTTACTTAACCCTCATAGTTTAAAGAATAGAGATTCTTTGGAAATGAAGTGGTTTTCTTAATACGTATTTATTTTCTTTCACCATTAAAACAGAACTTACTTTCCAGATTTAGCTAATATGTTATTTTACAACCTAAAATATGAGGTGTTGCGGACCAGAAGGGCGGATTCAACAAAGGGTAGTTCTGAGAAAAACGCAAATTAAACTTTTTGATCTAAGGGTGAACTCAACAAAAATTCATGTTTTAATTATTTGTAATACATTTTTATTACACTCCCCGTGTTTTCCTCGTCGGTTAGTGTCTACATTACCAGTAACTTTCATCTTATCTAAGACTATACAGACACATTTCTCACTAATCCCATGAATCGCATAAAACGCTGTCCGGCAAACATCGTAGATGTTGTGCCTATAATAATTGTATATCTTATTCTTCGCAAAGTTCGATTAGGCCTACCTTTTACATAACTTCTCTTATAATCAGTAATATGAAGAAGTTTGTAGAGGTAGGCATTTTGCAAATCGTAATTTTCAATGGCCCAAAATCATTAAAAACAGAAGTAATATTATTAAAACCAACATTTTCGAAGCAGTCGCAAGAACAACGCTCACCAATCTTCCTGGAAACCACAACACTATTGTTACGAGATACATACTGTTGACCAGTATTCCGTTGCTTTTTTGCTAAATTCTTATTTCAATCTTTTGGGTTGGATCGTTTTTTTCGGGAATACCCAGCTTCTTCGTCTTCCCTATTGTCACCTGTATCACATTCCATGACTAAATGCTCGGTAGCAGACTGACAGAGTATACACGCATAAATCACTCAGCAAAAGACAGACTAATACTAGAGAAACAAGGACAGATATAACACGTGTGGAGTGTATGATGCATAGCGATAGTAAGGGAAAGGGTGGAAGTGGAGTGGGATCAGTAGCGCAGAGGTGACAAGACTGACGCCTTGCTGTTGAGTTCGCCCTTCTGGCCCGCGCAACTATCGTTCAAAGTAAACTACCTGATTTTTTCTACTTCTCTTTTCATACAATTTAAAAGGCGAACTCAACAAAATATACCTATTATAACATTGAAGTTTGTAACCCAAAGATACCGAATAAAATAAAAACAAAAAATGACCCAATGTTGAGTTCGCCCTTCTGGTCCGGAACGCCTCATATTCATCAAAATATTGAACAAAAATCATGTAAAATGTTAATAAGTAAATAATATGAAGTACAATGTAACTTACCTCTGACTATACCACCACTCATAGCATCTCTGAACGTAGCATGGTAAATAGCGCGTCTACCTAATTCATAAGCGTCTTCATCAGTCAGATCCCATTTATAGCCGGAATCCAACACACCATAAGCGTATAATGAACCGGACCCAACTGAAAATACTTTTCCCGGTGTGCGAGTACCATCATTGTCTACGTAATACAAACCGGGTCCCTGTAAAATACAAAAACACAAAAAATTACAGTTAAGATTACCCATACACTAGTGATGGGGTTTATTTAACAGAACAGGATTAATAATATAGTTACTGGATTGAGACAGTTATCGTATTAACAGCTTACTAAAAATACCTTGTTAGCTGTTACTTTACAACACTGTGATTCAACGCCATTCAGTGTAAAACCACACTATCGCCAATAAAAAAGTTGCGAAATGTTCGGAACCAGCCGAATGGCCAAGAAATGCATGGTGAGAGTATTTATTTATTTGTTGTTTTTTTTTTTTGGTTCAACACCCGACTGTTTCGCAATTACTGCAAATGCAGACGGTTAAGGATGAAACGATTTTTTTGTATTGAACCCAAGATCGCATGGTGAGAGGCGAGCACGTTACCAACAACGCCAATACGGCTGGCGTGAGAGTAGGCAGCAACACATACTGGACTGAACCGAGCATTCGATTCGGTTCCATTCTCAGCCACTCGGCTGGTTCTGAACGATTTCCAATGTTTCGTAACTGTTTTGTTGGGCGCAGTGTGGTTTTACCCTTTAGTAAACTGATATACGAATGACGCTTGTCTGACTGTCGTAACAGTAAGGAACTGTTACAACAAAACAAGACTGTTAAAACTAAATGAAGTTGTTGATAACCTTTTTCGTCTAATAACACCACTTTTAAGTTTAACTGAATTATAATACTTTTATTAATACAAACACGGATTGACAAATCTCACTGAATCTTTTCAGACACAAAGTTAAGAGAAACAGCATTATTTTCTGTAACCATACGCTGTACAACCACACAAAACCACACACAATTTTTCTTCTTGAACACAATGGTGGCCAGTCACGTTGAATCTTTCACAGACACACAGCAAGGTACTATATTTACAATACATTGTACACCGAGCTGAGAATTAAGCTGCTATGCATATATAAAAGCGTTGTTAGGATTAAACCTTACTAACCTGGAAGCCCAATATCACCCATTCGTCATCATCGTTCTTTATACTCATATATCTCCGCAACTATTCATTATATTCTAACAAGATTAGTTTTATTAGATAGAAACTTTTTCTTCTTTCATTTGATATATCTTGCATATTTTTACAATGAAAATTGACGACGTGGTGTTACGCGAAATAAATGTATTTTTTTTGAACAGCCAGTACTAAAATTTGAACGTTTTTATCCATAACTTTTCAACAAAAAACCGTATTTGTTTGGGAATAAAATCATCAGTTAGTTTAAAATGTAACAATCGAAATCAATAAATTAAAAGTGCCGGCGACAAATTTTATGACCCTAAAATCGAACAAAGAAGGTTAACACTACCTGTCTCGTCTAGCCCTCGGTTAAACCTCTCATTTAGCGTCAAAATAAACGATAACAAATTTTGATTTATGCTATCCTGTTTAGAAAAGGATAATACACAAAGCAACAGGCGCAAAAGAGATAGAACTTGCATAGAAGACAAGTAAATAAAAATTGAAAAGACACCACATTATTTTTAGGTGGTTTTTCCGCCATTTCTTTCATCTAGCACGTTACTTTGTTGAACAAAAAGTGTGATATCTTTTGAAAGCGTCAATCAATTTGCAATATCTAAAAATTGTTTTTTTCGCAATGAATTGCTTTATTTATGTATATATAGCTAAACATATTTTTTACTGATTTTGTGACACTTTTTTGTACTAAAGTGATATTACTAAAAGAAAATATTTTTTCTTAAATTTCAATTTTTATTCTGGTCGTAAATGAAAACGGAAAAAATTGGTTTTAACGTTGTTCTAATAACAAATTCTTTAAAAATAAATGGTAATTTTTTGAATTTTTTAGAAAGGAAACTGAATGAAATAAAAGAGTTTTTATTAGGCGTAAAATGACAGTCCGCGTGATTGTTAAAAATCTCCGTTCTCGTCGGGTTAAAGCAAGTCAATACTCAAAACACACCGTCCAGCGAGCCATGATGTCACTGCCGGACGGTTTCTTTTGACTACCATTTCTGTTCATATAACTACGAAAAAATCACGACAAAGTACACATGTACATCAACAAAAACATAACTTCAAACACTTGGCTCAATGTTTTACTATATAGTTCACAAAATATTCGATAGATTTCGGTTAAGCATAGAGAATTGAACTAAATGAAATATACAATGAATTTGTGTCACCGAATATATAAAAACCGTGATATAACCTCGTCTGAATCTTACTACAGAATTTAATGTGACCGCCCGAGGTATACTCGGGCTTAGGCTTCAAACTGTTAAGCAAACTGAACTGTAAATTATAGCACGTAAAATATGCCTACATGACATTCAGCACTGCAGACAGGATTTTTACTGATAACATGAGTATTTTCCTTGGAGCATTAGCCTACTACTAGGCCTACTGTTTATTTTGGATCGTCGCCGAGTAAATCCCTCAATTCAAAGGGTATCCTAAATCGCCGACGCAAAAGCTGCGTAGCAGACGCAATCAACCAACACGTGTTTGATTGTCAAAGGACAATCGCATCTGCCACACATTGGTATAGCGGGGTATGACTGTACCAGACTTATGCAACACCCCTATATAGGGTGATTCAAAACTATACGGCAATCTCTTGGGATCTCATTCTATAGCTGAAAATAAGAAAAAAATCTGGTGTGAAACACTCACACAACTTTCTCTTGCCAATGCAAATATTTAACAATATAACCTAACATTAGTAATAAAACATTAGAAATAAACAAAAAACTAACCTCAATAAACATAACCTAATTTTAATCATGAGTGAAATACGCAAAATGAAAATCAACCTCAGTTTGGCTTAGAAATACGGAAAATCACTCTTTCTCTCTAAACTAGGCTCTGTAGAGAAAAATGCTCTAAATAAAAGTTGTAGATCTTTTAATTTTCTATAAATTTGATTATACACACTTTTATCGTAAAATGTATACTAAGGCAGAAATCTTAAAAAAAGTCGATTTTTCACACGTTTTCGTGACAAGAAAAATTGAAATCGCTAATTATCACTAAACTAAGCGTTATACAAAAAAATGTTTGGAATAAAACTTGTAGGATTTTAAAATCTCTACATTTTTTACTATAATCTTAAAAAAACAATTTTTTTTTATGTGAAAACAGCCTTACCGAGAATTTCAGCAAAAATGGCGCCTACCCTACTTTGTAGAGCATAAAAAATTTAACAAACCAGGCGATTTTAAAAAAAACCGTACGACCAGTTTTTGAGAAAATCGTAAAAAAGTGAAAAATTACACGAATAAACTACTACTTTTGGATTTACCAATTTTGATGAAAATGTTCGTGTCGGGTCCGGTAGTGGTATGTAACTTAAGTTTCAAGTTCGTACGATATTCCGTTCTTGAGATATTCTGTTCACATACACACCCACACACAGACCAATCGCTAAAAACATGTTTGTGCGGGTTCAGGGGGTCTGAAAACGTGTAGATCCAGTGAAAACTCGATTTTGAAAAATCGACATGAAAACGATACTTTCCTTCCTATATATTAATATAGACAAGAGAAAGTAAAAATCACAAACATACACATATTATAAATGTAAACTTGAAAGTAATTAAAATAAATATAACATTCCAGACACCCAAGACTGTCAGACACCGTTATACACAGTGATTGATCGTAGAAATCATAACGCCACATCCAAAATAAGGCTTTCATTGCCGAGTCTATCCCTCAATTCGAAGGGTATCCTAAATCGCCGATGCAAAGCTGCATAGCAGACGCAATCAACCAACACAAGTTTAATTGTCAAAGGACAATCGCATCTGCCACACATTGGTATAGTGGGGTACAACTGTACCACACCTATGCAACACCCCTATGTACTTAATTAAAAAATAAATCTTTATCGAATGCATCCTGCAGTTTGAAATATTTCTATTTCATATAATGAATTAATATAATAATTTCACTAACCTTCTTTTTAAACTGCGTCACCTTTATTTTATTCCTACTTACACGTGTTTCGGTGGATCCACCATCATCAGAGTAAATGAAAAATTGAAACTAAAAATTTTTTTCATTTATTTAAAATTTACAGAAGATGATACATCTTCAGTCACTTGTATAAGATACATATTTTATACAAGTGACTGAAGATGTATCATCTTCTGTAAATTTTAAATAAATGAAAAAAATTTTTAGTTTCAATTTTTCATTTACTCTGATGATGGTGGATCCACCGAAACACGTGTAAGTAGGAATAAAATAAAGGTGACGCAGTTTAAAAAGAAGGTTAGTGAAATTACTATGTATTTCAGCTAAATTTTTTGTTTTTTTGTTTGTTTAACATCCGACTGTTCTGCAATTACTGCTAATGCCGACGGTGAAGGATGAAATAATTTTTTTGTAACGTATGAAAAACATGCCATGCCTGAATGGGATTCGAACCCAAGACCACATGATGAGAGGCGAGCATGTTACCAACTACGCAAATACGGTCAGCAGCTAAAAATTATTGAAAATACCGGGTGATTTAAAACTATAAGGCAATCTCTTGGGAACTCATTCTATAGCTAAAAATAAGAAAAATAGTTCATATAAACATATGCCTGAAAACGCTTAGTTAGCGAGTTACGGCTACCGAAAAATTTCACCTAGAACTGTGTACCCTCGGTGAAATAAGGCCGTATAAAAATGTTAAACGTAGTTACAAAGATACAAATACAATAGTTTCTATGTTTTTTAATCTGAAAAATTGAATAAAATTGGTTCCAGAGCTGTAAATGCATTACTTTCAGAGATATCTTACATAAAACACAAGAATTGGTGCAAAGAAATAACACATTTTTGTGTTTAACGTAAGATTACTTCCATAAATGGTAAATAAAGGTGTATTTTTTCTTTAATGAATTAGTAGAAAATTTAATTCTGAAAAGATTCATGTGAATTACTCAGGAAAAAAATGCATAATAGATTTTGAAATTTCGCTTTATTTAAAATCAAAACAGACGCACATGCTTAACTGCATACAATATTAACTCATATTTAGGTTGGGAGTAACAGCTGATAAATGATCAGCTGTTACTCCCAACCTAATATTTTATGAAGTTAAGAATGTGCGTTTTATGTGCGTCTGTTTTGATTTTAAATAAAGCGAAATTTCAATATCTATTATTCATTTTTTCCTGAGTAATTCACATGAATCTTTTCAGAATTAAATTTTCTACAAATTCATTTAAGAAAAAATACACCTTTATTTACCATTTATGGAAGTAATCTTACGTTAAACACAAAAATGTGTTATTTCTTTGCACCAATTCTTGTGTTAAATTTTCTACAAATTCATTTAAGAAAAAATACACCTTTATTTACCATTTATGGAAGAATTCTTACGTTAAACACAAAAATGTGTTATTTCTTTGCACCAATTTATGTGTTTTATGTAAGATATCTCTGAAAGTATAGCATTTACAGATCTGGAACCAATTTTATACAATTTTTCAGATTAAAAACCATAAGAAACAATCGTATTTGTATCTTTGTAACTACGTTTAACATTTTTATACGGCCTTACTTCACCGAGGGTACAGAGTTCTAGATGAAATGTTTCGCTAACTGTAACTCGCTAACTAAGCGTTTTCAGGCATATGTTAATATGAACTTTTTTTCTTATTTTTAGCTATAGAATGAGATCCCAAGAGATTGCAGTATAGTTTTGAATCACCCTGTATAAATATGCCATGCCTGAATGGCATTCGAACCCAAGTTTCATGATGAGACGCGAGCATGTTACCAACTACGCCAATGCGGTCGGCAGCTAAAAATTATTGAAAATATAAACTTACCCTTTTGTCCCAACCGGCGATCATCATACCGATGGACAATCCCATGCCCTTGTAATTGTACACCATATTCGACATCAACTTCGAAGCAGCCGCAACTGAAATCCGCTCTCGGTTTCTCAATTCGTACATGCGACATTGTTTCGCCAACACTCTGTCCCAGTAGATACAGTCGGCAGCTCCACCGGCTAACGTTCCGAGTAAATAATCGTTTATCTCGACTACTTTCTTTATCGTTTGCGATCCTAACAAAGAAAAACATAAGTTAATAATTTAAGCACATCAACTTTACATACGATACTTACAAAATCATTAACATGTTCTTTGCGGAGAAGGTAATATTACCTCATCTTAGTGCATACGAGTGACAGACAGCTCTGTTAAGACTCTGAAGCCTGAGCTATAAGAACATGGTATGTCACTGTATCCTGGACGTTTTAGAGTAAACTTCAAAAAATTCTAAAAGATTTAATTTCTATCATATCTTAATGATTTTGGCATCAAATTGATTAAAAAATCAGAAAGTTTATTACTATAAATTTACATCGAAATTATTATACTTACTAAATTTATGAGAGTTATTTAAATATATACCAAAAAATTATGAAAAACGAAATTGTTATGTGCCACACACTACCTAATTTTAGAGTTTTACAATCCTAAACACTACTAAAAAAACAGTTTATATAAATTCTACAGAAAGGCAATGAAATAAACTATACACTAAACATGTTTGAGTACTAAAATTTAAAATATTATACACAAAATTAGCCTTCGTACCAAACACTCGGAAACACACCGGTAAGCACAATACAACATTACAGTCCGGGCAGAACCAGGTAGTTTCTTTCAATCCAGCCTTTTTCAGTTGCAGTTTTGCTCTTTTCTGAGCAAACTTTACAGCAACACACGAAAAACGTAAAATGAAAAAGAAATTATAAATATTACTGTCAAATAACCGCACAAACAAAGCAATCTAGAAAACAAAACAGTACGACTTAAACAACCGAACAATTTACCGAGTGAAAATGATTACCGACAAAATACAAAAGGAAAACAATTATTACAAAGTAGAAATAACTATATTATTTACAAATATCAAATACAGAATAACTACAAACCTCATATAACTATGAAAAAAATACGAAAAATCATGACAAAGTACACATGTACATCAACAAAAACATAGCCTCAAACACAGCTCAATGTTTTTCTACATAGTTCACAAAATATTCGGTAGACTTTGCTGGAAGCATAAAAAATTAAACTAAATAAAATATAAAATGAATGTGTGCAATCGAAGCCCGGTATAACCTCGTCTGAATCTTACAACAGAATTTAATGTGGCGGCCCGAGGTATACTCAGGCTTCGGAGAACCGCGATTTACGCTCACCCCAAGCTATACTCGAGCTTAGGCTTCAAAGGGTTAAATTACATGTTAAGGGGGTAGTCAACTCAAAAAGATGATTTTTTTTAATTTCGATTTTTCTTGCATTTATTTGAAGTTTAAAATTTTCTGAAGTGCAACATTTGTTTACTTTGTACGTTTACAAAAAGTTATTAAAACATTCGTTTAAAATAAAGCTCACTAGCAAGACAAGTGAAATTATTCCTTCAATTTTGATTTTTCCGGAAATGTAGTTTTTGCATGATTGTACGTTCTTGGTAATTGAATATCTTGGTTTGTATTAGAGATATTTGGATGATGATTTTTTTTCAAATGTTCATAATTTCTTGCTCTATTATCTGTGGAATGATTATTACAAAAACCTTAATAGGGATTTAGTTACAAATAATTTGTGATACTAAGATAAATGTTTTTGAAAATATGGTTTTTCTTCAATAAATTTCTTGTAAGAAAAAATGCATACAAGCGCATACAACAGATAATAGAGAGCAATTTTCCATATTTTGTAGGTTAAGAATCATGTTGATATCTTTCTTGGTTCTGAGATATTTGATTCCCCAAAAAAGCTCGCTTTTCCAACCTCACTCTTATTATATTAGGGGCTGTAATTAATTTTTTGGCTTGGTTTAAATGGTACATCATTACTAGTAAATTACTCTTTCATTTAAAATAAATAATGATAAATTAAAGCCTAAAGTTTTGATTTTCATTTTCTGGGTTGACTACCCCCTTAACGCGCTCTATAATCGATGTGTTCAGTACGAGATGCAAGACACGAGTGAACTACTGCAGCTCTTATGCGCATACGCGCTTAATGTTTGTCAGGTAAAATCTGACAACGCTGGCTAACGCTCTGATTGGTCTAAACGTGTGGAACAGCGGAGCTAATCAACCATGAAAAGTATTTTAATAAAATTTTAATAACCTTACCAATATATGAGCCCCCCGTCGCCCTTGAATCAACAGCAATTAGAACTCCACCTTTGTATCGAAATCCTAAAGTCGTAGTACCATGATCAAAACGTATTTTGATTGGACGACCAACCGGATTGCTTTCATTAAACGATTCATCAAACTTTGGCTGTAAAAGAAATTGAAGATTTAATTCAAACATAAGTTATTATTCAACAAATTACTATATAGTACTTTTGTTATAGGAAGAAGCTTGTAAGGGGAGGGCGAGTAGGTAGAGTAGGGATAGTTTCAAGGGGCAAGTGTTGTCTCCTTCTCACTTAATGATCATTCCCTCTCTTTCTAACTATATACTACTGTTACAACTATGAGGTGCTTCCTCCACCACTAAACAGAACAGCTCAGCGGCACAGAGCGTTGGAGGGAGAGCTTCTAGCTAGAACAAATGACCTGTACTCTATTTCACATTCAGATTGCAGTACAGCTCTTATGAGGACCCGTTGTGTTATCAGGTGTACGGAAAGCATCAGGCACCGGAAAAGGGAAACTTTTTCCCGTTCAAGTTCGAATTCACAACGTTGTACTTTTTCCCCCCTTGCATCCAGGATACTCCAAAGGGAGTATAGGACATGTCAAGATAAAACTGATAAACTCAAAGTTTATCACCAATGATAAATTCATCACTTACCACCAGAAAATTGTTTCTGCTACTGCTTACTTCAGTAGGCTTGTCATGAACCCCATTGAATTAAATATCACACAAAATAAAAAAAAAAAAAAATCAAACACATTGATAAATTCATCACTTACCAATAATTTTTTCCTGCTACTGTTTAACTCAGTAGGCTTGTCATGAACCCCTTTGTATCAAATAGTACACAATATTTGTTTAATTAGTAGTTTAATATTTTTCAACCAAAACTATTTAGAAAGAAATTTGTGCACACTGTAAAATGTTTCATCAATCAAATATTGTTTTAGTTTTTTTAAAATGACTTAAATTGTTGCAACTTTTTAAACCTTGTGGCAATTTATTGATCTATGTATTTTCTACCTGCATAAGTTGGTTTTTGTTCAAACAATTTAGTGTTGTAATTAGTAACATAATAATCTATTCTGTTTCTTGTGTAGTGGTTGTGAACATCTAAATTCTGTAAAAAGGTATTTTTCTTTACGTACATTATCACTTCAAAAAAGTATACAGAAGGAACTGTGAGCAATTGCAGCTCTTTAAATAGTGATCTGCATGAGGTAAGGTGGTTGACTCCCATCATACACCTAACAGCTTTTTTCTGTATTTTAAAAACTCTTTCCATGTTACCCTGTGATGAATTACCCCATACTAATATGGCATACCTGATATGAGATAAAATTAAACCATGATAAGCTGCTATAAGCAATTTTTTATCATTTAATCTGGCAATTTGTTTTAATGCAAATACCCCAGATGCTGCCCATAACAGACAGGTGGAGTGTCAAATTATTTACACACAATCTTGTTTGTTGCAGGCCTAAAATAAATAGTTCTGTTTCTTATCACATGGTCAGCCAATCAAATGACTGAATCATTTAAGAACAGAAGAGGTAGAGGTGTAAAAGACACTAGTCAGAGTTATCTTCTCTGAAAGTAATGAATTTCACAATACAGCCAGACCCTGTGGTGAATGAAGTGAAGGTGTCATTTGCAGAGTGGAAAATATGTGCTTTTCAGAGGGCCCGGCATGCTGTTAAGCGTACTTTTCCACTCAGTGAGTTGTGGCAATGGTAAACCACCTCACTCCTCGTTTTACTTAGTAAAACCTCTACAGGTTCAAACCAGCCTTTCGGCTGTTGACCTAAACAACAACACCCCAGATGATATTTTACCACAAATTTGATCGGTGTAATAATCCCATGATAGGGTACTGTATTATATCGCACACAATTATTACAGCCTGATGAAAAATATTTTAAGTCAAACCATAGGTCATTCTATGAACAGAATTGGGACAGTTCTAAGGGCATACAATTGTGCCTATTTCGGTACTGGAGCATTAAATGTTCTGTTTAAGATTTACGTTCAGTGACCGTAGGCCGATAGAACAATTGAATAAAAAAAAAATCTGGTGTGAAACACTCACACAACTTTCTCTTGCCAATGCAAATAATTAACAATAAACCTAACATTATTAATAAAATATTAGAAATAAACAAAAAACTAACCTCAAAAACATAACCTTATTTTAATCATGAGTGAATGATGCAAAATGAAAATCAACCTCAGTTTGGCTTAGAAATACGGAAAATCACTCTTTCTCTCTAAACTAGGCTCTGTAGAGAAAAATGCTTTAAATAAAAGTTGTAGATCTTTTAATTTTCTATAAATTAAATTATAAACACTTTTGTCGTAAAATGCATACTAAGGCCGAAATCTTAAAAAAATCAATTTTTCACACATTTTCGTGAGAAAAAAAACAGAAAATCGCAAATTACCGCTAAACTAAGCGTTATACAAAAAATTGTTTGAAATAAAAGTTGTAGAATTTTTAATTCTCTACAACTTTTATTATATAAAGTTTTGCGCTAAAATGCATATTAAAGCTGTAATCTTAAAAAAACAACGTTTTTACGTGAAAACAGCCTCTCAGAATTTCAGCAAACATGACGCCTACCCTATCTTGTAGAGAATAAAAAATTGAGTAAACCAGGCGATTTTAAAAAAAATCGTAGGACCAGTTTTTGAGAAAATCGCAAAAAAGTGAAAAATTACACGAATAAACTACCACTTCCGGTTGACCGATTTTGATGAAAATGTTCGTGTCGAGTCCGGTAGTGGTACGTAACTTAAGTTTCAAGTTTCAAGTTCGTACAATGTTCCGTTCTTGAGATATTCTGTTCACACACACACACACACACAGACCAATCGCTAAAAACATGTTTTTTGGGTTCAGGGGGTCTGAAAACGTATAGATCCGGTGAAAACTCGATTTCGAAAAATCGACATGAAAACAATACTTTCCTTCCTATATATTCATATAGGCAAGAGAAAGTAATAAGTTAACAATTAACACCAACACGACACTAACAAAAAAAATACTAAAAAATAAAAATACTAAATATAAAAATAATAAAATAATAAATATTAATAGATACTAAAAAAAATATTTACAATACTAAAAAAAAAAAAATATTATAATTCCAATACCAAAAAAGTCAGGAGCGGAGAAGTGTGAACATTACAGAACCATCAGCCTAACATGCCATGCATCCATAATACTGACAAGAATTATAAACAGGAGAATAGAACACCGAGTAGAAGAAGTATTGGACGATGACCAATTTGGATTTAGAAGGAGAATGGGAACTCAAGATGCAATATTGGCTCTGAGACTGACAATTGAGAAAAGGATAAAGAAAAATAAAACTACTTATATGGCATTTATAGATTTAGAGAAAGCATTTGACAATTTGGACTGGAGTAAAATGTTTAAAACTTTGAAAAGGCTAGGAATTAAATACAAAGAAAGGAAAGTTATCTACAGTCTGTATAAGAATCAAACGGCTGTTTTGAGAATCGAGGGGTATGAAAAAGAGGCTGCTGTAAGAAAAGGTGTACGACAAGGTTGTTCTTTGTCACCACTACTTTTTAACTTGTATATAGAAGAGGCTATAAATGAAGTGAAGGAGAAATTTGACGCAGGAATAAAAATTCAAGGAGAAACAATAAAAATGCTAAGATTCGATGATGATACAGTAGTATTAACCGAGACAAAGAAAGAACTAGAGGATGCCTTAAATGGAATGGATGAGATCTTGAGAAAGGATTACTTCATGAAAATTAATAAGAACAAAACGAAAGTGTTGTGCAGCAGCAAGAGTGGTGTAGAAGAAATGGGAAATTTAAAAGTAGGCAACGAAAACATACAGGAAGTTAGGGAATTCTGCTATCTAGGGAGTAAAATAACAAAGGATGGTAGAAGCACAAGTGATATCAAAAGTAGAATTGCTCAAGCTAGAAAAGCCTTTGAAATGAAAAACAGCTTACTGACTACAAACATTGATTTACATTGATTAGGAAAAATTTCTTAAAACATTATGTTTGGAGTGTAGTATTATACGGAAGTGAAACGTGGGTGATAGGGGCTGTAGAAAAGAAGTGGATAGAAGCTTTTGAAATGTGGTGTTATAGGAAAATGTTAAAGATTAGGTGGGTGGACAAAATAAGTAATTTAGAGGTTCTTAGGCGAGTGGATGAAAAAAGAAGTATATGGAAACATCTTACCAAAAGAAGGGATAGGCTAGTGGGGCATATCCTAAGACATCCAGGTTTTGGGCTATTAATAATGGAGGGTAATATTGAGTGAGTAAATTGTAGAGGGAGGCAAAGATTAGAATATATAAAGCAAATTACAAAAGATGTAGGGTGTTACAGGTATGTAGATATGAAACGACTTGCGCAAAATAGAACAGGTTGGAGAACTGCATCAAACCAGTCGAGAGACTGATGACAAAAGAAACAATACTAACATTAAAAATAATTCAGAAATTCACATTACTAGTTTGCAATTAAAAATTACTACTACTTATACGTTTAAAACCCCCCAAAAACCTAAAGCTTGACTGAAAGGGAAATTAACCTAAATACGTTTAAAATTATAGGCAATACGACCATTAACAATGGGTCAAATTACTATAATATGAAAACACGAAAAGTAATTAGAATAATATAAAATACATCACAAAAGTTATATATTATAATGCAAAATAAATTAAATTTTTGATAAAATACAAATGAAAAATTATTATAAAACATGAATTGGCATAAATTAGGTTAGGTATTAACAAAATTAAAGAACTTACAGTTGCAACTGGAGGTAATGCTAAAGCAACATGATTTGTAAAATTTCCGCCAAAATTAGATATTTCTAATTGCGGATTTACAATTCCTCCGTGAGGATTTACATCAAAATAATTATTTAAACCACATACATCCGCAAGAGCCATGATGAATCGAAAATACAACAAACCAACTATCAACGACACGTACCGGTGTTGCCAAATAGACTGCACAGCAACGATTCAAACACTAGCGCTCCACATTCTTTTTTGTGAACTACGTTAACACAAAGATATTGTATGCCGTACAATAAAATTATATACACATTTGTATTTTATTTTGTCTTGTAAAATATATTATTATTTAACAAGTCAAAACATGTAAATCGAAAGATAAGCTGGCCTTTAAGAATTTTTTAAACAAAAGAAGGTACATAGAGCATACGGAATATTTACTGGAAAAAGTGTAATTACTAAAATAATCATTCTTTTTCAATACGTACTTGGCATTTTATAACTTAGGTTACTGGAAAGAAGTAAATAGTATATTTTTTAAATTTAGTTTACCGACTGTTTCGTATTAAAATTTCCAGACCCTAGCCGGGACTTCTTTATATATATTATCTCTGCTTCTTGCTTTGTAGGCTGCCGTTCTAGACATTACGACACGGTGGGTGGCGGTCTAGGGTAAATTTTATTTTACAATGTATTCATCTTGATTGGTTTCATTTTGGTATATGACAAGAATACATACTACAGCCTAAAGTATATTAGCGAGTGTCTGTGAACTAGATAATTTAATTTCACATTTTTTAACCATTCAAAGCTGAATGTATTGTAATACAACTCGTGTGTTGGGTTTATAAAACGCATAACAAGTACGTAATTAGTCCTGTACAAGGTAGAATTCTTGTATCTGATACTCAAATGTAACTACGCTCATTGATTTTATGTAAAAAGAATTAGGTAAAAAGACCAGAGTTAAATATTTTCACAGTTTTGTTGTAATCCCTAATGTGTGTACGTTGCAATCTGTTCAATTCAGAACAATAAGCAACCCCATGACCCAATGAGATGAGGATGATGTGTATGAGGTGTAGTCTTGTACAGACCCAGGCCGACCATTCCTGAGAGAGTATGGTTAATTAAACCCCAACCATCAAAGTACACCGGTAACCACTGTCTAGTATTCAAATCCGTATAAAAGTAACTACCTTTACTAGGATTTGAACCAGGAACCTTCGTCTCCGAAAATCAGCTGTTGAACAGCTGATTTTGGCGACGACTTTACCTCTAGACCAACCCGGTGGGTTTTCACAGTTAGCGGAACAATTTTTAAAAAAGTGTTTGGGGGTTGTGTTAGGACTTAAACCTTTCTAACCCAGTGTGACATAGAAAGCATATTGGAGTGAAATAACAGACCTCAACATTTTAGATGTTAGAGACAACTTTGGATTAAAGAATACTGGGTGTGAAGTGTATTAATCTTCTGTACCCTAGCCAGGATTCGAACCTGAGACCTCCACTTTGTAGTGTAGTATGCTGACCATTGCGCCACGGAGGCAACCATTAATTTCTTTTTAATTTTGGTTTCATTTACTAAAATAAAGTAACATTTCTTTGAATATATTGTATGTATGTACAAGTATATTACTTTCTCTTGCCTATATGAATATATAGGAAGGAAAGTATTGTTTTCATGTCGATTTTTCGAAATCGAGTTTTCACCGGATCTATACGTTTTCAGACCCCCTGAACCCAAAAAACATGTTTTTAGCGATTGGTCTGTGTGTGTGTGTCTGTGTGTCTGTGTGTGAACAGAATATCTCAAGAACGGAACGTCGTACGAACTTGAAACTTGAAACTTAAGTTACATACTACTACCGGACGCGACACGAACATTTTCATCAAAATCGGTCAACCGGAAGTAGTAGTTTATTCGTATAATTTTTCACTTTTTTGCGATTTTCTCAAAAACTGGTCCTGCGATTTTTTTTTTAAAATCGCCTATTTTACTCAATTTTTTATTCTCTACAAGATAGGGTAGGCGCCATGTTTGCTGAAATTCTCGGTGAGGCTGTTTTTACGTAAAAACGTTGTTTTTTTAAGATTACGGCTTTAATATAAATTTTAGCGCAAAAACTTATATAATAAAAGTTGTAGAGAATTTAAAAACCTACAACTTTTATTTCAAACATTTTTTTGTATAACGCTTAGTTTAGCGGTAATTTGCGATTTTCTGTTTTTTTTCTCACGAAAACGTGAGAAAAATCGATTTTTTTAACATTTCGGCCTTAGTATGCATTTTACGACAAAAGTGTATATAATTAAATTTATAGAAAATTAAAAGATCTACAACTTTTATTTAAAGCATTTTTCTCTACAGAGCCTAGTTTAGAGAGAAAGAGTGATTTTCCGTATTTCTAAGCCAAACTGAGGTTGATTTTCATTTTGCGTCATTCACTCATGATTAAAATAAGGTTATGTTTTTGAGGTTAGTTTTTGTTCATTTCTAATGTTTTAATACTAATGTTAGGTTTATTATTAATTATTTTCATTGGCAAGAGAAAGTTGTGTGAGTGTTTCACACCAGATTTTTTTTTAAACTGTTACTAAATAGTGATTTTATCCATTTTACCAATATTTTTTTATTGTAAAATTTTTGAAGTCTTAAATAATATTAAAATTATACTTAGTTTTTTTTTACTATAAATCTAAGTAAGAGAATATTGTTTTGTTTAGGAAGCCTGAAAATGATTTGACTTATTCTTATTGTTGGGAACTTTCATACCATAAAGTCCAAATGTGACATACATGTCACACTTTTTTGTCAGACCATCCAAAGGGTTAGAGGTCTAAAACTGATTTTATTACACTTAAATATCAGTAAAATGTTTGAAACAATGTACACATATTCTTTTATCCTCTCAAAATTACAATAAAATTGTAAACTGACCGGTAAGAGTTTTGCAGAAACTGCGTTGTACTAACAATTCAAAGGTGTAACAAAAGGTTAAGGATATCTGGAGTAGGTAAGAGTACCTACTCCAGATATCCTTAACCTTTTGTTACACCTTTGAATTGTTAGTACAACGCAGTTTCTGCAAAACTCTTACCGGTCAGTTTACAATTTTATTGTAATTTTGAGAGGATATCATAACGTTTTGTTGAATATATTATATTATATAATTTCTAAAAATAAATTGACTATTGATGCGACCGTTTCTGCAAAACTCTTACCGGTCAGTTTACAATTTTATTGTAATTTTGTGAGGATAATTATGTTCTATCATAACAATACGCGAGATGATAAGTATGACGTTAAAAAATAATTTATTATTTATAATAAAAATAATAATAATTTATTATAGTTTTACATTTTTTGTAAATAAATTGTTTGTATAAAATTGATTTTATGAAGAAAAAAATTAACCGCCCAACGTGGGGCTCGAACCCACGACCCTGAGATTAAGAGCCTAATGCTCTACCGACTGAGCTAGCCGAGCATGCCAACTCACAGCAAAATTATAGCATGTAAGACAGGGCAGCCAAACCGTAACATGTAACATGTATACGGTGCTGCCGCCTAACGTCAATCGGAGGAGGAGGACATTTTCCGAGATCCGATATAAAAAACATACTAAATCGGGTCCCGCGGCATTAAAATTATTGAAAATAAATGTTTGCAGTTTGTTTTTAATACTGAAATGAAGACTAAATGTCGTTTAAAGTGAAACAATGTTATACTAAAGCATTGGAAACATGTTTTGATCAATAATTAAAAGAATAAAGATAAATGTGAAATTCGATCAAAGTTGTTAGCGCTAAATAAGCAGTTCGCTTGCGCCGGCTGCGAAAACTCTTACCGGGCGCATTTCAAGCGAAATGCTTAATAAACAGTTTAAAAATTTGGGATTGCAAGGGTTAACAACATTTTTTAATGTTTTTTTTTCAACCTAAACAATTATTTTTGATTCATGTAAATCTATTTATTAATCAGTTTAAAAAGTTTGTATGAATAATCTTAAAACTAGTATATAAGTTTAAACAAAAATAAAATATACGATTACCCATCTTCATGAAACAGTGGTTTAGGCGCTAGACAGTGCTGCAGATTTTGAAACATAATGTCTAAAAAGGTTTGAATCTTCGCTTGGGTCTGAAACTATTACAGAACAAAATCCACTGGATTTCACACCAAAACCAACAGGTTGTCACTTATAATTAAAACCATTGAACTTCTGATATTCAACCATGATAATTATCTTGAAGATACGATGAACACCAAAAATCTGGTGTGTAACACTCACACAACTTTCTCTAGCCAATGCAAATAAATAACAATATACCAAACATTAGTAATAAAACATTAGAAATAAACAAAAACCTAACCTCAACAAACATAACCTAATTTTAATCATGAGTGAAAGACACAAAATGAAAATCGATCTCGGTTTGCCTTAAAAATACGGAAAAATCACTCTTTCACGCTAAACTACGCTCTGTAGAGAAAAATGCTCAAAATAAAAGTTGTACATCTTTTAATTTTCTATAAATTCGATTATATACACTTTTGTCGTAAAATGCATACTAAGGCCGAAATCTTAACAAAATTGATTTTTCACACATTTTCGTGAGAAAAAACAGATAATCACTAATTACCGCTAAACTAAGCGTTATACAAAAAAATGTTTAAAATAAAAGTTGTAGGATTTTAAATTCTCTACATTTTTTATTACATAAATTTTTTCGCTAAAACACATGTTAAAACCGTAATCTTAAAAAAACATTTTTTTTACGTAAAAACAGCCTCACCAAGAATTTCAGCAAACATGGCGCCTACCCTATCTTGTAGAGCATCGCAGGATCAGTTTTTGAGAAAATCGCAAAAAAGTGAAAAATTACACGAATAAACTACTACTTCCGGTTGACTGATTTTGATGAAAATGTTCGTGTCGAATCCGGTAGTGATATGTAACTTTCAAGTTTCAAGTTCGTACGATGTTCGGTTCTTGAGATATTTTGTATACACACACACAGACCAATCACTAAAAACATGTTTTTTGGGTTCAGGGGGTCTGAAAACGTGTAGATCCGATGAAAACTTGATTTCGAAAAATCGACATGAAAACAATTCTTTCCTTCCTATATATTCATATAGGCAAGAGAAAGTAATAAGTTTGTACGAATAATCTTAAAACTAGTACAAGTTTAAACAAAAATAAAATATACGATTACCCACCTTCATGAACCAGTGGTTTAGGCGCTAGACAGTGCTGCAGATTTTGAAGCATAATGTCTAAAAAGGTTTGAATCTTCGCTTGGGTCTGAAACTATTACAAAACAAAACCCCCTGATTTTGCACCAAAACCAACAGTAGTCACTTGGAGGCGAAGTAAGTCAGTGTTCGGCTGGCTTGCATGCGCCGTAGCATCACGTCCAAGAGAGCACACCTGCTCCCTTACTTTCTGTAGCAGTTTTTCGTGCCCGTGCCTCTGGAAACTCCTCGGCATTCTATGGTTACTTTTCAGCCATGCTTTGGTCCCGCCGAGGTGAGCTGAGATGCTGGGCTTCTGTCTGTCTATCCCGATCCTTGTCCCTGGCATCTAGCACTTTTTCTATCCGTGCTAGAGGCAACTTCTCCTACTGTAGCTTTTGCCCAACCCAGTGGTGTCAGGCGTACCGTGCCGAAGGGTGAATGGCACTGGGGCATTTAATCAGTGACTATAACGGTGCCTGTAGGATACTTGGCACACTCCTACAGTAATTTTGCCTTACCCCTGTACGCGGGGCTATGCAGGGGCGGACTGATTATTACCCTAGCTGATACGACAACTATCCGGGAGCGGAAAAAGTGGTTGTTGTTCCTTTTACTAGGTAAAGGAAGATTGCTCTGGATGCTTTGACTCTGGAAGGAGTGGATTTAAACTGCTCCCCTGAAGTAAAGTATCTGGGGGTTGTCCTGGATAGTGGCCTAAATTGGAAAGGCCACATGTCCAGGACTGTTGAGAGGGCTACAAAGGCCTTATGCATAAGTATGAGTCTGTTTGGGAGGACTTGGGGGCTTAGGCCTCGTATGGTAAAATGGGCTGTTGTGAGCATCATTTTGCCAATGGTCACGTACGTAGCTTTTGTACGGTGGCCAAGAACAGATCTGACGACGACGCAGATCTGGTGCAGTGTGCACTAGTCCAACGGCTGCTATGGAGGCGATGTTTGATTTGCCTCCTATTCATATTCAAGTGAAGAAGGAGGCGATGAGAACTGCCTTGAGGCTGGAGGGCAAGATTGGGGTCCCATCAGGGGAGATGGGCCACACCGAGATCTTCAAAGTGATTGAGGGGATGGGTGTGGTAGGTGGTCCTCGGGACCGTATGCACAGAGCATACAACTTCTCTGACACACTGAGGGTGTAAAGTTTTGATCGTCAGGAGTGGGTGGAGGGACAGCCAGTGATACCGGAAGGGGTTACCGTCTGGTATACTGACGGCTCAGTGATGAGCGGAAGAGCGGGATTGGGGGCCTGGGGGGCCGGGGGAAAGATTTCCCTGGCCCTTGGGTGTAACATAACCATCTTCCTAGTTGAATTATTGGCCATTAAGGGCTGTGCGGAGAGGCGTATTGAGAGGCGCCTCAGGGGGTCGCACATTTATATTTTTATGCAGTTGTTAAGTGGTTGGCTGCAAAAGAAGAGCGCTGATGGGTAAGGATGTGTAAACACCTTCTCAGGTAAGTGCACTAGATCCTAGGCAGACCCCGCGCTTTACCTAAAGTGTGGGTCTTGCATAAATAAGGAATAGGGACAATCACAAAAGATCTTTTAGGTCGCGGTGAGGAGGGGCTGCAGAAGCCTGAACGCCCTAGTTGTAATGTAATGTAATGTAATGTAACAGTAGTCACTTATAATCAGAACTATTGAACTGCTGATATTCAACCATGATAATTTATCAGTGAAGTTCCTGGGAGTATCTCTAGATAGATCTTTGTCTTGCGATTTCTGTAGCAATCAAGTTTGTAGTAAAATATCATCTGGGGTATTTGCACTAAAATAAATTGCCAGATTAAATGATAAAAAATTACTAATGGCAGCTTACCATGGCCTCATTCTGTCTCATATCCGTTATGGTATCTTAGTATGGGGTAATTCTAGTAAGGGTAATATGAATAGGGTTTTTTAAAATTCAAAAGAAAGCTATTAGGTGTATGGTGGGAGCTAACCAGCTAACCTTATCCACTATTTAAGGAGCTTAAATTGCTTACAGTTCCCTCTCTCTACATTTTTCAGGTAATTATGTACGTCATCATCATCACCCAAACACGGATAGGCCTAAAGCCTGTTCCGGCACCCATCTTCGTAGCGGTCTTCCTCTATCACGTCTACCCCGTGGGGCATAACTTAATATTTGGACTGGTAGTCTTTCCTCTCGCATTCTATTCACATGTTCGCACCACCTGGAATTGTAGCGCGCAATGCCGTCTAATAGTGGTTGGACCTGTAATTCTGCTCGAATACTTTCATTACGTTTCATGTCCAGTCTATTATAGCCTGCCGTCGCCCTTAAAAACTTCATTTCTGCACTTTGTATTAGAGATCTCTCTCGTTGCGTCATGGTCCAACTTTCACTGCCATACAGCAAAACCGGGACTGCCATAGTTTTGTACAGTTTAATTCTTGTATCCTTTCTTGTCTTATGTTTCAAAGTTAGATGTATTGTCCCGCAAATTGTTCTAAACTTATTCAGTTTATTCATAACATTTCTTAACTACTTCATTTCTTAACTACTGGCAGCACCCAAGATTATGTACGTTAGGCGAAATAATTTTATGCAGAATTTCAATGTTCACAATCATAACACGAGAAACAGGAATGATTATTATGTGGCTAATCACTCAACAAAATTGTTTGAACAAAAACCTACTTACCTGCAGGGAGAAAATTCATGAATAATTTACCCCAATTTTTAAAACGTTGTGAGGATTTGAATTCCTTAAAAAAGAATCTGAAAAATTACTTGATCGGTGAAACTTTTTATAGCGTACAAGAATTTCTTTCTTGATAGTAGTGATACATTGTGTGATTCTTATATGTATTTCAGGTGTTATAGCTGACATGTCCTATACTCATCCTGGAGTCTCCAGGGCGCAAGAAAAAAGAAAAAGAAATTTAAAAACTTACCTGAGCCATTTATTGCATCATCCAATTTTTTTTTTTTTTAGCTTTTATTTGTTATCGGGAACTGTACATATTTGACAACTACCCAATTTGATCGCCGGTTTTTGCTGGTTTTTTTGACGTAGATTAGAGATGAGTTTGAACAGGGACCCCCAGTAGAGTTTGTTCATGGATGGCTGTCAACTGGTCATCATACAAAGTCGCTTGCCCAACCGGTGTTACTTAACAAATAATAGCGACTTTCTACCAGCTGAATTGACTGGGCTGGCCCGAAGGCCTCATCCAATTAAAATTAAAATGTATTGGGGAGATACGACAATCTTTTCTCACACCGTTGTTCATTCTAACTTTCCAGAAAATTTTTATTCTACCAATTTAAACCAGTTCATTGATGTAGCAGATTACAATTACATACGAGGCGTATTTTTACTTTCTCTTGCCTATATGAATAGGAAGGAAAGTATTGTTTTCATGTCGATTTTAAGAAATCGATTTTTCACCGGATCTACACGTTTTCAGACCCCCTGAACCCAAGAAACATGTTTTTAGCGATTGGTCTGTGTGTGAGTGTGAACAGAATATCTCAAGAACGGAACATCCGTACGAACTTGAAACTAAAAAGTTGGATACCACTACTGGACCCGGCACGAACATTTCCATCAAAATCGGTCAACCGAAAGCAGTAGTTTATTCGCATCATTTTTCACCAATTTCCTCAAAAACGGGTTCGTGTCGGGTCACGGTAGTGGTAAGTAACTTAAGTTTCAAGTTTCAAGTTCGTACGATATTCCGTTCTTGAGATATTCTGTTCACAGACCAATAGCTAAAAACTTTTTTTTTGGGTTCAGGGGGTCTGAAAACGTGTATATCCGGTGAAAACCCGATTTCTTAAAATCGACATGTAAACAATACTTTTCTTCCTATACATTCATATAGGCAAGAGAAAGTAAAAATACACTTCGTAATTCAATCCAATTATTAACAATATCCTCTACATTGTACACAGCCAAAATCATTATTAAAGGTTTAAAAATAAATAAAAAAAATATCATAAAGAAAATTAATTTTCTCTTTTTCTTTCTATTTATATTACTAGATAACAAAATAATGTATGGCAGTAAAATAATAAAGAATAATAATCATAATATAAATAAAATTAAAATTTTATATCAGATTTAAATAACTGTATATTTGTTTTTTGTACTCAAACTGTCAGTCCTTAAAATAAATTATAACAAAAAAATGAAACACACTTATTCATATATTTTCTCTTATACTGATAATAAACAAACAATATTATTTCTAGTGAATAATTTATTTAAAAAAAAAAAAACTAGTACATAACAAATCAATATATTTACAAAATAATTATAATTATTATTTATAATTAAAATACATAAAATAACATACAGAATGTGTAAACAAATTTAGAATACTATAACTAGATTAATTAATTAATTAATTTAGAGTTGTAAGTAAGCTTACGCATAGCATTTACGGTCTCATTTGTGGTAGTAATAACATAACAGGTGTTTTATTAAGGACGCAACCCTGATTACAAGAACATAACGGGTGTTTCAAAAAGGACGCACTTTGAAGTTTAAGGGTTAATATTTTCTGCATAGGGAATATTTTTCCCCCCCAAATAACAGTTGGCACTACCGTACTCATTGTTGACCCATTGTGTATTACTGACATGTATTAGTGCTATCCCAGTATTCATTTGTGTCTGTAGTGTCTGGATAAGTTCAAACATGGTTTTTTCAAAGGATGAACGTGTTTTTATTATTGAAAGTTATTGCGCATATAAATCTTACGAACGAGTGAAAGACAAGTTCCAGTTAAAATTTCCTAATTCTGAAGTACCTAATAACACCACAATATCGCGTCTGATTAATAAATTTCGTGAGACTGGCAGTGTACAGGATCAGAAAAGCACAGGTCGATCATCAGTGTTAACAGAACAAGTTTTGGACGATGTGAAACAACGTTTGACTACCTCACCCGGTAAATCACTTAGAAAGTTATCTTCACAGGCGGGATTATCACTATCTTCCGCTTTAAGGGCTACAAAAAAATTAAATCTGCATCCCTACCCCATCGGTGTCGTTCATGAACTAAAAGAAATTGACCATGGGAAACGTATACAGTATTGTCGTTGGATACGTTCTCTTGTTAATGACAACGGTGTTGAAATATTGGATCGTGTTTATTTCAGTGACGAAGCATGGTTCCACTTGGATGGTTACATCAACAACCAAAACTGCCGAATATGGAGCGCTCATAATTCTCACACATTTCATGAACGTCCACTACACGCATGTAAAATTGGTGTTTGGTGTGCGATCTCCCGGCGTCGTATTGTTGGGCCTTTATTTTTTGACACATCTGTAGATGGTGTGGTGTACCGCAACTTAATTGAACTTATAGCGTTGTTAGAATTACACGATTGAGATTGTTGGTTTCAGCAGGATAACGCAACGTGCCATACTTCTACTGAAATCAGTAGAAGTATGTTCTCGTAACATATTCAGCGTTTCAACGCTGAATATGTTACGAGAATTTTTTGGCCATTGTCATATCAAAAGGATTGTGGCCACCAAGATCCCCAGATCTTACTCCTGCGAAGTTTTTTCTTTGGGGGAATTTAAAGAGTAAGATTTTTAAAAACAATCCTCATACAATTGAAGAATTGAAGGCTAATATTGAAAGTGAGATTACAAACATTAATGAGCAAACACTACGAAAAGTGGCTGCAAATGTTATGAAACGTGTCTGAACTTGCATTACAAGCGGAGGAAGTCATTTTGAACATTTATTGTGAAGTTTTAAAGGTAATCTGAATGTTATAAAGGTAATAATTTCATACCGTATGAGATTTTTTTTTTTTTTTGGTTTAACGTCCGACTGTTTTGCAAATTGCTGCTCGTATGATGAGAGGCAAGCACGTTACCAACTACGCCAATGCGGCCGGCAGTCTTAATTTTCGTTTTGAATTATATTTAAGAATAAGTACTTATTAAAAATACATTTTCTGATCTATTCGTAATTACGTTTTCAATTATTTTAACAATGAATTACCAATAATAATACGCTTTAAATGGCAAAATTGGAAGAAATATTCCCTTTAGGGTAAATACAAAAATTAAACAAAAAAACAATTTTGACATTCCACCAATAAGGCATTGAAAAGGGTGTGCAACCCTTAAACAAATATTTCCCGTTAGCTGAGACAGATATATGGCTGAAACTCGGTGACGATGTTACTTTCAGTTTAACTACAAAAATTATCCCTTAACCTTTTCCAAAATATACCCCTAAAATGTTAAAAAGGATCCAAACCTTAAACCAAATTTTTTATTTATTAAGTTCCGGAAGAATTAAATGGCTGAAAATTGGTGAAGATGTTATGTATAGTGATGCTAAAAAATTACATCTCAGCAATTTCAAAAATTTACCAGTAAGGGTTTGAAAAGGTTGTTTAACCTTTAAATAAATATTTTCAGTTAACTTAGTAACAAACGAGCTAGATAGTTAAATCTAAGTGAAGATGTTTTTCATAGTGCACCTAAAAAAATTACAAAATGTACTCATAAAGGGTTGAAAATGGTATTCAACCCTTATATCAATATTTTTAATTTACTTAGTTACAAACGAGCTAGATGGATAAAACTCAGAGATGTTATGTGCACCTAAAAAAAACCCCCTTAATGGTTACAAAAATGTACCTGTAAGGGGTTGAAAATGGTGTTGAACCCTTAAACCAATATTTTTTGTGTATTAAGTTTCGAAGAAGGTAGATGGCTGAAATATAGTGGAGGTGTCCAAATGTATAAACCAGATTTTTTAAAATCAGGAAATCTTATTTTGAATTTATTTACAACCCTAATTAAAATCAAACAAAACTATACCTGGGTGAAACCGGAACGGGTAGCTAATTTTAAATATAGCCTAGATGTCTCACGGTGTAATAATACGAGGGTTATCCAGAAAATAACTTCCGTTTTGAAATAAAAAGTAACCGAGTGAAGATACAAAAACTTTATTATATACATATATTAAAACTCTGCCCATAACAGACAGGTGGAGTGTCAAATTATTTACACTCAATCTATTCGTTGCAGGGCTAAAATAAATAGTTCTGTTTCTTATCACATGGTCAGCCAATTAAATGACTGAATCATTTAAGAACAGAAGAGGTAGAGGTGTAAAAGACACTAATCAGAGTTACCTTCTCTGAAAGTAATGAATTTCATTATACAGCCACACCCTGTGGTGAATGAAGTGAATTTGTCATTTACAGAGTGGAAAATATGTGCTTTTCAGAGGGCCCGGCATGCTAATAAGCGTACTTTTTCACTCAGTGAGGAAGGCAATGGTAAACCACCTCACTCCTTGTTTTACTTAGTAAAACCTCTAGAGGTTCAAACCAGCCTTTCGGCTGTTGACCTAAACAACACATATTAAAACTACAGTTTTCCTGTATTTTTCGACATAGTCGTCAAACAGATTCAAGCACTTGTCGTACCTTGGAACAGTCTTTGAAATACCCTCTGCATAAAAATCTGCCGCCTGTGAATGTAGCCAACCATTCACGGTGTTTTGAAGCTCTTCGTCATTGGCGAACCGCTGAGATGCAAGCCACCGCTTCATGTTCGGGAACAGGTGAAAGTCACTAGGAGCCAAGTCCGGGCTGCATGGGAGATGATCGAAAACGTCCCATTTAAACTTTGCCAAAAGTTCATTTGTTCTTCGAGCTGTATGAGGGCGAGCGTTGTCATACACAAACACAACACCACGTGTCAGAAGGCCACGACGCTTGTTTTGGACTTGGCTCCTAGTGATTTTCACCTGTTCCCGAACATGAAGCGGTGACTTGCATCTCAGCGGTTCACCAATGACGAAGAGCTTCAAAACGCTGTGAATGGTTGGCTACATTTACAGGCGGCCGATTTTTACGCAGAGGGTATTTCAAAGACTGTTCCAAGGTACGACAAGTGCTTGAATCTGTTTGGCGACTATGTCGAAAAATAGAGAAAAACTGTGGTTTTAATATGTATATAATAAAGTTTTTGTATCTTCACTCGTTTACTTTTTATTTTAAAATGGAGGTTATTTTCTGGATAACCCTCGTATATTTCCAATCATGAGATTTCGTCACAATTTTATTTGATTTCTTACACACCCTGTATATACTGATTACTATAGCTATCAGCCTGTATTTTATTTAACATGTATTAAACAATTAAAAATTATTTAATTGAATAAATTAATAAAGTATATTCTCTAACAACCACTTAATCAATTATTTAATTAATAGATATAAATAAAAAATTATAACGAATATTTTTCAAAGTCTTATTGTTACAATTATATAATAATTATAATTAACATTCATCTATTACAATATAATTATTATAGTGTATTATTTCTTTTAAAAGCAACTTTAACCATTTTTAAAATATCAAAACATGAGATTGTGCTGTTATTTTTCGTAAAATATGATTTAAAAAAAGTTATGTTGTTAACTCAACGATGAAGTAGAGGTATAGTTACTTGAGTCACGAGTTGGCCCGTGTTTGCAATGAGGGGTAAAGGGGGAGAAGCATCAGTGTGCATGCGCGACTGCTTCAATTTCAGTACGACAAACATAACAACTTATACTATACCCAGAGCATAGCCTATAGGCTATGCTCTGGGTAGGCCCAGAGCAATAGCTATAGGCTATGCTCTGGGTAACCTTTTGTATAGGGTGATTCAAAAAGAGCGCCGGTTTTTAAACGGCTGGTAAATTTTTGTTTATCGGTTGGCAACATTGTTTGACCTCATTTCTATTTCGGAGAACATTCCGATTGACGATTCAGTTGTAGTTTCTCTTGTTCGCAGTGTAGTACTCTTGCAGTCTGTGTCTAACCATGGAGAAGTTTACTATTGCACAACGAGTGTTAATCGTCAAAACATTTTACCAGAGTGGAGAGAGTTATGTGGCTACTGTCAGGCGACTTCACGGTACTCTAGGACGTAATGAAGCACCGAATGAATCAACAGTTCGCAGGCTCATGAAAAAGTTTTTTGAGACGGGTTCAACAGTCGACCTTAAAAATTCTGGACGTCGTCGTTCTGGCCAAACTGAGCAGAACGTTGCGTTGGTTCGTGACAGTGTGGCTGTTAGCCCAGCAAAATCAATACGTTGCCGTTCTCAACAATTGGGTTTAAGATGTTCTTCTGTACGGAGAATTCTTCGGTACGATCTCCGTATCACCCGTATAAAATTCAGTTGACGTAACATTTGAAAGTGGCAGACCACCAGAAGAGACGACAGTTTGTTGACTGGGTATTGAGAAAACGGCAGGATGATGACACCTTCGCAAACAAAATCATTTTCAGTGATGAGGCGCACTTCCACCTAAACGGTTTTGTTAATAAACCAGAACTGCCGTATGTGGGGTTTAGAAAACCCCACATACGGAAACTTGTCCCACATAGTCGAAACTTGTCGTGCAGTAATATCCAATTTCATGGACAGAGCTGATGCGTGCCAGCGCAGTAGAGAAGAACACATGCATGACATCATTTTTGATACATAAAATTGGAAGGTACGATGAACTTGTTGATGTATTTATTTTCAGTTTTTCAATAAAATAAATCTCTTAATTTGATATATCAAAACCGGCGCTCTTTTTGAATCACCCTATAGGTTAACGGTTCGAATATAACTATGTTACTTTGTTACCATAAACAGAAATGTTAGTTTCTCGAAAATATCGGCAGATTTACAGTGCAGAAAGAAGTCTAATACGCAGTGTAATAAAATGCTGTTAAGTTAAAACTGAACAAAAATGCCTTTCACTGCCTCTTAACAAAAGCCATGTGTTAAGCAAAACAATAGCAAGTACTTAACAAAAGCAAGTGGCTAATTACTGTGATGTTTCTCTTCCCACAATTCGAAAAATAAAGAAAGAAATTAAAGACATGAAGAAGGTATTCTTCAACAGTTTTGTTGATACCTGGTAAAAAAAGGAAACGGTTAGGTAGATACTAGGGAGACTGATAGTGAAGACGCCGGTGATAGTAAACAAGGTGATTCATTCGTAGAAAATTTGTTCCAATGGAAAAAGGTAGCTGGTAATTACAGTAAATTAATCATTTCTAGTCATGTAATTAAGCTATAGGCAGTATTACAAATCGGATTTATTTCTTATAAGGTCTATGAAGAAACTTTTCTCGGGTTAAACCACAGCTTACAAAATGTACGTAGAAACTGCACGGTAGTAAAATGTACGAGTAGTGTCTCACTATTGAGGTTGGCAGCACTGTCATATTTACACTTCCCTTCCACACAGCCCATCCATTCGGAAAAGGCAATCTCGTGACTTCAGTATCTATAAAGGTGCAAATGTGGAAACTGTCTGTAATGTCGAAACGCTTTGTTTTGGACTTCACTGATGCTGCAGCAATCTCCCACTGACTGGCCAACAGCTGCGGGTGGAGGAGCTGGGAAGTGGTAGGGCACTCAATTGCCCTGGGATTGAGAAATCGGTCCCGAAGGCGGAGGAACCCAAACAGATGGGTCAACGGCATTTGGATGCAGAAGGCAACGGGAAACCACTGCATTACAGATCCCTAGTAGAATCATCATGAAGACGTTTAATTCTAAAAATTCCGGAGTTTCAAGTCCCCCACTCGGGTCTCCGGGGGGGACAGTCTTGAACGATTTTGTGAGGAGGAATACGAATCTGAAATTGGCGACGTGGAACGTGAGAAGTATGTTTGAAGCGGGCAAGCTCGCAAATGCGACTCAAGAAATGAAGAGAATGGGACTGGACATCTTGGGGGTCAGTGAAATGCGCTGGCCGGGCAAAGGAATTGTTCGCAGTGGACAGCACACAGTGTACTACTCGGGCAGCGACGACGCTCATCATTGGCATGGCGTGGCGGTAATTGTGACAAACACAGTCAACAGGGCAATCAAGAACTTCATTCCCCTGTCGGATCGAGTCATGTTGATTCAGATACAGGCTAAGCCGGTCAACATGAACATCGTTCAGGTCTACGCACCAACGGCAGACGCAGAGGGGGATGTTTTAGAAGCGTTTTACGCAGAAGTCACGTCGGTACTACGGTTGACTAAAGCGCACGAGGTTAACATCATTATGGGAGACTTTAACGCAAAAGTGGGCAAAGGAAAGGTCGACGGAGTGGCCGGGGCATTTGGTTTGGGCGTACGCAATGACAGAGGTGACAGATTGGTTCAATTTTGTCAGGAGGAAGATCTCAGCGTCATGAACACCTTCTTTCAATTACCACCGCGAAGGTTATACACCTGGAGATCACCACAGGACAATATAAACAATATTGTCAGAAACCAGATCGATTACATTTTAGTTAACAACCGCTTCCGGAACTGCATGACCGCAGTTAGTACGTATCCGGGAGCAGACATCGCGTCGGACCACAATCCGTTATCAGGAAAGCTCCAAATTAGACTTAAGTCGACCAGGAAACGCACCATGAAAGCCAGGATTGACCTCCGCAAATTGCAGAACGCCGATCTTTGCGAGAACATCCGGGAAGACCTGAAAAGGGGTTTAGAAAACATGAACACCAACGTTGATGTCAACACCCAATGGACGGATGTAAAGAATCTATTAATTGCAACGGGAAAGAAACACTTGAAGGCCAACAAGCAGCAACAACACAGACCCTGGATGACGGAGGAGATTCTTGATCTTATGGAGCAACGGCGTGGTTGCGAGACGCAAAACCGCTCCCAATATAAAACAGTTCACAAAATGATTCGCAACAAGATCCGAACAGCGAAAGACCAATGGATGAGCCAACAATGTGCTGAGATAGAAGAGTTACAGAACAAGCATGACTCTTTTCATCTCCACAAGAAAATCAAAGAGATGACAGGCAAACGGCTCAGACAAAACGTTGGAGTGCTCGTGGATGGGGATGACAACATAGTGGCCACCACTTCCGAACAATTAAAGGTGTGGGAGCGTTATGTTAGCCAACTATTTGAAGATGACCGGGCAGCACACCCAGCCGTGACCACCACGGTAACCGGACCGGATATTCTCAAAAAGGAAGTAAAACGAGCCATCAGTAAGGTGAGGTCGGGAAAAGCACCAGGACCAGACGAGGTGCACGCAGAACTACTCAAAACATTGAATGAGGAAGACCTGGATTCCCTGACGTCTTTGTGCAATAAAGTATATCAGACTGGCGTGATTCCAGTCGAATGGCTTAAGTCGACGTTCATTCCTATACCGAAGAAGCTCAATGCAAGACGCTGCGAAGAACACCGGACGATTAGTTTAATGAGCCACGTTCTGAAGATTTTCCTGAAAATAATACATGAACGGGTCTACCAAAAGTGCGAAGAACAAATGACGGACACACAGTTTGGATTCCGAGGAGGCTTCGGCACGAGAGACGCCTTGTTTGCCATGAATGTCCTCGTTCAGAGATGCCGAGATATGAACAAGAACGTATTCCTGTGCTTCATTGACTACGAGAAGGCATTCGACAAAGTACTACACGACAGGATGCTAGAAATTTTGCAACGAGTGGGCCTCGACGATCGCGACATAAGAATTATCGCCAACCTGTATTGGAACCAATGTGCCAAGGTGCGAGTGGGGGAGGAGCTGTCGGAGGAAGTGCAAATCTGCCGTGGGGTTAGACAGGGATGCGTGCTCTCACCGATGCTCTTCAACTTATATTCGGAGGCCATTTTGTCGGAAGCTTTGGATGGATGCAGAGAAGGCATTATAGTGAATGGAGAGGGCATCAACAACCTGAGATATGCCGACGATACAGCGCTGATTGCAGATAGCGAGGAAGATCTCCAAGTGTTGCTGGAACGCGTCAACACAATTAGCAATGCATACGGACTACGGATGAATATACGTAAAACCAAGTTCATGGTGATCGGTGAAGAGGAGGTCAACGCAGGAATCACACTCGCTGGCTCCGCCATTGAACAGGTGCACACGTACAAATACCTGGGGTGCTGCCTAAATGACAAATGGGACTACGGTCAGGAAGTTAAAGTGCGTATTGAGCAAGCCAGAGCGGTGTTCACGAAACTAAAACATCTATTGTGCCAGCGTGATCTTAGTCTCAACACGAGGCTCCGAATTCTGAGGTGCTACGTACTTCCTGTACTTCTTTACGGGCAGGAAGGATGGACACTAACGAAACTTCTAGAAAGGAGGCTGGAGGCGTTTGAGATGTGGCTATACCGCCGCATGCTCCGTATATCGTGGACCGACAGAGTACGAAACACGGACGTACTGACTCGGATGGGCAAGGAGATGGAACTGCTATACGACATCAAGCGACGAAAACTGCAGTACTTCGGCCATGTTCTTCGAAACGGGAAATACAGACTTCTTCAGCTGATAATGGAAGGAAAGATAGCAGGAAAGCGCCGGCCGGGTAGAAGGAAAGCGTCCTGGCTGAAGAATTTGAGAGATTGGTTTGGTCTCAACTCCACGTCACTGTTCCGAGCAGCTGTTTCGAAAGTTAGAATAGCAATGATGATCGCCAACCTCCGACGCGGAGACGGCACTTGAAGAAGAAGATGCTGCAGCACACTGGTAAAATATGTAACTGGACCACTGCAGTTCCAAAATGCATCACAGTCGCATTGACCACCATTTCCAGTCGTGTTGCGAACAACTTATACAATACCCAGAACATATACAGTATATAGAGGAACCTTTTGTACGTTAACTAAGAAATTAGTTAACTAAAGCCAAAATCAGCTGTTTAACAGGTGATTTTCGGAGACAATGGTTCCTGGTTCAAATCCTAGTAAAGGTAGTTACTTTTATACGGATGTGAATGCTAGACAGTGGTTGCCGGTGTACTTGGATGGTTGGGGTTCAATTAACCATACTCTCTCAGGAATGGTCGGCCTGGGTCTGTGCAAGACTACACCTCATTTACACGTCATACACATCATCCTCATCTCATTGGGTCATGGGGTTGCTTATTGTTCTGAATTGAACAGATTGCAACGTACACATATTAGGAATAAAAAAAAATAAAATAAAATAAACTAAGAATATAACTGTTTGTTACCATAAACACCTGCCCATAACAGACAGGTGGAGTGTCAAATTATTTACACTCAATCTGTTCGTTGCAGGGCTAAAATAAATAGCTCTGTTTCTTATCACATGGTCAGTCAATTAAATGACTGAATCATTTAAGAACAGAAGAGGTAGAGGTGTGTTAGGTGACACTAATCAGAGTTATCTTCTCTGAAAGTAATGAATTTCATTGTACAGCCAGACCCTGTGGTGAATGAAGTGAAGTTGTCATTTACAGAGGTGGAAAATATGTGCTTTTCAGAGGGCCCGGCATGCTGATAAGCGTACTTTTCCACTCAGTGAGGAAGGCAAAGGTAAACCACCTCACTCCTCGTTTTACTTAGTAAAACCTCTACAGGTTCAAACCAGCCTTTCGGCTGTTGACCTAAACAACAACACCATAAACAGAAATGTTAGTTTCTCAAAAACATGGGCAGACTATTCACAGTGCTGAACGAAATCTAATATGCAGTGTAATAAAATGCTGTGAAGTTGAAGCTAAACTAAAATGTCCATTTTCACAGAAAAACACATCGACTCAGTAAAATGATTGTCTAACAACTGAGCGTCCAAAATGGCTGAAATTTTTTTGAGTACATTTCAACACACATGCGAATACATTCCCCAACTGTATTTGACAAGTGCAGCCATCTTTAAGTTAAGGTTAAAACTTTTCAGACAACCCTAGTACATTAGCGCTCTAAGGGTCCAGTATTCTTAATTTTTACTTTCGCTCGCCCATATGAATATATAGGAAGGAAAGTATTGTTTTCATGTCGATTTTTCGAAATTGAGTTTTCGCCAGATCTATACGTTTTCAGACCCCCTGAACCCAAAAAACATGTTTTTAGTGATTGGTCTGTGTGTGTGTGTGTACAAAATATCTCAAGAACGGAACATTGTACGAACTTGAAACTTAAGTTACATACCACTACCGGACCCGACACGAAAATTTTCATCAAAATCGGTCAACCTGAAGTAGTAGTTTATTCGTGTAATTTTTCACTTTTTTGCGATTTTTTCAAAAACTGGTCCTACGATTTTTTTAAAAATCGCTTGGTTTACTCAATTTTTTATTCTCTACAAGATAGAATAGGCGCCATGTTTGCTGAAATTCTTGGTGAGGCTGTTTTCGCGTAAAACTATGTTTTATTAAGATTGCGGCTTTATTATGCATTTCAGTGCAAAAATGTTTATAATAAAATTTGTAGAGAATTTAAAGTCCTACAACTTTTATTTCAAACATTTTTTTGTATAACGCTTAGTTTAGCGGTAATTAGCGATTTTCTGTTTTTTTTTCTCACGGAAACTTGTGAAAAATCGATTTTTTTAACATTTCAGCCTTAGTACTCATTTTACGACATAAGTGTATACAACAAAATTTATAGAAAATTAAAAGATCTACAACTTTTATTTAGAGCATTTTTCTCTACAGAGCCTAGTTTAGCGTGAAAGAGTGATTTTCCATATTTTTAAGCCAAACTGAGGTCGATTTTCATTTTGCGTCTTTCATTATATGATTAAAATTAGGTTATTGAGAATTAGGTAAAATTAGGTTTATTGAGGTTAGTTTTTAGTTTATTTCTAATGTTTTATTACTAATGTTAGGTTTATTGTTAATTATTTGCACTGGCAAGCGAAAGTTGTGTGAGTGTTTCACACCAGATTTTTTTTTTTTTTTATTGAGTGATGATGCCTACATAAGCCTTGGACTTGTGCGTAGGTAATGATATGTGGTGATTTACAGATGAAAAAAATGCCAGACCTGACCAGGAATCGAACCAGGTCCCCGTACACCTCTCAGGCAAACATTTAATAATTTTTTCTTGCTTAATGTTAACACTTTGAAGCCTGAGCTATAAGAACATGGTATGTCACGGTATCCTGGGGGTTTTAGAGTAAACTTCAAAAAATTCTAAAAGATTTAATTTCTATCATATCTTAATGATTTTGGCATCAAATTTATTAAAAAATCAGTAAGTTTATTACTATTAATTTACAATGAAATTATTATACTTACTAAATTTATGAGAGTTATTTAAATATACACCAAAAAATTATGAAAAACGAAATTGTTACGTGCTACACACTATCTAATTTTAGAGTTTTACAATCCTTAACATTATTAAATAAACAGTTTATATAAATTCTACAGAAAGGCAATGAAATACACTACACACTAAACATGTTTGAGTACTAAATTTTAAAATATTTTACACATAATTGGCCTTCGTACGAAACACTCAAACACCGGTAAGCACAATGCAACATTACGGGAGGGGCAGTATAAAAAATAAAATACCAGGTTGTTTCTTTCCTTCCAGCCTTTCCAGTTGTAGTTTTGCTCTTTTCTGAGCAAACTTTACAGCACATACGGAAACATAAAATGAAAAATAAATTATAAATATTACTGTCAAATAACCGCACAAACAAAGCGATCTAGAGGACAAAACAGTGCCACAACGTATACAACCGAACGAAAACGATTACCGACAAAATACAAAAGGAAAACAATTATTACAAACTAGAAATAACTATATTATTTCCAAATATAAAATAAAGAATAACTACAAACCTCATATCATGTAACTCAACTAAACTCACTACAAAAAAAATCATTTAACTTAGAAAAAATCACGACAAAGTACACATGTACATCAACAAAAACGTAACCTCAAACACGGCTCAATGTTTTTCTACATAGTTCACAAAATATTCGGTAGATATCGCTGCAAGCATAGATGTTTTAATTTTAAAATAACATGAAAAATTACTGAAGATGTGTAAAATTATAAATGAAATATAGAATGAATCTGTGCAACCGAAGCCCGATGTAACCTCGTCTGAATCTTACAACAGAACATAGAGTAATAAAACTTTATTACTCTATGTAATAAAACTTTATTACTCTATGCTACAGAATTTAATGTGGCGGTCCGAGGTATACTCGGGCTTCGGGCAACCGCGATTTACGCTCACCACGAGCTATACTCGGGCTTATGCTTCAAAGTCATTGGCGGGATCTGGGGGGGGGCAAGGGGGGCACTTACCCCCCCCAATATTCTACTGGTATACATTTTTAACCAAGTTAGTGTATCGAAAAAATAATTTAAACTCTATCTGTACAGGGGTTTTTTAAGCATCAATTCAGATGTTCTTCTTATAAGCTGTTCTTAGTGGAGATGTATTTAAACTTAAAATTAATTAATCAAATGGTCCAATAAAAATGTGTTAATGGTTAAATAAGTTAATACTATTTTTTAACATTTAAAAACATTGTTATTGGACCATTTTAGATCAATTTTAGGTTTACATCAATTGGGAGTTAAAATGACGTTTTAACGTTAAAATCCCAACAAAATTTACTTTTTAATTTAGCCTAAAAACAGCCCTAAAATTGAGTTGAAGGCAATAAAAATCTCAAAATTTTCCGGGGGAGGTCCCCCGGACCCCCCCTTGTGCTGGGGGGGTATTCCATACCCCCCAGTATTTGCCCCCCCAATGACTCCCGCCAAATCCCGCCAATGTTCAAAGTGAAATATTACAGAAAAAAACTGATGATTTCATACGAAAAATGTATAAGTAAATCTATAAAGCACATACTTATAATTTAAATTATGGAGAAATTATCAGAAAATAATGTGAGCTTACTGGCTACTGAAACCTGCCAATGTAAAATGAAAAAAATTACCTCTGTTTGATTTAACAAAATCACTTAATTGATGCTAAAATAAGGATTATGAAAAAAATGTTTAACATAAAAGTTGTACAAGTTTTAATTTTTTACAGCAATGGCTATACGCTTTTACCATAAAATGTATATTAAGGCCGCAATTTTTAAAAATTACCATGAGAGCACAAAAAATTTAGTAATTAAGGTAATTTTTCAAAAAAAAAAACTGAAGAAGCCAGTTTTTACAAAAATCACAAAAAAGTGAAAAATTGCATGAATTAATTACTACTACCAGTTAACTGATATTTATGAAAATGTTCATTGTTGGGTCCCCCCTTATGGTACCTAACCTAAAGTCCTAGTTTTGACTTTGTAAGATATTTCGTTCTCGAGATATTTTTTGTTCACACACACAGACCAATTTTTTGAAACATGCTTATTGAGTTCAAGGAAATGTTTATTTCTGGTGGAAAATTTACAAGAAAACATGTTTCGGCTCGGCAGTGAAAATTTTAGTTTTTTATGCCTAAAAATCTGGTGTGAAACACTCACACAACTTTCTCTTGCCAATGCAAATAATTTACAATATAATTTAATATTAGTAATAAAATATTAGAAATAAACAAAAAACTAACCTCAATAAACATAACCTTATTTTAATCATGAGTGAAACACTCAAAATGAAAATCAACCTGTCTGGCTTAAAAATACGGAAAATCACTATTTCACGCTAAACTAGGCTCTGTAGAGAAAAATACGTTAAATAAAAGTTGTAGATCTTTAAATTTCCTATAAATTTGGTTATATATACACTTTTGTCGTAAAATGCATACTAAGGCCAAAATCTTAAAAAAATCGATTTTTCACACGTTTTCGTGAGAAAAAATCAGAAAATCGCTAATTACTGCTAAACTAAGCGTCATACAAAATAATGTTTGAAACAGAAGTTGTAGGTTTTTAAATTCTCTACAACTTTTATTATATAAGTTTTTGCGCAAAAATTTATATTAAAGCCGTAATCTTAAAAAAACAACGTTTTTACGTGAAAACAGCCTCACCGAGAATTTCAGCAAACATGGCGCCTACCCTATCTTGTAGAGAATAAAAAATTGAGTAAAATAGGCGATTTTAAAAAAAATCGTAGGACCAGTTTTTGAGAAAATCGCAAAAAACTGAAAAATTATACGAATAAACTACTACTTCCGGTTGACCGATTTTGGTGAAAATGTTCGTGTCGCGTTCGGTAGTGGTATGTAACTTAAGTTTTAAGTTTCAAGTTCGTACGATGTTCCGTTCTTGAGATATTCTGTTCACACACACACACACACACACACACACACACACACACACACACACACACACACACACACACACACACACACACACACACACACACACACACACACACACACACAGACCAATCGCTAAAAACATGTTTTTTGGGTTCAGGGGGTCTGAAAACGTATAGATCCGGTGAAAACTCGATTTCGAAAAATCGACATGAAAACAATACTTTCCTTCCTATATATTCATATAGGCAAGAGAAAGTAAAAATATATAGAATCCCAATCTTCAAAAGAATTAACTAACAACTAACAATCTTCAGATTTTCCAGAACGTCATAATTTCATTAAAAACTAAGAAAATACCTGGAAGACTGCACCAATTATTAAACAACACAACTGTTTAATAAATCTTAAAATAACAATGTTATAAAAAAACCTTTAAAATATTCTATTTTCAGGACTGATCAGGAATTCGGAAAAAAGTAACAACAGATGACGGCAAATCTGCAAGTAACGAGATACCTAAATTTTTATAAAACAAAGGTTAACCCTTTCTAACCCAGTGTGGCATAGAAGTCACATTGGAGTGAAATAACAGATATAAAAATTTTAATTGTTAGCGACTACTTTGGATTAAAGAGCCCTGGTTGAGAAGTGTAATAATTCTCTGTACCCTATCCAGGAGTCGAACCTGAGACCTCCGCTTTGCAGTGTAAGTTGCTGACCACTACACCACAGAGGCGACCATTAGTTTCTTTTTAAAGTTAATTTCAGTTTTAAATATTCGTGTTCATTTACTAAATTAAAAAAGCATTTCTTCGAGTATGTTGAATGTACATACAAGTAACGGGTGATTCAAAAAGAGCGCTGGTTTTTAAACGGCTGGTAAATTTTTGTTTATCGGTTGGCAACATTGTTAGACCTCATTTCTATTTCGGAGAACATTCCGATTGACGATTCAGTTGTAGTTTCTCTTGTTCGCAGTGTAGTACTCTCGCAGTCTGTGTCTAACCATGGAGAAGTTTACTATAGCACAACGAGTGTTAATCGTCAAAACATTTTACCAGAGTGGAGAGAGTTATGCGGCTACTGTCAGGCGACTTCGCGGTACTCTAGGACGTAATGAAGCACCGAATGAATCAACAGTTCGCAGGCTCATGAAAAAGTTTTTTGAGACGGGTTCAACAGTCGACCTTAAAAGTTCTGGACGTCGTCGTTCTGGCCGAACTGAGCAGAACGTTGCGTTGGTTCGTGACAGTGTGGCTGTTAGCCCAGCAAAATCAATACGTCGCCGTTCTCAACAATTGGGTTTACGATGTTCTTCTGTACGGAGAATTCTTCGGTACGATCTCCAATATCACCCGTATAAAATTCAGTTGCTGCACGAGAAACAATGTTGTTGCTCCGTGAACGGTTCCAGGATCGCATCATTTCTCGTAATTCCGACCATCAATGGCCACCAAGGTCGTGTGACTTGACGCCTTGTGACTTTCATCTTTGGGGTCATCTGAAGTCATTGGTGTATGCCAATAAACCCCGAAACATCAATGACTTGAAGGAGGAAATTCGACGGGTTATCGAGCAAATGGAAGTCGAAACTTGTCGTGCAGTGATATCCAATTTCATGGACAGAGTTGATGCGTGCCAGCGCAGTAGAGGAGGACACATGCATGGCATCATTTTTCATACATGAAATCGGAAGGTACGATGAACTTGTTGATGTATTTATTTTCAGTTTTTCAATAAAATAAATCTCTTAATTTGATATATCAAAACCGGCGCTCTTTTTGAATCACCCTATACAAGTATATTTTTTAGACTGTGTTGTTGTTTAGGTCAACAGCCGAAAGGCTGGTTTGAACCTCTAGAGGTTTTACTAAGTAAAACGAGGAGTGAGGTAGTTTACCATTGCCTTCCTCACTGAATGGAAAAGTATGCTTATCAGCATGCCGGGCCCTCTGAAAAGCACATATTTCACACTCTGTAAATGACACCTTCACTTCATTCACCACAGGGTCTGGCTGTACAATGAAATTCATTACTTTCAGAGGAGATAACTCTGATTAGTGTCTTTTACACCTCTACCTCTTCTGTTCTTAAATGATTCAGTCATTTAATTGGCTGACCATGTGATAAGAAACAGAACTATTTATTTTAGCCCTCCAACGAGCAGATTGAGTGTAAATAATTTGACACTCCACCTGTTTGTTATGGGCAGATTTTAGACTGTAAATAGTGATTTTTGTCCATTTTACCAGAATTTTTGAATTCTAAAATTTTTTAAGTCTTAATTAAATAATACTTTCATATTCTGCCCATAACAGACGGGTGGAGTGTCAAATTTTTTACACTCAATCTGTTAGTTGCAGGGCTAAAATAAATAGTTCTGTTTCTTGTCACATGGTCAGCCAATTAAATGACTGAATCATTTAAGAACAGAAGAGGTAGAGGTGTAAAAGACACTAATCAGAGTTATTTCCTCTGAAAGTAATGAATTTCATTATACAGCCAGACCCTGTGGTGAATGAAGTGAAGGTGTTATTTGCAGAGTGGAAGATATGTGCTTTTCAGAGGGCCCGGCATGCTGATAAGCGTACTTTTCCACTCAGTGAGGAAGGCAATGGTAAACCACCTCACTCCTCGTTTTACTTAGTAAAACCTCTACAGGTTCAAACCAGCTTTTTGGCTGATGACCTAAACAACAACTTTCATATTAAAATCATATTTAGTTGTTTTGCTACAAATTATAGTTAAGAGAATATTGTTTAGGAAGCCTGAACATGATTTTAGTTATTCATATTGTTGGGAACTTTGATATCAAGTCCCAATGTGACGTACGTGCCACACTTTTTTGTCAGGCCATCAAAAAGGCTGAGGGTCTAAAAGTGATTTAATTTCACTTAAATGTCAGTAAAATGTATGAAACAATGTACACGTATTTAAAAAAATCTGGTGTGAAACACTCGCACAACTTTCTCTTGCCAATGCAAATAATTAACAATAATCCTAACATTAGTAATAAAATATCAGAAATAAACAAAAAACCAACCTCAATAAACATAACCTTATTTTAATCATGAGTGAAAGACGCAAAATGAAAATCAACCTCAGTTTCGCTTAAAAATATGGAAAATCAATCTTTCACGCTCAACTAGGCTCTGTAGAGAAAAATGCTTTAATTAAAAGTTGTAGATCTTTTTATTTCCTATAAAATTTATTATATACACTTTTATCGTAAAATGCATTCTAAGCCTGAAATCTTTAAAAAATAGATTTTCACACGTTTTCGTGAGAAAAAAACAGAAAATTGCTAATTACTGCTTAACTAAGCGTTATACAAAAAAATGTTTGAAATAAAAGTTGTAGGTTTTTAAATTCTCTACAACTTTTATTACATAAATTTTTCCGTTAAACTGCATATTAAAGCCGTAATCTTAAAAAAACTTTTTTTTACGTGAAAACAGCCTCACCCAGAATTTCAGCGAACATGACACCTACCCTATCTTGTAGAGAATAAAAAATTGAGTAAATGAGGCGATTTTAAAAAAAATCGTAGGACCAGTTTTTGAGAAAATTGCAAAAAAGTGAAAAATTACACGAATAAACTACTACTTCCAGTTGACCGATTTTGATGAAAATGTTTGTGTCGGGTCCGGTAGTGGTATGTAACTTAAGTTTCAAGTTTGTAGGATGTTCCGTTCTTGAGATATTCTGTTCACACACACACACACACATACACACACGCACACACACACACACACACACACACACACACACACACACACACACACAGACCAATCGCTAAAAACATGTTTTTTGGGTTCAGGGGGTCTGAAAATGTATAGATCCGGTGAAAACTCGATTTCTAAAAATCGACATGAAAACAATACTTTCCTTCCTATATATTCATATAGGCAAGAGAAAGTAAAAAATAGTTAAAAAATTTGGGTTGGAAAGGGTTAACTGGAATCAGTCCAGTGGAAGCTACACAAATAAAATCCACCACACAAACTCATATTGTTCAAAATATACAGACAGATGGATTATTGAATATAACATTACGATTTAATGACAAAACAAAGTTGCTTTAACAAGAAATAAACAACATATAAATAAATACAACATTAAATTTATAATAACCTAATTTATAAATACAATTAATTAACATAAATTAATTAAATAATGGATCAGAAACCTGGGAGATGACCAAGAGAGATCAGCAGAAAATAAATGCGGTAGAAATGGACTTCTTACGCAGAAGTTGTCTGGTTTCTAGGGTAGACCGGGTTAGAAACACCGAAATTAGAGCTCGTACACAAAAACAAGACACCACAATGGAGGAAATCGAAAAACGACGTCTGGTATGGCTGAGACACGTGCAAAGAATGGGAGATGAGAGATGGCCAAAGAAAATAATAAACTGGACCCCTTGGGGACGAAATAAGCGTGGTAGACCACCTGAAGCATGGATAAAGCAAGTATCGAAAGATATGCATGCTAGACAATTGGAGGGAGGAGACTGGATGGATAGAGAGGGGTGGCGTATGGGATGCGAGAGACGGCCAGAGCTGTAGAATAACTCGCTTGATATATATATAATTAAATAATAATTTATTTACATTATAAAATAATTATTGTATTTTGTTCATGTAGTTCAGCGGTTCCCAACCTTTTTTTTTCTCCCGTACCCCTTGGAGAATCTTTAACTAAAATTGTACCCCGAAAAATATAACTTCACTGTAACTACAATACTTCACTAAGTAGGGGCTATTTAATCACTAGCTAATCTCTAATCAATTTGCATATTTTCATATGTTTTTTATTTATTTCCAAATATTTTGCATCGTGTAAATTTATTTTTTTATAATCATAATGGTATTTTTCTGTGAGTATACGTTGGTTAGTTTTTAAATACTGCAAAATATAACTTACACTTTTACATTTTATTATGTGTTCAAATTAAGATATAATTTTAAACCAAGGAAAATGTAAGTTAACAAAATCTGGTGTGAAACACTCACACAACTTTCTCTTGCCAATGCAAATAATTAATAATAAACCTAACATTATTAATAAAATATTAGAAATAAACAAAAACTAACCTCAACAAACATAACCTTATTTTAATCATGAGTGAATGACGCAAAATGACAATCGAACTCAGTTTGGCTTAAAAATACGGAAAATCACGCTTTCACGCTAAACTAGGCTCTGTAGAGAAAAATGCTCTAAACAAAAGTTGTAGATCTTTTAATTTTCTATAAATTTAATTATATACACTTTTGTCGTAAAATGCATACTAAGACCGAAATGTTAAAAAAATCGATTTTTCTCACGTTTTCGTGAGAAAAAAAACAGAAAATCGCAAATTACCGCTAAACTAAGCGTTATACAAAAAAATGTTTGAAATAAAAGTTGTAGAATTTTACATTCTCTACAACGTTTATTATATAACGTTTTGCGCTAAAATGCATATTAAAGCCGCAATCTTAAAAAGAAAATGTTTTTACGTAAAAACAGCCTCAAGTAGAATTTCAGCAAACATGGCGCCTACGCTATATTGTAGAGCATAAAAAATGTAGTAAACCAGTTGATTTTAAAAAAAATCGTAGGACTAGTTTTTGAGAAAATCGCAAAAAAGTGAAAAATTATACGAATAAACTACTACTTCCGGTTGACCGATTTTGATGAAAATGTTCGTGTCGGGTCCGGTAGTGATATGTAACTTAAGTTTCAAGTTCGTACGATGTTCCGTTCTTGAGATATTCTGTTCACACGCACACACACACGCACACGCACACGCACACGCACACTCACACGCACACGCGCGCGCGCGCACACACACACACACACACACACATACACACACACACACACACACACACACACACACACACACACACACACACACACACACACACACACACAGACCAATCGCTAAAAACATGTTTTTTGGGTTCAGGGGGTCTGAAAACGTGTAGATCCGATGAAAACTCGATTTCGAAAAATCGACATAAAAACAATACTTTCCTTCCTATATATTCATATAGGCAAGAGAAAGTAACAAGAATTTAAAATAGATATTTTATTGAAAACTGAAAATTTCTTGTATGGTTTTAATTTTACATCAAAATACTAATGACAGAGTTATAATAATTATAGTATTTCTAATCTAAGACAAGACAGATTAGTTTTAAACTTTGAAAAAACTCACATCGAATACAAAATGCTTTTAAAATTTGTAAATACAAAATCTAACATGAAAATTGTGATGTATTGAAACTAAATTATTAGTCCAGGAAACGTCTTCAGAACTCTTTTTTAGTGTGACCGTTGAGGCTGTTTTGTTTCACTTAATTGTTTGAAATCAGGTTCAAATTAGACAAATAAAGCCTTAGATCTGGACTTGCATTAAGCTTGTCAGTACAATCACCCCACCAAGTTATTCAGAAAAACAACGTCGGCCATTGTCCTTTATTTTCGGCGTACCCCTAACCGGTTCGTTGCGTAACCCCAAGGGGTACGCGTACCCCGGGTTGGGAACCGCTGATTTAGTCGAATGAATGTGTAAGTAAAAATTAATATAAAATGTTAAGATAAAAATTGTATTCATTTTTGGAAATATATTATTATTAATTCAAATTTACAGGCAAATCAATGAGGTTTATGCCAATTAGTAATAAAATGACCATACTTTCCAAATGACCATCATAAAAACCATTTTAAATTCTCGTTAATTTTATTTCACTTTTTTGTTGGCTCACAAAAGTTATCAATTTTTTTATAATAAAATTTTTTAAACATTTATTACAGTAAAACCTCCTTAATCCGGCATTCTATAGTCCGGAATTGTCTATAATCCGGCATCAACGGCAATAGACAAAAATTATAGAATTGCCTTCACAATGAACATTGTAAAGTGAGCAACCCGACAGCTACCGCCGACACTCAAGAGCCACAAAGTGTCACACTCTGAGTTTGTAAACTCAGTACGCTTTTTTACACGTTTGTAAAATACCGTATGGCCGAAGTTATGAACTTGCATATAATAAAAAATGATTTTTTAAATAAAAAAAATACTAGTCGTAAGAAGCAAGTAGATATTAGATCTTTTTTCCAGCCATCTACCAGTGATGTTGCTAAAAACCACCAATAATACAGTACTGTACTGTATTTCATACTGTATTCAAATTTATTTCATCATGTACTGTACTTAAAAAATGCAATTTTAAAATTTCTCCTGTACTTATACGTATATTGATTTATATTGTTTAAATAACCCATGTTTAAATAATAAATACATACAGTAAAAGTTTCTTGTGCAAATTGTGTTATTTTTTATACGACTCCTGTATTTTTATAAATAACCTCCATAGTCCGGAATTTCCTTTAATCCGGCAAGCTTCAAGTCCCAAACGTCCAGGATTAAAGAGGTTTTACTGTACAAACAATGAAAAACTTAACAGTTGTTTTAATCAAAACAAAATCAATACATATCTACAAACAAACAAACCTTTGATTAAAATACAATAATTATTACTTAATTGCTTATCGATTAATTATAAACAAAAAAAATAAATGTACAGATCTTAATTAATTACTATCAATAAATAAATTTAATGATTAAAAATACATAAATAATAAATAACTAATTAAATAATCTTATCAATCAGTAAATTAGAAAACTAAACACAAACAAAAATTAAAAATACAAAATTAAAAAAAAACAACATAGAATCTACAAAAAATTACAAATTAATTCTGACCAGATGATTATAATATAAATGAACGTAATAATAATAATAATAATAATAATAATAATAATAATAATAATAATAATAATAATAATAAACTTACAAAAATTGGTCCATTTATTAATTCAATCAATGTTATTATTCTTTAAGATCTTCATTTCTTAATCGTGCATCTAGATTTTGAGATTAAGATCTCGAGATCACAAGTTTAAGATTAATATCTTATGATCATAAGATTAATTTACTCACTATATACAGTAAGATTAAAATAGGATGAGTGCAAATAAAATTCATAAGGGAAATTTTTTCTATTACAATATTAAAATTTCCCTTTTTTGATAAAAAATTTACCTTTTCTACATTTTGTAAAGTAATCATAATTATTCAAACAGTCGTGTTATATCCTGTAGCGGAATGCTGGTTGTATGTTACAATGCCTCGTACGGAACAAAGTAAACTTGGCGGGTCAAAGGTCATTCATGGGCAAACACGTGAGGTAATTTTTAACGTTTTTAATTATTTTATGGAAAGCGAAGGAAATGCTCTTACCGTTCAAAAGCTGGTTGAAAAAATGGGGAAAGCGACTGGTGTTAGTATTAGTATTGTGTAGAGAATTTCTAAAGAAGGTAAAATTATTCCCCGTAACACCATTTTCCACTCCAAATACAAAAAGGAATAAAATAAGAACAAAATCTGAAGTTGACAGCTTTGATAGAGATGCAATAGGTACAAATATTGTTTAGGAGCACAGAATATAATGTGTTATGTATCTTAAGATCTTAAGTTTAATCAAAATTCATATCTTATGATCAAATCATTAAGATCTCAAGTTTAATAAAGATTTATAACTTCATGATCATAAGATTACATTCTCGAGATCCGAATTTCAATAATGATTAATATCTTGAGATCTCAAGTTTAATTAAGTTTATAACTTCATGATCATAAGATTAAATTCTCGAGATCTGAATTTCAATAACAATTAATATCTTGAGATCTCAAGTTCAATTAAGATTTATAACTTCATGATCATAAGATTAAATTCTCGAGATCCGAATTTCAATAACGATTAATATCTCGAGATCTCAAGTTTAATAAAGATTTATAACTTCAAGATCATAAGATTAAATTCTCGAGATCCAAATTTCAATAACGATTAATATCTCGAGATCTCAAGTTTAATTAAGATTAGTATCTCAAGATCATACGACTAAGATCTCAAAATACTTAGTATCAATCAATTAATAATTATGTACACGTCGTAATTACATTTACTTGCATTGATTCCATATTATAAAATATAAAATTAATTAATAATGTGAAATAATTTATCAGTCGTTCCTCGGTCACGTTACATCTTGAGGCGCTGTAACAACAAGGGTTGTAGGAATAGGATGTGTGTTTTGTTGTTGAGTTTTTGGAGGCTCTTGTTGTTGTTGAGACTCTAGTTGTTGACGTTCTCGTTCAGCGATTTGTTTATCGCTTAAATCGGAAAATATATTTATTAAATTATTCACGCCAATCATATAACCATCTTCATGATTACCGACCACCCATGAGTTTGCATGGCTGATATTCATATTTGCTGGCAAAATTAATGTCTTCGCAAAATCTATTAACCACACGTTCGCATTGTTTTGATCATGAACAAATAATAAAGAGCTTCCAATTACCTGAAATTAAAAATGAGAGTTAATTTATTACATAAAAAGTAAATCTTTATAATGCAGCCTGCAGTTTGAAATTAATTATATTTTATATAATGAATTTCTGCCCATAACAAACAGGTAGAGAGTCAAATTATTTACACTCAATCTGTTCGTTGCAGGGCTAAAATAAATAGTTCTGTTTCTTATCACATGGTCAGCCAATTAAATGACTGAATCATTTAAGAACAGAAGTAGAGGTAGAGGTGTAAAAGACACTAATCAGAGTTATCTCCTCTGAAAGTAATGAATTTTATTATACAGCCAGACCCTGTAGTGAATGAAGTGAAGGTGTCATTTGCAGAGGGGAAAATATGTGCTTTTCAGAGGGCCTGGCATGCTGATAAGCGTATTTTTCCACTCAGTGAGGAAGGCAAAGTAAACCACCTCACTCCTCGTTTTACTTAGTAAAACCTCTACAGGTTCAAACCAGCCTTTTGGCTGTTGACCTAAACAACAATAATGAATTTATATACGAGGTATGTTCATAAAGTAAGTTCCGTTTTGAAATAAAAAATCTGGTGTGAAACACTCACACAACTTTCTCTTGCCAATGCAAATAATTAACAATAAACCTAACATTAGTATTAAAACATTAGAAATGAACAAAAACTAACCTCAAAAACATAACCTTATTTTAATCATGAGTGAATGACGCAAAATGACAATCGAACTCAGTTTGGCTTAAAAATACGGAAAATCACGCTTTCACGCTAAACTAGGCTCTGTAGAGAAAAATGCTCTAAACAAAAGTTGTAGATCTTTTAATTTTCTATAAATTTAATTATATACACTTTTGTCGTAAAATGCATACTAAGACCGAAATGTTAAAAAAATCGATTTTTCTCACGTTTTCGTGAGAAAAAAAAACAGAAAATCGCAAATTACCGCTAAACTAAGCGTTATACAAAAAAATGTTTGAAACAGAAGTTGTAGGTTTTTAAATTCTCTACAACTTTTATTATATAAGTTTTTGCGCTAAAATTTATATTAAAGCCGTAATCTTAAAAAAACAACGTTTTTACGTGAAAACAGCCTCACCGAGAATTTCAGCAAACATGGCGCCTACCCTATCTTGTAGAGAATAAAAAATTGAGTAAAATAGGCGATTTTAAAAAAAATCGTAGGACCAGTTTTTGAGAAAATCGCAAAAAACTGAAAAATTATACGAATAAACTACTACTTCCGGTTGACCGATTTTGATGAAAATGTTCGTGTCGCGTCCGGTAGTGGTATGTAACTTAAGTTTCAAGTTTCAAGTTCGTACGATGTTCCGTTCTTGAGATATTCTGTTCACACACAGACACACACACACACACACACACACATACAGACACACACACAGACCAATCGCTAAAAACATGTTTTTTGGGTTCAGGGGGTCTGAAAACGTATAGATCCGGTGAAAACTCGATTTCGAAAAATCGACATGAAAACAATACTTTCCTTCCTATATATTCATATAGGCAAGAGAAAGTAAAAAGAACAAGTTCAGATACAACAATGAAATTTATTTCATAAAAATCTACAAATCTTAAACTATTTTTCGACATAACTCCCATGATTTTCCAGGCATTTGCCATAGCGTGGTACAAGCTTTTGTATACCCTCTTCATAGAATGCTGCCTCCTGTGTAGTCAACAAAGAGGTAACTTGTTCTTTCAGCTCTTCATTGGTGTTCAACTGCTGACCGCCAAGGAAAGACTTCAGATGCAGAAATAAATGAAAGTCGCTAGGAGCGAGGTCAGGGCTGTTCAGAGGATGGTTGAACAAGTACCAGCCAAAGTCCTGAAGGAGTCTTTTTGTCTCATTCGCAGTGTGCGGTCAGGCATTGTCACGAATGAAAACCACGCCTTTCGTGAGCATTCCTCGGCGCTTGTTCTGTATTGCGCGGCGCAGTTTCTTGAGAATCTCGCAGTAAACTTCTTTATTGATTGTTTGACCTTGCGGCAAAAAATCAATCAGTAAAATTCCTTTTCTATCCCAAAACACTGAACACATGACTTCTTGAGGTGTCAAGATTTGTTTAGGTTTAACTCATACAGGCGACTACGCAGGCGGCAGCATTCTATGAAGAGGGTATACAAGAGCTTGTACCACGCTATGGCAAATGCCTGGAAAATCATGGGAGTTATGTCGAAAAATAGTTTAAGATTTGTAGATTTTTATGAAATAAATTTCATTGATGTATCTGTACTTGTTCTTTTTACTTTCTCTAGCCTATATGAATATATAGGAAGGAAAGTATTGTTTTCATGTCGATTTTTCGAAATTGAGTTTTCACCAGATCTATACGTTTTCAGACCCCCTGAACCCAAAAAACATGTTTTTAGTGATTGGTCTGTGTGTGTGTGTGTGTGTGTGTGAACAGAATATCTCAAGAACGGAACATTGTACGAACTTGAAACTTAAGTTACATACCACTACCGGACCCGACACGAACATTTTCATCAAAATCGGTCAACCGTAAGTAGTAGTTTATTGGTGTAATTTTTCACTTTTTTGCGATTTCTCAAAAACTAGTCCTACGATTTTTTTAAAAATGGCCTGGTATACTTAATTTTTTATTCTCTACAAGATAGGGTAGGTGCTATGTTTGCTGAAATTCTCGGTGAGGCTGTTTTTACGTAAAGAAATTGTTTTTTTAAGATTATGGCTTTAATATGCATTTTAGCGCAAAAATGTACATATTAAAAGTTGTAGAGAACTTAAAATCCTACAACTTTAATTTAAAACATTTTTTTGTCTAACGCTTAGTTTAGCGGTAATTAGCGATTTTCTGTTTTTTTTCTCACGAAAACGTGTGAAAAATCGATTTTTTAAAGATTTCGCCCTTAGTATGCATTTTACGACAAAAGTGTATATAATCAAATTTATAGAAAATTAAAAGATCTACAACATTTATTTAGAGAATTTTTCTCTACAGAGCCTAGTTTAGCGTGAAAGAGTGATTTTCCGTATTTTTAAGCCAAACTGAGGTTGATTTTAATTTTGCGTCTTTCATAAATGATTAAAATATATATGATTGGCAAGAGAAAGTTGTGTGAGTGTTTCACACCAGATTTTTTTATTTCAAAACGGAACTTACTTTACGAATGTACCTCGTATTATTACAGTAGAGTCGAAAATCCGAATCAATCGGGACCATAGGTTTAGTCACTTGAGTCACGAGTTTGCCCTTGTTTGCAACGAGGGGTAAAGGGGGGAAAGCATCAGTGCGCATGCGCAACTGCTTTAGTTTCAGTACGACAAACATAACAACTTATATTATACCCAGCTAGTGATGTTACATCTTATAGGCCTATTAGCCTGTTGCCGGTCCTTTCTAACGTGTTTGAAAAATTATTTTTAACGTGATTGAAACCTCTTTAACCGAGTTCAATCTGATACCAGATCATCAATTTGGTTTTCAAACTGGCCATTCTACAACTGAACAGGTTCATAGGATTGTTCATGCGATCACTGTATGTTTAGAAAATAAAGAATATTGTTCTGCAGCATTTTTGGACGTCATGCAGGCATTTGATAAGGTGTGGCGCATTGTGGTCTGTTATATAAATTAAAAATGTTTTTACCACAACCCTTTTATCTACTACTAAAATCATACTTAGAACATCAAGTTTTTCAAGTTAAATTTCAAGAGGAGCTTTCATCTTTTTACAACATTGAATCTGGAGTGCCTCAGGGTTCAGTTCTTGGACCAGTACTATACGCTTTGTTTACTGCCGATGTACCCGAATCCGACGGTGTAATTACAGCTACTTTTGCGGATGATACAGCGATTCTGGCTTGTTGTGAAGACCTGCATACAGCTTCGGATAAACTCCAGAACCAATTAAACGATATTTTATTGTAGCTTCAGAAGTGGCGGATAAAAGTGAATACAACGAAGTCTAGTCATGTCACATTCAGCATGAACCAGAGAGTTTGTCCTCCAGTGCGACTGGATGAAATATTGCCTCAAGAAAGTGATGTGAAATATTTAGGTTTACACCTAGACAAAAGATTAACATGGAAGAAACACATTATGATGAAACACAAAGAATTAGATGTAAAATTTAATAAACTATATTGGTTGCTAGGCAGAAAGTAATCTCTCTCATTGGAAAACAAAATAGCAATGTACAAAGCTATGCTCAGCCCAGTCTGGAAGTACGGCCTTCAACTATGGGGGACTGCTAGTAACAGTTATATAAATATTATTCAAAGGTTTCAGAATAAAGTATTAAGAAATTTGATAAATCCTACTTGGTATGTAAGAAACACTGAAGTGCACAAGTACTTAAACATTCCATTTGTTAAAGAAGAAATAAGAAGGCTCAGCGAAAAATATCACGTAAAATTGTCATCACATATAAATCATTTGGCTTTGAATTTACTAAATAATAGTGAAACCACCAGACGTTTGAAACAGCATCATGTTTTGCATCTACGTGACAGATTATAGAGAGATTAAAACTAAATAAAGAAAATAACACACTAAAATAATTAAATAAAAAATAAAAATAATTTTTTTTTTTTTTTTTAGCTTTTATTTGTTATTGGGAACTGTACATTGTTGACAACTACCCAATTTGATCGCTGCTTTTTGCTGTATTTTTTTTTTTTTTTTTGACTTGGATTAGACATGAGTTTGAACAGGGACCCCCAGTAGAGTTTGCTCATGGATGGCTGTCAACTGGTCACCATACAAAGTCGCTTGCCCAACCGTTGTTACTTTACAAATAATAGCGACTTTCTACCAGCTGACTAACTGGGCTGGCCCGAAGGCCAAAAAAATAATTAACATAAATAACTAACAGGTTAACGTTTTATTAATACAAATGACTCTAAAAAACAATTAAGAATGAAAAAAATCTGGTGTGAAACACTCACACAACTTTCTCTTGCCAATGCAAATAATTAATAATAAACCTTACAATAGTAATAAAACATTAGAAATAAATAAAAAACTAACCTCAAAATCATAACCTTATTTCAATCATGAGAGAAACACGCAAAATGAAAATCAACCTCAGTTTGGCCTAAAAATACGGAAAATCAATCTTTCACGCTTAACTAGGCTCTGTAGAGAAAAATGCTTTAAACAAAAGTTGTAGAACTTTTAATTCCCTATAAATTTTATTATATACACTTTTGTCGTAAAATGCATTCTAAGGCTGAAATCTTAAAAAAATCGATTTTCACACGTTTTCGTGAGAAAAAAACAGAAAATCGCTAATTACTGCTAAACTAAGCGTTATACAAAAAAATGTTTGAAATAAAAGTTGTAGAATTTTACATTCTCTACAATTTTTGTTTTATAACGTTTTGCGCTAAAATGCATATTAACGCCGCAATCTTAAAAAGAAAATGTTTTTACGTGAAAACAGCCTCACGCAGAATTTCAGCGAACATGACACCTACCCTATCTTGTAGAGCATAAAAAATGTAGTAAACCAGGCGATTTAAAAAAAAATCGTAGGACCAGTTTTTGAGAAAATCGCAAAAAAGTGATAAATTATACGAATAAACTACTACTTCCGGTTGACCGATTTTGATGAAAATGTTCGTGTCGGGTCCGGTAGTGGTATGTAACTTAAGTTTCAAGTTTGTACGATGTTCCGTTCTTGAGATATTCTGTTCACACACACACACACACACACACACAGACCAATCGCTAAAAACATGTTTTTTGGGTTCAGGGGGTCTGAAAACGTATAGATCCGGTGAAAACTCGATTTGTTAAAATCGACATGAAAACAATACTTTCCTTCCTATATATTCATATAGGCAAGAGAAAGTAAAAAAATAGTTAAAATTGTATAAAATGTATTTTTAGTTGCTTTGTTTTATGAAAGGGCTTTAATGGAAGCCCTCGCCTTCATGTTATTTTGTATTATGTCATTCACTTATAGTAACTTCTTACTAATTATTGTGTATATTTATTTAAAAAAAACAAATGTAGTTGTTACTTTAGCCACAATCACTAATTACTTTTGTGTTTGTTTATAATTTTTATTCAATCATAACAGCTATTAAAATATTTCTCAGCTGTTTATTTGTTTCCATTGTTGTGTGCGTTGTATACGCTAACGCGGCCGGCACAATCTTGAGAGAACACCATGATTGTACCGCGTTAACAACATGGAGAACGCCATGGGCACAATTCACAATAAGAAAATTAAATTTTTCTTTACATCTCCCTCCCTAAGGAAGGTAAAACAAGATGATCTCTTATTTATTCTCTTCTTGATTCATTATTATTATTTTTTCTCTTTACAGATTCCAAGTCATGTTTACAACATGCCTTTGAATCTGTAAAAGCATTATTTGGTAATTATTTACTTATACAACACCAAACCAATTTGAACCATTTTGTTTAAAATCGATTTTTTTACTTTCTCTTGCCTATATGAATATGTAGGAAGGAAAGTATTGTTTTCATGTCGATTTTAAGAAATCGAGTTTTCACCGGATCTATACGTTTTCAGACCCCCTGAACCCAAAAAACATGTTTTTAGCGATTGGTCTGTGTGTGTGTGTGTGTGTGTGTGTGTGTGTGTGTGTGTGTGTGTGTGTGTGTGTGTGTGTGTGTGTGTGTGTGTGTGTGCGCGCGTGCGTGTGTCTGTGTGTGAACAGAATATCTCAAGAACGGAACATCGTACAAACTTGAAACTTGAAACTTAAGTTACATACCACTACCGGACCCGACACGAACATTTTCATCAAAATCGGTCCACCGAAAGTAGTAGTTTATTCGTATAATTTTTCACTTTTTTGCAATTTTCTCAAAAACTGGTCCTACGATTTTTTTTTAAAATCGCCTGGTTTACTCCAATTTTTTATTCTCTACAAAATAGGGTAGGCGCCATGTTTGCTGAAATTCTGCGTGAGGCTGTTTTTACGTAAAAACATTTTCTTTTTAAGATTGCGACTTTAATATGCATTTTAGCGCACAAATTTATATAATAAAAGTTGTAGAGAATTTAAAAACCTACAAATTTTATTTCAAACATTTTTTTGTATAACGCTTAGTTTAGCGGTAATTTGCGATTTTCTGTTTTTTTCTCACGAAAACGTGAGAAAAATCGATTTTTTAACATTTTGGCCTTAGTATGCATTTTACGACAAATGTGTATATAATAGAATTGATAGAAAAATAAAAGATCTACAACTTTTATTTTGAGCATTTTTCTCTACAGAGCCTAGTTTAGAGAGAAAGAGTGATTTTCCGTATTTCTAAGCCAAACTGAGTACGATTTTCATTTTGCGTCTTTCACTCGATTATTTTTTTTTTTTTTTTTTTTTTTTTTTAACGTCCGACTGTTTTGCAAATTGCTGCTAATGCAGACGGTGAAGGATGAAATGAATTTTTTGTAACGTATGAAAAAATGCCATGCCCGAGTGGGATTCGAACCCAAGACCGCGTGATGAGAGGCGAGCACGTTACCAACATCGCCAACGCGGCCGGCACTCATGATTAAAATAAGGTTATGTTTTTGAGGTTAGTTTCTTTGGTTATTTCTAATGTTTTATTACTAATGTTAGGTTTATTGTTAACTATTTGCACTGGCAAGAGAAAGTTGTGTGAGTGTTTCACACCAGATTTTTTTAGTATGCTGAATCCGAATATGAACTTATTTTTGCGCACAAACTGTGAAATTAATTATAGGCCCTTTTATATTAGGTATAATAACGACATAACCTCACTTTCCCGCAACGTTGTCAAATTTATGCCGTGATATTTCAATGTATGTATAAATTTTAAAATACAAAATACATTTATTGATAGTAAAGTTAATAAATATTGATTAATAAACATGAATACAAATAACGTAAATATATAAACAACGTAAATACTATGAAAAACCTAAAATAATATACTAATCTAATGACGTCATAAAAATCAAACCATTATACGCCGTGACGTCATTACATTACTATGTCATTTTATGTTATTCATAGTAGGTATTTACGTTGTTTATATATTTACGTTATTTGTATTCATGTTTATTGATCAATATTTATTAACTTTACTATCAATAAATGTATTCCTTATTTTGAAATATATACATACATTGAAATATCACGGCATAAATTGACAACGTTCCGGGAAAGTGAGGTTATGTCGTTATAAGATATAAAAGGGTCTATAACTAATTTCAGAGCGGTTTGCGCTGAAAAATACGTAAGTTCATATTCGGATTCAGCCATAGATGTACAAACACAATGGATTGATATGTGGACGGTCGGAATTCGGTCCAGTCGGGTCGGGCGCTTCCCCCACCCCTGGTTGGCAAGACGCACGGCAACTGCATTATTTTAAATGGCGCAACCGCCACGTTGTGGTTGTTTTAAAGGCTCACTCGAATATTATATATGTATGGCATTATTTAAGTAGTATGAAGGTGAAAAAGGATAGATTACACTTAGATGTAACATCAAATATTTATACACAAAAGAAAAAACATTACACATTACTAAACAAAATTAACTTTGTACATTTCTGTCGAAACCCTAACTTGGTTGAATTAGCAGTATTTGTTTTCTCTCAAACTAAATGATGGCACACAATTTTAAGGAATACATTACCAATGAGTTTAATTAGGATAAGTTGATGATTGATTTAACCAAAGTCATTATTACCTACATGGCATTTAAATACTGAATCCTTTAAATACATTAATGTTTTCGCAACTGTGAATTTGGTGTTAGGCTTACTAAACTGGCCTGACTGGTGAAATACAAAGCTGTACATAAATTTCACAATTTTTATTAGGCTACATCTTCAGATGCCCTTAACAATTTTCCCCTTGATACAAAATCAGTTAAGTGTGTGTATCTACCAGAGTTTTCATTTCTTGTCAATAGTAAATTCACAACATTCCTCACATTTTAGTCTTTTCTGAATAACCTTAACTACAAAATTTCAGATATAATACAAAATGTTATCTTTGTAATAAGATTCCTCATAGTTATTCAAAATGTTTGCTATTTCTAGTAAGTCATAGTCAGTATTATATTCTTCTACTATTTTATCTACCACTGCACATTCTGAGAAACTTAAAACTGAACTCTGATGGTTTGGGTCAAATTGTAAACAATTATTGCTCTTAGTTGATGGCCTTACACTATTTCTAAACATTATTTTTCTAACAGCCCATTGAAACTGCCTAACGTTGGGATTATTATTATGACCACTTTCACTTCTAACATAAGAAAAAAATAGTTCTACATGGTCTTGTGACAACTTATAACTAAGTACTTATAATCGTTAATAGCTAACAATCTGTCTCTTAACTTTTGAATAGAGCATGTATCACTTAAAAACCAATGGCAAATGTTTTCCTTGGAAGATGTAAAATAGAAATACCACAAATTTTTAATTTTGATAAGTAATTTGAAGTATTAGACAGCATTTTATCATCATAATTTTTTGATGCTTACTAGTAGACGTTCAACATACCGGTAAAATTAAATTCCGCTTCCTTTCTTGTGTCTGTTCGTACAGTTGTACGCAACGCATGATACTACCATAGTAAATGGGTGGATTATCGGAACAACAGTAAAATATTAACAAGCTAGGTTGTAATAAACAAAACGCGTCATGATAATCACGGCGGCATGGAGAAGCGTCTCAAATCTCTCGTAGCAGCTGTTGTTGCCAACCGGTGGTGGGGGGAGCGCGTGGTGGCTAGACCGTTTTCGAGCGCGCTGAGCCACTACTGTTAGCGATCCAGTGTGTTTGTAAATCTTTGGATTCAGCATACAAAAAAGTATCAATTTTAAACAAAATGGTTCAAATTGGTTTGGTGTCCTATAAGTAAACAATTACCAAATATATAAATATATATAGTTAATATATGCTTAATATATGTTAATATCTGGGTTTACATCTAGATCGAAGACTCACGTGGAGAAGTCATATATGGGCGAAACGAAAGCAACTTGGGCTGAAGTTACGTCAATTATTCTGGCTCTTAGGCAGTAGGTCTCAACTCTCCCTTGAAAATAAAGTACTCGTATACAAAGTAATACTCAAACCAATTTGGACGTATGGGTTAGAGCTATGGGGTACAGCTAGTTCATCAAATATAGAAATACTGCAGCGCTTTCAATCAAAATGCCTGAGACTGATCACTGCAGCCCCATGGTACGTAACAAATGAAATACTACACAATGACCTAAACCTGCTCTTCATAAAAGAAGAAATTAAACAACATAGCGAAAAACATTTACAAAAACTAGAAGACCACCAGAATCAGTTAGCGATTAACCTCCTTGACAACAGCGAAGATACTTACAGACTGAAACGCTTTAAACCACTGGACTTACCTCTACGATTTTGTTAGTCATTTAAATTTTTTTTCATCTTTTCTACTTCAACTCCTAATCACCAGCATCTCATAATTGGCGTCGTTTTTCATCTCTACCATCGTCATTGTCATCTCCAACTTCAGCACTTTGTGTTTCGGGATGTTGATTCACGGTTCATCCAGTTTGATTTTGTATAGATATATTTTTTGTTTCTTCACAGTTTGGTCTTTCTCAAACACACCACTGAGTGTCGTTTGTGTTTTTAATTCTAAGGACATTGCTCAGATTTTCTCATATTTGCTTAAAGTTATTGTATTTATTAACTGATTGCAAAAGAAAAACTATACTGTTAAAAAAAATATATGCAACTTGGCAGGAAAAAAATATAAATATAAGTTGAATACATATTTACCTCATGTGTAGTGAAAAAATCAGAAACTTCTAGTGTTGCTTTTATGGCCTTTAACCTCTGCAGGTACTTTGGCTGAAAGAAGAAAACAATCAAATGTTACAAATTAAAACTAACATCAAATCTTAAAATAAAATGAATGCAATGTTATATGAAGGAGAGATTGCACGATGGTTTCAACTCAAAATTTCGATTTTTGGTTTTTTATATTTTTCAATATTTTAGGTCTAGATCTACCAGAAAAAAACATTAAATTACGTCAAAAAATTTTTTTTTATAAAAACTTAAGTTTTTATCAGGTTTACACAGAAAAATTATCATGTTATTAAGAACTAATATTTTTTCATAATTTTGTACTGCTAGTTTTAGTGCAAAGAGAATTTTAGTTTTTAAAATATCTGCATCACGGTTTTTAATATTCTCAGCTGTTAAATAATTTAATTCTCAGCACTAGGTTCAGCTTTCTAAACAACTGCTGATGGGAAATTTACTTGTTTTTGTACATAGTTTTTTATTTGTACCTTCTTGTTTCTTACCTTTGCTCGTAAATTAAAATTTTTAACACTAAGGTACATTTTTCTCAGAAACCAATAAATCTACCAGGCTGAAATTTTTACCAGTTAATTATCTTGTATATCCACATATACTGAAATTTTTGTGACTTCCTTAGGTGCTCCAAAAATTAGTAATACGCAAAACACGTGGAAAACAATGTAAAAATTTTAAAAACAATGGTATGGTACAAAGATTAAATTGAAAAAATGTCAGTAGCTCGAGAAGAAACTCTATACCTATAATGTGTAAAGTTTAATTTCCCTATCTTTTACCAATTCTATGAAAATTGTACCTAAAAATAGCAAATTTAACATTAGCGGGATATAAAGTACTGTCTCCCCTTAAACCTTAAAATGGCCTCCACGATCACCTGACCTCACGCCATCAGACATTTTTTTTTTGGCAACAAACTATTAAGAATACTCCGTAACGTTACGAGACACACTAGAAAAGAATGGATTCGTCGAGCGAAATTGTGTATTGAACAAATAGGGGGCCACTTTGAGCACCTTTTGTAGTTAAATCTTTTTTTTTTGTTTTTTAGCTTTTATTTTTTATTGGGAACTGTACATTGTTGACAACTACCCAATTTGATCGCTGCTTTTTTTTGACGTAGATTAGACATGAGTATGAACAGGGACCCCAGTAGAGTTTGTCCATGGATGGCTGTCAACTGGTCACCATACAAAGTCGCTTGCCCAACCGGTGTTACTTAACAAATAATAGCGACTTTCTACCAGCTGACTGACTGGGCTGGCCCGAAGGCCCAGTTAACTAATAACTAAAACTTTATGGTGTTTTTAAACTAAAATTCATTAATTTTATGTAAATCTACAATACTGAATGAACAATCAGCTGTTATTTCCAACCTATGGACAAAATTAGTTAGTATTTCATGCTGTTAAAGTTTTTTCACAATTATGTTCGTTTTGTTTTTAAATAAAGTTAAATTTCCATATATAGTATTCAATTAGGCTAGTGGGGCATATCCTAAGACATCCAGGTATTGGGCTATCAATAATGGAGGGTAACATTGAGGGAGTAAATTGTAGAGGGAGGCAAAGATTAGATTATATAAAGCAAATTACAAAAGATGTAGGGTGTTACAGGTATGTAGATATGAAACGACTTGCGCAAGATAGAACAGGTTGGAGAACTGCATCAAACCAGTCGAGAGACTGATGACAAAAAAAAAAAGTATTCAATTATTTTTTATATAATTTACATGAATCTTTTCAGAATTAAATTTTCTACAAATCTTATTATTAAAAATAAAGCTTAATTTTAACAATTCACCAAAGTAATTTCACGTTAAAGACAAACGAGTTATTTTGCAGCCCCAATTCTAGTGTTTTATGTAAGGTATCTTTAAAACTGATGAAGGTACAATAATGGAACCAATTTTATTCAGTTTATCAGGTAAAAATAGTCTACATAAGAAACCATCAGATTTCTTTTTTTATTACAGCCTTAAAACTGTCTACATGGTGTCACTTCACCGAGGGTAATGAATTCTCAGCGAAATTTTTGACCCTGAATAACTCGCTAACGAACCGTTTTCGGACCTATGTTTATATGAACTTCTTTCTTATTTTTAGCTATACGAGGTGTGGCTATTAAATAACGAGACTGATGTAAAAAAATTTATTTTTATTTTATACTTAATCAATTATTGTCACCTTCAATATACACTTCTTCTCTATCCGTACAACGCTCTATGCGAATTTGAATTGTTGGAAACAGTGCTAGAAGTCATCTTCTGTCAGCTCCTTCAGGACACGTGCCGCTTTCTCTTTTACAGCTTCCACAGACTCAAATCTTGTCTCTTTTAATGCAGATTTCACCTTAGTGAACAGGTAGAAGTCACATGGTGCAAGATCTGGTGAATAAGGTGAATGTTCTAACACTGAGATGCTATACTTGGCTAGGAACCTCTTGACAGACAACGCGGAATGAGCTGGTGAATTGTCTTGGTGGAGAACCCATGATTTCTCCTTCCACATTTCGGGGTGTTTTTTCCTTACTCTTTGACGTAGTTTAAAAGTACATCAAGGTAGTAATATTGATTAATTGTTTGACCTTCAGGAACCCAGTGAAGGTACACAATCCCAAAGATATCACAAAAGACAATCATCATTGCTTTAAATTTTGAATTGCTCATTCAAGCTTTTTTGGCTCTCAATGAAATTCGGCTCTTCCAATGCATGGATTGGCGCTTCGTTTCTGGATCATAAGTTTCATGACATGTTATTATCGTTTCCGAAAAATTTGGGTCATTTTAAATCGCGTACAAAGTGTCAGTACAACATTTTTGCGAGCTTCATTTCAAACATTTTCGAGCGGCAGGTGTCCTGAAGGAGCTGACAGTAGATGACTTCCAATACTGTTTTCAACAATGGAAAATTCACATGGAACGTTGTAGGGATAGAGAAGTCACCTTCAATATACATATTGAAGGTGACAATAAGTGATGTATAAAAAAAATAAAAATAAAATTTTTTACATAGTCAGTCTCGTTATTTAATAACCACACTTTGTAGAATGAACTACTAAGAGATTTCCGTATAGTTCAAAATCAGAAAATTTTATTTTTGATTTATCTACCTTAATTTAAAAATTATTGAAATAAAACAAAATTATACCTCGATGAAGTCAAGATGAGCAGCTACTTTAATAAATGATTAAAAATACTTACAACAGCGTGTGGAAATCCAGCAGTGAAGTCCTCAAAACACCCAAGTATTTGTTCTCGTGTTTTAGTCGTTTTGAAATCTTTACTAGACTTTCCATCACTTTTCTTGATCCCTTCTATTCTAAAACCGAGTGTTGCAGTCGATGAAATTGTCTCTCTCCAAACCATATACCTGGAACATTTTAATCATCAAAATACCAATCAGATAATTTTGTTTTTTGTTTTTTTCTTCTTTTTTTGCGCCCTGGAGACACCAGGAGGAGTATAGGACATGTCATCAGATATAACACCTGAAATACATATAAGAATCACACAATGCATCACTACTATCAAGAAAGAAATTCTTGTACACTATAAAAAGTTTCACCGATCAAGTAATTTTTCAGATTTTTTTTAAAGGAATTCAAATCCTCACAACATTTTAAAAATTGGGGTAATTTATTCATGAATTTTCTCCCTGCATAAGTAGGTTTTTGTTCAAACAATTTTGTGGAGTGATTAACCACATAATAATCATTCCTGTTTCTCGTGTTATGATTGTGAACATTGAAATTCTGCATAAAATTATTTTGCCTAACATACATAAGCACCTCAAAAATGTAGAGAGAGGGAACTGTAAGCAATTTAAGCTCCTTAAATAGTGGTGTGGATCAGGTTAGCTGGTTAGCTCCCACCATACACCTAATAGCTTTCTTTTGAATTTTAAAAACCCTATTCATATTACCCATGCTAGAATTACCCCATACTAAGATACCATAACGGATATGAGACAGAATGAGGCCATGATAAGCTGCCATTAAATTTTTTATCATTTAATCTGGCAATTTGTTTTAGTGCAAATACCCCAGATGATATTTTACTACAAACTAGATTGGTATAGAAGTCCCACGACAAAGATCTATCTAGAGTTACTCCCAGGAACTTCACTGTTTTTACATGCTCTAAACTATTATTATGAATAAATACATCCACTTCTCTACTTTCTTTAACGTTATGTTTATTTTTACTTTCTCTGGCCTATATGAATATATAGGAAGGAAAGTATTGTTTTCATGTCGATTTTTCGAAATCGAGTGTTTGAAATCGAGTTGGTCTGTGTGTGTGTGTGTGTGTGTGTGTGTGTATGTGTGTGTGTGAACAGAATATCTCAAGAACGGAACATCGTACGAACTTGAAACTTGAAACTTAAGTTACATATCACTACCGGACCCGACACGAACATTTTCATCAAAATCGGTCAACCGGAAGTAGTAGTTTATTCGTATAATTTTTCGCTTTTTTGCGATTTTCTCAAAAACTAGTCCTACGATTTTTTAAAAATCAACTGATTTACTACATTTTTTATGCTCTACAATATAGGGTAGGCGCCATGTTTGCTGAAATTCTGCTTGAGGCTGTTTTTACGTACAAACATTTTCTTTTTAAGATTGCGGCTTTAATATGCATTTTAGCGCAAAACGTTATATAATAAAAGTTGTAGAGAATGTCAAGTTCTACAACTTTTATTTTCAAACAAAAGACGCAAAATGACAATCGAACTCAGTTTGGCTTAAAAATACGGAAAATCACGCTTTCACGCTAAACTAGGTTCTGTAGAGAAAAATGCTCTAAACAAAAGTTGTAGATCTTTTAATTTTCTATAAATTTAATATACACTTTTGTCGTAAAATGCATACTAAGACCGAAATGTTAAAAAAATCGATTTTTCTCACGTTTTCGTGAGAAAAAAAAACAGAAAATCGCAAATTACCGCTAAACTAAGCGTTATACAAAAAAATGTTTGAAATAAAAGTTGTAGGTTTTTACATTCTCTACAACTTTTATTGTATAAATTTGTGCGCTAAAATGCATATTAAAGCCGTAATCTTAAAAAAACAATTTCTTTACATGAAAACAGCCTCACCGAGAATTTCAGCAAACATGGCGCCTACCCTATCTTGTAGAGCATAAAAAATGTAGTAAACCAGGCGATTTTTAAAAAAATCGTAGGACCAGTTTTTGAGAAAATCGCAAAAAAGTGAAAAATTATACGAATAAACTACTACTTCCGGTTGACCGATTTTGATGAAAATGTTCGTGTCGGGTCCGGTAGTGGTATGTAACTTAAGTTCCAAGTTTCAAGTTCGTACGATATTCTGTTCTTGAGATATTCTGTTCACACACACACAGACCAATCGCTAAAAACATGTTTTTTGGGTTCAGGGGGTCTGAAAACGTATAGATCCGGTGAAAACTCGATTTCGAAAAATCGACATGAAAACAATACTTTCCTTCCTATATATTCATATAGGCAAGAGAAAGTAAAATGAGTTAAACACGTTATCAACGTAATTTTTTGTTTACTTTTTAATGGAAAACAACCAATGTCCATTATGTATAGAATGAACCAATTAATTACCAATGTCAGCCAGCTGCATTAAAATATTATTGCAAGGACAACCAAACACAACATTGGTTATCAGATACCATAATTTCTTCATGCAAAATAACCAGTGTCATAATTGGTTATTATTGCAATAAAAATTTTCTAAATGAAGTTCTTTAGCAATAAGAACCAATGTACAGTCCAGCCTCTCTTAGTTTGCTCCTAATGTAAACAAATAATGACGTCACTGAGCATGTGCATTATATCAAAATATTTACACGCTGATTAAAAAGTAACAACAAAATACTTTCAAAAGTATTTAAATACAAAATACTTTTAAAAGTATTTTTATAAATGAAATTGTTAGGCCTACATCATTTCATGACTGATGTTTTTAGTACTTTAAATGCTTTTAATTTAAAAAATAGTTAACTTAATAGGAATACGACATCCATAAAGTCGCGGACTCTAGCCTGCAGCCTGTAGTAGGTGGCTTTTTTTTTTTTTTTTGTTGACAGTAGGAGCAAACTAACAATGGCTGAACTATAGACATTGGTTGTTTTTGCAGTGGCTTTTTTTTATTTTTGCTGCCATTGTAGTTGACTTAAGTGGAATTAACTGCCCATAACAGACAGGTGGAGTGTCAAATTATTTACACTCAATCTGTTTGTTGCAGGGCTAAAATAAATAGTTCTGTTTCTTATCACATGGTCAGCCAATTGAATGACTGAATCATTTAAGAGCAGAAGAGGTAGAGGTGTAAAAGACACTAATCAGAGTTATCTCCTCTGAAAGTAATGAATTTCATTATACAGCCAGACCCTGTGGTGAATGAAGTGAAGGTGTCATTTGCAGAGTGGAAAATATGTGCTTTTCAGAGGGCTCGGCATGCTGATAAGCGTACTTTTCCACTCAGTGAGGAAGGCAATGGTAAACCACCTCACTCCTCGTTTTACTTAGTAAAACCTCTACAGGTTCAAACCAGCCTTTTGGCTGATGACCTAAACAACAACAACAACAAGTGGAATTACTGGTGTTGTTTAAATTTTACACAGATCTTTCTTTGCTCTTTTCTCAAAACTATTTTTTTTTCTGACATTGGTTGTTCTTGTTCTACGGTACAGATATAAAGTTAACAATACCGTGTGACATACCTTGGTTTAGTGACACCTTTTAGTCGATGTTCCTCATCAGTCGGAGCATTCGGGTCTATCTGTATCATCTTCTCGTACATATCCTGAAAAAATAAAGTAAAATTATAGCTATAACACGCTAGTCTACAAAACCGAAACGTTCCGCGTTCGATTCCCAGCTAGGGTCTGTAAATTTTAGCACATTAAAATCACTGTTCTTCTTCAGGTGCCTTCTCCATTACGAAGGTTGGCTATCATCATGGTCAGTCGCACCTTGTCCACTGCTGCTCTGAAAAGGTCATGCAACGAGCAGTTAAACGCTTCTCTCAGGTTTCTTAACCAGGATATTCGTCTGCGTCCCACCGAGCGTTTACCAACGAGTTTCCCTTGAATTATGAGATGCAGAATCTCATATGTGGAGCCCCTCATGATGTATCCAAGGTATGTCAGTTTTCCTATCTTTATGCCCTGCAGGATTTCCAGCTCTTTCCCCATTCTTCTGAAGACCTCCATATTTGTGACCCTGTCCATCCATGGTATTCGAAGTATTCTCCACTGTTAAGCTACCAAAACCCACAGTAGTTGCTAACGACCAAGCTGTCGATGCAACTTTAAATAAACTAAAAAAAACTATTTTTAACATTTTTTTTTTATTCCTAATTTGTGTACGTTGCAATCTGTTCAATTTAGAACAATAAGCAACCCCATGACCCAATGAGATGAGGATGATGTGTATGACGTGTAATTGAGGTGTAGTCCAGTACAGACCCAAGCCGACCATTCCTGAGAGAGTATGGTTAATTAAACCCCAACCATAAAAAAACACCGGTAACCACTGTCTAGTATTCAAATCCATATAAAAGTAACTACCTTTACTAGAATTTGAACCAGGAACATTCATCTCCGAAAATCAGCTGAGACGAATGTTCCTGGTTCAAATCCTAGTAAAGGTAGTTACTTTTATACGGATTTGAATACTAGACAGTGGTTACCGGTAAACTTCGATGGTTGGGGTTTAATTAACCATACTCTCTCAGGAATGGTCGGCCTGGGTCTGTACAAGACTACACCTCATTTACACATCATACACATCATCCTCATCTCATTGGGTCATGGGGTTGCTTATTGTTCCAAATTGAACAGATTGCAACGTACACAAATTAAGAATAAAAAAAAATGTTAAAAATAGTTTTTTTTTAGTTTCAAAAATACATTTTTAGTGTCAGAACGATTTCTTATTTTTATGAACACAATAAAAATTATTTTTTAACAGGAAATTCAATTTGATGATACCACCCACGAGCTGACGCAGTTGCTAACAGGGCATGGTTGCTTTGGGGGATATTTGACTAGGTTCAAACTTTATCAAGTACCGAAATGTTAACTGTGCGATAGTGAAGAGGAGGAGTCCGTTTCACAAGTTTTTGAAAGATGTCCCTATTTTGGCCTCGACAGAATGGAGACATGTAAGAAAATAGGTGTTGCACAGTGGATCCTAGAGAGAGTAGGGGCAGCGATGGTGCAGGATGAGGAGAGCTGGAAGTTGGTCGCTCAGTTTGCGGAGAGGGTGGTTGGGAGACTGCAGAGGAAGGAGACATATGGAGATCAGCGGAATCGCCCTCTCCCACAGTGAATCAATCCTGCCCTGATGGCACCAACCAAAATTACCAATGGCACAAAAATTACGCATATATTTTTCTCTTTTGAAACCTATGTGGACCTACAGGTCCCAAATTTACGGTTCAACCAAACCCTCAAACTTGCAACTACGCTGGCCGCATTGGTGTAGTTCTCGCCTCTCATTATGCGGTCTTGGGTTCGAATCCCATTCAGGCACGGCATATTTTCATACATTACAAAAAATCATTTTATCCTTCACCGTCTGCATTAGCACCAATTGCAGAACAGTTGGACATTAAACAAAAACAAAAAAAAATTGCAACAAATTCAAGCATTCCAGTCAAAAACATTACGCCTAATACCAAAAGCACCTCTTTATGTTAGCAACAAAACCTTACATATAGATTTGAAAACACCACTTTTACAAAATTCCATCGAATACCTTGCTTACACGACAAGTCACACGAACATAAGAACCCACTAGTGCGTTCACTTTCCACCTTCCATTTACCTGATAATATCCCTAGACGCCTTAAAAGACGCTAGAGAAGAGACCTGCTAATTTGATATACAAATTTCATTCTTGGGGAGGCACCAATAGGGGCCCTACCCCTCCCATAGCCGGCCGCATTGGCGCAGTTGGTAACGTGCTCGCCTCTCATCATGCGGTCTTGGGTTCGAATCCCAATCAGGCACGGCATCTTTTCATACGTTACAAAAAAATCATTTCATCCTTCACCGTCTGCATTAGCAGTAATTGCAGAACAGTCGGACGTTAAACCAAAAAAAAAAAAAAAAAAAACTACCCCTCCCATGCCTATCATGTCATTTACATCACTGTCATAATAATCACATTTGCTTGTTGTAAAATTTTACAGTTGTAAATAAAGAATTAAAGAGAATAAAACAAAACTTAATTCACAAATAATAATAATATTATCAACAAACCTTCCTGAGTTTAGGCTTTTCTTTGGCTTTAGCTAGTTCTTCCTCCAGATAAGTTCGAACTCCAACTTTGCAGTCCATGACACAAGGGTTTGTAAAATCTCCAAGGAGATCTTGTAGTTGTAAATACATTGCTGTTTCTCCTAAAACAAAAACAATAATTTTGTACCTAAAAACTATATCCAGGAGACTCCAAAAAGGGATTTATTTAAAATTTTAATCCATGCAAAACTCAAAAAGAGTATAGGATGTCAGTATCAAAAAATTTTTCATCTCTTAAAAAGCATTGAACAGAAACATCACATAAAAGAATGTCATCATCAGTAATAATGAGAGGTACTCAGGGTAATGAGGCCTCAACTTGTGATTTGTACATTCAAAAGATTTGCTTATAGTTTATTTTTAAAAAACTGATTGCAAATAATGTTATTTTGAAAAAAAAAATCATTAATGTATAGGGTGATTCAAAACTATACGGCAATCTATTGGGATCTCATTCTGTAGCTAAAAATAAGAAAAAAAGTTCATATTTAAACATATGCCTGAAAACGCTTAGTTAGCGAGTTATGGCTAGCGAAAAATTTCACCTACAATTCTGTACCCTTGGTGAAGTAAGGCCGTATAAAAATGTTGAAGGTAGTTACAAAGATACAAATACTACTGTTTCTTATGTTTTTTAATCTGAAAAATTGAATAACATTGGTTGCAGAGCTGTAAATGGAATACTTTCAGAGATATCTTACATAAAACACAAGAATTGGTGCAAAGAAAAAACACATTTTTGTGTTTAACGTAAGATTACTTCCATAAATGGTAAATAAAGGTGTATTTTTTCTTAAATAAATTTGTAGAAAATTTAATTTTGAAAAGATTCATGTAAATTACTCAGGAAAAAATGAATAATAGATATTGATTCATTTTTTCCTGAGTAATTCACATGAATCTTTTCAGAATTAAATTTTCTACAAATTTATTTAAGAAAAAATACACCTTTATTTACCATGTATGAAAGTAATCTTATGTTAAACACAAAAATGTGTTATTTCTTTGCACCAATTCTTGTGTTTTATGTAAGATATCTCTGAAAGTATTCTATTTACAGTTCTTCAACCAATTTTATTCAATTTTCCAAATTAAAAACCATAAGAAATATTCGTATTTGTATCTTTACAGCTACCTTTAACATTTTTATACGGCCTTACTTCACCGAGGGTACAGAGTTCTAGGTGAAATTTTTCGCTAGCCGTAACTCGCTAACTAAGCGTTTTCAGGCATATGTTTATATGAACTTTTTTTTTTTATTTTTAGCTATAGAATGAGATCCCAAGAGATTGTCGTATAGTTTTGAATGACTTTCTATAAAAAAAACTTAAAAAAAAATTATGAAAAAGTGGTTAACCATTTTATTCGCCTTTTAATTTTTTTAAATTTTGGCTTTGTTTTAAAACAAAATCTTACTGTGTCGCACGCTAACAACTAGATTGTTGTTTATACTATAGATAACTTCACCGAATTTGTTTTCATGTTGTAAAATTTGCCGATGTGAAGCAATCGTAAATTTTCGGAATAGTCGTTGAATGATCCATCCAAACAGAAACAAACATAATTTTTAAGTTCATGAACACAGTGAAATTTAATTGGAGTATTATAGTTCCTCAAAATTTAAGGGGGTAGTCAACTCATGAAGATGATTTTTTTAAAATTTCAATTGTTTTTTGCATTTATTTGAAGTTTAAAATTTTCTGAATCACAATATTTGTTTACTTTGATTGTACATTGACAAAAAATTATAAAAACATCTGTTTAAAATAAATCTTACTAGCAAGGTGATTATTCCTTCAACTTTGGAAATGTGGTTTTTGTACGATAGTACATTCTTAGGAAATAAATATTTTGGTTTGTATTACTTTGGTTTATTTTTTAATTTTGGTTTGTAGATACTTGGATGATGTTTTTTTACGAATGTTCATAATTTCTTGCACTATTATCTGTGGAATGATTATTATAAAAACCTTAATAGGGATTTAGTTAAAAAATAATTTGTGAATGCATAAAATAAAGATTTTTGAAAATGTGGTTTTTCTTTAATAAAATTCTTGTAAGAAAAATACATACAAGCGCATACAACAAATAATAGACAGCAATTTCCTGTATTTTGTAGCATATAAATCATTTTGATATCTTTCTTGGTTCCTGAGATATTTGATTCCTCGTAAAAGCCCGCTTTTCCAACCCCACCCTTATATTAGGGGATGTAATTAATTTTTTGGCTTGGTTCAAATAGTAGATCATTACTAGTAAATTACTCTTTCATTTAAAATAAATAATGATAAACTATAGCCAGAAGTTTTGTTTTTCATTTTCTGGGTTGACTAACCCCTTAACACACATTAAAACATAAATAAAATATAATTTGGAGTTATTAGATTCTATAAAAGTAATTAATTCTTATTTCAAAATTCCGGTCCATCATCCGAGGTATCATGAGGTTTGCTAGTAGTTAAGAAAATCTTCTGGCCGCGTTACGAGCAGTGCCTAGATTAAGCTCATTAGTGAGATTATCACTTCACTGCATATGAGCCTGCAGGATAGTTACTTCGAAATGCCGCTCTAGGCTCTTCCATCTCCTCTGTCATTAGAAATGTTAGATTTAAAAATTAGAATTAGAAATTTTTAAAAAAAATCATAGGACCCGTTTTTTACAAAATCACAAAAAAGTGAAAAATTACATGAATAAACTTCTACTTCCGGTTGACCGATTTTGATGAAAATGTTTGTGTCGGGGTTAGTGGTATGTAAATTAAGTTTCAAGTTTCAATTTCGTATGATGTTCCGTTCTTGAGATATTCTGTTCACACACACACACACACACACACACATACACAAACCAATCGCTAAGAACATGTTTTGTGGGTTCAGGGGGTCTGAAAACGTGTAGATTTGATGAAAACTCGATTTCTAAAAATCGACATGAAAACAATACTTTCCTTCCTATATTAAATTCATATAGGCAAGAGAAAGTAAAAAATGGCTAAGGTTGTCACTGCATTAAAGCGACTGTAAACACAGAAAAAAGTGAAAGCTTGAGAACTGTCTATATTATACTGTGATAAAACATTAATTGAACAATTGAAATATATATTTCTAACCACCAGAATACGGTAACATAAAATTTTACGTCAAAATTTAAAACTTCCTGCTCCTACCATGGTAGATAAGGAATAGTCGATTCTTATATTTAAAACAGTCTTGCCAACTTAATCAGTTAATTCTCATATTCAATCTGTGTGTTCATTAATTTTTTCCCTGTTATTGTTTCCAAAATTTTAATTTCATTTTGTCTGTTATTTATTTCTAATATTTCTAAATTATTTTTATACTCGACATATTTATGTTTATTTTTGATCATGTGTTCAGTTACATTGGAAAATTTTCGATTTCCTTTTTTATAGTTTGAATAGTGTTCTGTAAACCGACAATCAACTGATTAAGTTGGCAAGACTTTTTTAAATTAGAAGAATCGACTATTCCTTATCTACCATGGTAGGAGCAGAAAGTTTTAAATTTTGACGTAAAATAAATTTTAATTTACTGAAGATGTGTACAAGATACACGAAAGCGCTATAAACATTGGTAAGTGTTTTATGTTACCGTATTCTGGTGGTTAGAAATATATATTTCAATTTTAAATAATACGGCTGTTTAAAAATCCTACATAGGATGTTTGATAAAACATTAATTGAACAATATATACCATCTCCATCTTCACAAGAGAGATATCCTTTGTACTCTGGAACATATGGCCTCAGCACATCTTTCATTAATACTTGAAAACAGAGCTGTTCCTTTGGACACAACTTTTTTAGAATAGTACCCGGTTCTGGACCAGCTTTGAAATTTCCTAAAACAATACACATATATTAATTAATATTATTTTATTAAACATTATTTTCCTTTGTTTGCACCACTACATAGCCTATATGATATATAATGAACAGCCAAAATCAAAACAAATTAAATGAAATAAAATAACACTCACCTCAGAGTATGGGAACTCCTCCCATGGCAGAACAGCGTGAAATATCTAGGGGTTGACCTAGATAAACGATTGACACTTCGACAGCACATTGACAGCAAGCTTAGCAAGGGTAGGGCCTTGTTCGCTTTACTCATCCCTTTGTTCCTCTCTCCTGCATACTCCTCAAAACTGAAACTTCTGATGTACTCCTCTATCCTACGTCCTTTCCTTTTGTACGGGTCACCGGTATGGTGGCCCTTTCTCTCCAAGTCCAACAAAAGACGTACTTCAGCATACCAGAACAAAGTCCTCCGGTGCATCACACAGTTCCACTATCTTATATCCAATCGCATCATACACGAACACCTTCTCTTCCCTTCTATGGAGGACTTTATTTACAATACCTCGAAACGGCTACACGACGCTGGGAAAACTGACGGACCCCAGATCATTCAGGACTTGTACCGACGCCCACATCCACCTGAAGTCTCTATGCCATTACCATTCCACGACTTTATCTAAATTCCAGTATGACCCACTTAACAAAATTTAGAGTTGCCACATTTTTATTCTGCCCTGTATTCCTCTTATTTGCCCATGCCCCTCCTACTTGTATGACTCACTCCCCCCAGTTGGTAGTTGTCCCCATGTTCCTATGCATAATCACTCCACTACGGTGAAAAGAGCCGCCATTTTAAATTAATAAACACTCAGAAGATAAAAAGGCCGGTGATTATGCCAAACTCTCCCTTTCCGTCTCCCCTGAAATCATAAACTAACCCCTACCTAAATTATACCTTTAGTCCACGTTCAGTAACATGCATGCCTTCCCCTCACCAAGATAATAGACCTCCCACAAAACTGAAAAAAGGCCACTGAAAAATAAAATAAAATAAAAGAGCCGCTCTTAAACCCACTTGTCCCTTAATTTAAATTTTCCACAAATAACTTCTACAAATAAATTACCTCCTTTCAAGTCCCAGTTCCAATGTCCCACGAACCAGAATCCTATTTCCTATTTAAACTATAAAATTCCCCCTAAATTTCTTGAGGTTGCAATTATTCTGTTATATTGTTTCCCGAGCGACCAGGTGTTCCTTAACACGATGTCGCCATCATAGGGCTTCTTAGCCCTCTCAACCAGGATTCAGGATTCAGGATTCAGTATTAAATTTATTCAAGATCTTTTGTCTCTCTCGGAGACATCATCAGAATTAAAATACACACATTAAACACATATAACATAAAACATTAAACCAATTATGGTCGAAGACCATATCAATTATTTTCTATTAACCGTGCCGTGTTATTCAGGTGAATAACCGCGCGCGGCATGGTTATTTTAAGTTAATTGACGTGGTCTTCGACCATAATTGGTTTAATGTTTTATGTTATATGTGTTTAAGGACCGTATGTACAGAGCATACAACTTCTCTGACACACTGAGGGTGGAAAGTTTTGATCGTCAGGAGTGGGCGGAGGGACAGCCAGTGATACTGGAAGGGGCTACCGTCTGGTATACTGACGGCTCAGTGATGAGCGGAAGAGCGGGATTGGGGGCCTGGGGGGCCGGGGGAAAGATTTCCCTGGCCCTTGGGTGTAACATAACCATCTTCCTAGTTGAATTATTGGCCATTAAGGGCTGTGCGGAGAGGCGTATTGAGAGGCGCCTCAGGGGGTCGCACATTTATATTTTTATGCAGTTGCTAAGTGGTTGGCTGCAAAAGAAGAGCGCTGATGGGTAAGGATGTGTAAACACCTTCTCAGGTAAGTGCGCTAGATCCTAGGCAGACCCTGCGCTTTACTTAAAGTGTGGGTCTTGCATAAATAAGGAATAGGGGCAATCACAAAAGATCTTTTAGGTCGCGGTGAGGAGGGGCTGCAGAAGCCTGAACGCCCTGGTTGTAATGTAATGTATATGTGTTTAATGTGTGTATTTTAATTCTGATGATGTCTCCGAGAGAGACAAAAGATCTTGAATAAATGAAATACTCTGAGGTGAGTGTTATATTTCATTTAATTTGTTTTGATTTTGGCTGTTCATTATACATATCATATATTAATTAAATCTATGTTTTTTGCCCATAACAAGTAGATAGAGTGTTGAATTATTTGCACTCAATGTGCTAGTTCTAGGGGGCTAAAAACAATAGTTGTCTCTCTTATCACATGGTCAATCAATTATCTGACTGATTCATTTAACAATAGAAGAGGTAGAAGTGTAAAACACACTAATCACAGTTATCTCCTCTGTAAGTAATGAATTTAATTATACAGCTACACCCTGTGCTGTAGCTGTATAATTACAGTTATGGCTCTGCCCATAACTGTCAGGTGAAGAGTCAAATTATTTACACTCAATCTGTTAATTGCAGGGCTAAAATAAATAGTTCTGTTTCTTATCACATGGTCAGCCAACTAAATGACTGAATCATTTAAGAACAGAAGAGGTAGAGGTGTAAAAGACACTAATCAGAGTTACCTTCTCTGAAAGTAATGAATTTCATTGTACAGCCAGACCCTGTGGTGAATGAAGTGAAGTTGTCATTTACAGAGTGGAAAATATGTGCATTTCAGAGGGCCCGGCATGCTGATAAGCGTACTTTTCCACTCAGTGAGGAAGGCAATGGTAAACCACCTCACTCCTCGTTTTACTTAGTAAAACTTCTAGAGGTTCAAACCAGCCTTTCGGCTGTTGACCTAAACAACACTCAGGAAAAAAGTAATAAAAGATATTGAAAATAAAGTAAAATTTCAATATCTATTATTAATTTTGTTTCCTGAGTAATTCACATGAATCTTTTCAGAATTAAATTTTCTACAAATTTATTTAATAAAAAATACACCTTTATTTACCATTTATGGAAGTAATCTTACGTTAAACACAAGAATGTGTTATTTCTTTGCACCAATTCTTGTGTTTTATGTAAGATATATCTGGAAGTATTGCATTTACAGCTCTGGAACCAATTTTATTCCATTTTTCAAAATAAAAAACATAAGAAACAATTGTATTTGTATCTTTGTAACTACCTTTAACAGTTTTAAACGGCCTTACTTCACCGAGGATACAGAGTTCTAGGTGAAATTTTTCGCTAGCCGTAACTCGCTAACTAAGCGTTTTCAGGCATGTGTTTATATGAACTTTTTTTCTTATTTTTAGCTATAGAATGAGGTCTCAAGAGATTGAAGTATAGTTTTGAATCACCCTATATATCATATATTAATTAAATCTATGTTTTTTGCCCATAACAGGTAGATGGAGTGTTGAATTATTTGCACTCAATGTGCTAGGTCTAAGGCTATAAAAAATAGTTAGGTTTCTTATCACATGGTCAATCAATTATCTGACTGAATCATTTAACAATAGAAGAGGTAGAGGTGTAAAACACACTATCACAGTTATCTCATCTCAGAGTAATGCATTTAATTATACAGCCAGACCCTGTGGTGAATGAAGTGAAGGTGTCATTTGCAGGGTGGAATATAGATGCTTTCCAGACGGTCTGGTATGCTGATAAGCATACTTTACTTTCAGTGAGGAAGGCAATGGTAAACATACTCCTTGTTCTTACTTAGTAAAGCCTCTAGTGGTTAAACCAGCTTTTCAGCTGATGACCTAATTAACAAACTATCAAACATAAAAAATCCAATTCAAGACAGAATGGAATTATACTATTTGTTCAAGGGTGATGAGCCCTGAACATATGCATTGCTTCCTACGCCACTTTATAGCTAGCTAATGACATGCCAGCAATGTTGCCAGCACTTGCTCTTGTAGCTTTCTTAAATATTTTGTCGGCTATTTTTTGGTCTTTCAATAACAATTATAACCTATGAACATACAATCGGCTGATTATTTTGTAAAGTATTACATGTTAACGCGCTCTATAATCTATGAGTTCAATACGAGATGCTACACGAGAGTGAACTATTGCGGCTCTTATACGCATGCGCGCGTAATGTTTGTCAGGTACAATCTGACAACGCTGGCAAATGTTGTGATTGGTCTAAACGTGTGGAACAGCAGAGCTCATCAACTATGAAAAGCATAGTAAACAGCTAAGCTTCCCGAAAGCACAAACTGTATTATTAACAGTATTTTTTTTGGAGGCTCATCGAAATTGCGATATGTGCAACATGGTAAATCCAGTGCTGATTCAACCCCATCCTGACAGTTTCTTCAAATCTCTAAGCCGTATCGCCCGACACACACTCTCCCACCAGAACAACCTCAGTCTCCCTCTCCCACACCTAATCTCCAGCATCCTACCTTCAGGCATCTTCATCATGTGGCTACACCAGTTCAACCTTTTAAACACCACTTTTTTCTTAATAGTGACATTAGCTTCAGCTCTACCCTTGACAAACTCACTTTTAAGTCTGTCAAATTTCAAGACTCCACAAGTCCAATGCCAATAGTTCATCTCCAATGTTTCATATTGCTACATACGTATTTTAAATATTTTAAAAACAAAATTACCTTGATGTCCGGCAAGCTGAACCCATGGATATCTCTGTTTTTTGTAGGTTTGGAAGAATGGAGTCCATTGAACAATATTTCTTAGTTTCCGCCATCCAGAAGGCTAAAAAGATAAAAAAAATTATATTAGTGATTTCACTTGGACTGGGGGAAGGAAGATGAAAAGTAGTTGGACAACAGAGAACAAGTTCAAGAGGAATATGCTGGGGAAGATAAGAAGGGATAGAATAAGAAATGGAAATTGGGGCGGTAGGAAGAAAATAAAAACTGGTGAAAAGTATGGTGTATTTCTAACAACGCAGGGTCACCAGATGGTGAAAATGAGTGGTGAGGGTAAACCTTAAATGTTTGGGGGCTCTGAAAAGGGTACAACTCTCAACTGAGGGTGGGCTGTGAACATTGCTTGCAGCAGCGAGCATTGACGGTTCTGGACGTCGATGGTTACGGTGTGGGGTGGGGGGGGGAACAGAAGTAGTAACTTCTCTCTTGTAGGGTCATCAATGGATCTTCGTCGGAGTCCAGTAGCCGTGTGACGATGGTGGATGTCTGTTCGAAGCTGTAGAGTGGAATGGAATGACAATCGGGCTCTGTAGAGCGTTCTTATAGTATAGTAAACAGAAGGGTGGTTACAAGCCCTCTGCAGTGCCGATAAAGGTCTGGCGGCCTTGTCCGAAGTATTGTTGGCTTCCCTCTGTCGGTATGTTGACCGAGAGCACAGTACCTGATCAATTTGTTTTTGTTTAACATCCGACTTTGTTGCAATTACTGCTAACGCAGACAGTGAAGGATGAAATGATTTTTTCTAATGTATGAAAATATGCCGTGCCTGAGTGGGATTCAAACCTAAGACTGCATGATGAGAGGCGAGCATGTTACCAACTACGCCAATGCGGCCGGTGGTAATCAAAGGGGGGACGGTGACAATACGAAAAGAGTTAAAGGATTGCAATACAGATGCGCAGAGAGAGGGCTGAGGACATTGAAGATGGATAGGAAGGAATTTGAAGTTTTTAAAGATGGCATTTAAGACAAAAGTAACAGAAGAAAAAACCAAGGAAGAGGAGGAGGAAAAAGGAAAAGAAGAGAAGAAGAAAAAGAGAGAGGAGGAAGAAGAATAAGAATAAGAAGAGGAGGAGGAGGAGGAGGAGGAGGAGGAGGAGAGGTAAATAGACAAAGGAGAAGGAGAAGAAGAAGACGAGGAGGAGGAGGAGGAGGTAAATAGACAAAAGAGGAGGGAAAGAAGAAAAAGAGGAAGAGGAGGAGGAGGTAAATCGACAAAAGAGGGGGAAGAAGAAGAAAAAGAGGAAGAGGAGGAGGAGGATGTAAATCGACAAAGAAGAAGGAGAAGAAGAAGAAGAAAAGTGGAAGAGGAGGAGGAGGATGTAAATAGACAAAGGAGAAGGAGAAGGAGAAGAAGAAGAAAAAGTGGACGAGGAGGAGGAGAAGGTAAATAGACAATAGAAAAGGAAAAGAAGAAAAGAGGAAAAGGAGGAGGAGGAGGAGGAGGAGGAGGAGGAGGAGGAGGAAGTAAATAGACAAAGGAGAAGGAGAAGAAAAAGAAGAAGAAGAAAAAGAAAAAGGTCCTAAAGTCGTTTTAACTTTTGATCCCGAGTGACTAGGTGGATTTAAACTCCAAATCCGTGGCATCAATTCAACATGAACTCGGCTTCTACACTTAACTGACATAATTTTTTTTTTTTAATGGTTACTAGTTCAACAAAATGTTAAACGACACACGTGTTTACCTTACATTACGCTGTATGTTTGGTAATACAGCACGGATGTCAACCATCAACTAATACTACAAATTCATAACGTAATATAGCTACGCACATACAAAATAAATACATACATACATATTTATCAACTAACGCTCGTTCAATACAAACTAAAACGCGCGCACACAAAAGTATTACAATTACATTGTCACGGTACAAGTAAACTCGCTCTCTCTCTCTCACACACACTCTCTCTCTCTCCCTCTCACTCAATCTCTCTCTCTCACACTCTCTCTCCCTCTCTCTCTCTCTCTCATTCTTTCTCTTTCTCCATTTAGAAGATGAATAAACAAATTCAGTTTAAAATTGAACACAGTTAAAATACAATTTCATTTGAGAAAATAAACATAACATAAGATAGAGGTTTAAGTAATTCAAATAATCTAGGACACGCTAAATCAATATTCATTCAAATATTTTTTACGTACTCAATATACGTAATGCGATTTAAATAAATATTACTCGTTCAACTCAACATGAAGGATATTCTGTCAACATTTCTTGGGTACTTATGGATATTAACATGCCCAGTCGCGGCTTTGCACGCGAAAAATGGTGTAATCACTTTTCAGCAGTTCTTGCTTTTTGAAGTTTTTTGCTTTTGAAGATTTTCTTCCTAGTGATGTTTTTTTTGATGGCATTATTGAAAATTGAAAAAAAAAACAACCACAAAAAAATTGTCGAAACCAAAAATTTAAATCTACGTTGAATAAAATAAAAGTCAAAATAGAGGCCGGCCCGTGGTGTAGTGTTCAGCACAACTGGCTACTATGCCGGGGTCCCGGGTTCGATTCCCGGTCTGTTCTGGCATTTTTTCATCTGTAAATCACCACATATCATTACCTACGCACAAGCCCAAGGCTTATGTAGGCATCATCACTCAATAAAAAAAAAACATCAAAGCAATTGATCACTCACCATTTAAAATAAAATTGAAACAAATTAAAGAATCACGGAACTTTACTTTTATAAAATACTCAACAATACAAAATCGTATTCACATAACAAAATACAACAAAATTATCATGTGATGTTGTCACCAGCTCATCCTTAGCACCACTTCGCAATTTGCTAAAGTCATATGACTTTTTTTATGATAAATCTTTATTTGAATCACATCAGCTGGTTTAAAAGCAGCAGATTATCTAACCTCATAAAAGCCTTAATGTAGGACATAAACATTATTTTTAACCCTTTAGGACTAACTTTTTAAGGGTTTCAATAGCCTAAAAACTGCACCGGTATCATAGTTAAAACAAAAAAAAAAATCTGGTGTGAAACACTCACACAACTTTCTCTTGCCAATGCAAATAATAAACAATAATCCTAACATTAGTAATAAAACATTAGAAATAAACAAAAAACTAACCTCAATAAACATAGCCTAATTTTAATCATGAGTGAAAGACGCAAAATGAAAATCGAACTCCGTTTGGCTCAAAAATACGGAAAATCACTCTTTCACGCTAAACTAGGCTCTGTAGACAGAAATGCTTTAAATAAAAGTTGTAGATCTTTTAATTTATTACACATTTTATTATACACACTTTTGTCGTAAAATGCATACTAAGGTCGAAATCTTTAAAAAAATCAATTTTTTACACATTTTCGTGAAAAAAGAAAACAGAAAACCGCTAATTACCGCTAAACTAAGCGTTATACAAAAAAATGTTTGAAATAAAAGTTGTAGGATTTTACATTCTCTACAACTTTTATTATATACCTTCTTGCGCTAAAATGCATATTAAAGCCATAATCTTAAATAAACAACGTTTTTACGTGAAAACAGCCTCACCAAGAATTTCAGCAAACATGGCAACTACCCTATCTTGTAGAGAATATAAAACTGAGTAAACCAGGCGATTTTTAAAAAATTGTAGGACCAGTTTTTGAGAAAATCGCAAAAAAGTGAAAAATCATACGAATAAACTACTACTTCCGGTTGACCGATTTTGATGAAAATGTTCGTGTCTGGTCCGGTAGTGGTATACAAATTAAGTTTCAAGTTTCATGTTCGTACGATGTTCCGTTCTTGAGATTTTCTGTTCACACACAGACCAATCGCTAAAAACATTTTTTTTGGGTTCAGGGGGTCTGAAAACGTGTAGATCCGGTGAAAATTCGATTTCGAAAAATCGACAAGAAAACAATACTTTCCTTCCTATATACTCATATAGGCAAGAGAAAGTAAAAAATAATATTCTGTTATAATTACATGTACAAATTGAAAACAAAACAAACAATATAATACGCAAGACAAAAGAATTTATTTAAAAATAGAAAACTAAAATTGAAACCGGTAGCCGAGCTCACAAAACTATATGTTTCCTGGAGTAACCATTTTTTTTTTTAATTATTGTATTTGTAATTATTGTTTCAAAAACTATTGTCTTATGTAACCCACAAGAATCGCTAACGACCATTTTGTTCAACCAACTTAAAAACGTAATAAAAAACGTCTAGACTTCATACTACGAAAAACAAGTACTAATTTAATATTAAAAATCTGGTGTGAAAAACTCACACAACTTTCTCTTGCCAATGCAAATAATTAACAATAAACCTAACATTAGTAATACAACATTAGAAATAAACAAAAAACTAACCTCAATAAACATAACCTAATTTTAATCATAAGAGAAAGAAGCAAAATGAAAATCAACCTCAGTTTGGCTTAAAAATACGGAAAATCGCTCTTTCACGCTAAACTAGGCTCTGTAGAGAAAAATGCTTTAAATAAAAGTAGTAGAGCTTTTAATTTTCTATAAGTTTGATTGCATACACTTTTGTCGTAAAATGCACTAAGACCGAAATCTTTAAAAAAATCGACTTTTCACACGTTTACGTGAGAAAAAAATAGAAAATTGCTAATTACTCCTTAACTAAGCGTTATACAAAAAATTGTTAACAAATAAAAGTTGTAGAATTTTAAATTCTCTACAACTTTTGTTATATAAAGTTTTGCGCTAAAATGCATATTAAAGCCGTAATCTTAAAAAAACTATTTTTATACGTGAAAACAGCCTCACCAAGAATTTCAGCAAACATGACGCCTACCCTATCTTGTAGAGAATAAAAAATTAAGTAATTAAAGATATTTCAAAAAAAAATCGTAGGACCAGTTTTTGAGAAAATCGCAAAAAAGTGAAAAATTACACGAATAAACCACTACTTCTGGTTGACCGATTTTTATGAAAATGTTCGTGTCGGGTCCAATAGTGGTATGTGACTTAATTTTTAAGTTTCTAAGTCGTACGATGTTTCGTTCTTGAGATATTCTGTTCACACACAGACCAATCGCTAAAAACATGTTTTTTGGGTTCAGGGGGTCTGAAAACGTGTAGATCCGGTGAAAACTCGATTTCTAAAAATCGACATGAAAACAATACTTTCCTTTCTATATATTCATATAGGCAAGAGAAAGTAAAACAAAACTTCTAGACTTCATACTACAAAAAACAAGTACTAATTTAATATTAAAAAATGCGTAACAATGTACGTATATATATCGAACAATATCGTAGATCAATATTAATTATTCTTTTTCTTTAAACCCATTACCTAAATCGATTACAACCAGTCAAAACGATCATCCATTTCTATTAAAATCGAAGGTAAAATAAACATCGATATTAACTACAAAATCGATTATTTGCAGGCCAAAACCGTTTACAGTTTATTAATGGGCTTAATAAATTTGCGAATTAAAAAAAATAATCCAAGAGATAATCGCATGAATTAAAAACTACTAAGTCATTAAACATCGAGTTTTTTTTACAAAGCAAAAGTTCATTAAAAATGAATAAAGAAATATTTTTAATTACAAATTTTATTACTATTATTTTTATTGTTGCATTTTTTTAATTGTTAATAAAATATTCGAGTAGCTTTATATTAGGCTGCGTTTAAAAGAAAAGGGGTCAACAACCAAATTTAATTTAGTTAAGGTGTAATAAAAAATACATTAATAAAATATTCGACCCACCGGGTTGGTCTAGAGGTAAAGCCAAAATCAGCTGTTTAACAGCTGATTCTGGCGACGACGTTACCTTTGGACGCCGGCCGCTTTGGCGTAGTTGGTAACGTGCTCGCCTCTCATCATGCGGTCTTGGGTTCGAATCCCATTCAGGCACGGCATAATTTCATACGTTACAAAAAAATCATTTCATTCTTCACCGTCTGTATTAGCAGTAATTGCAGAACAGTCGGACGTTAAACAAAAAAAAAATTACCTTTACACCAACCCGTTGGGTTAATTAATTTTTTTTGTAATCCCTAATGTGTGTACGTTGCAATCTGGTCAATTCAGAACAATAAGCAACCCCATGACCCAATGAGATGAGGATGATGTGTATGACATGTAAATGAGGTGTAGTCTTGTACAGACTCAGGTCGACCATTCCTGAGAGAGTATGGTTAATTGAACCCCAACCATCAAAGTACACCGGTAACCATTGTCTAGTATTCAAATCCGTATAAAAGTAACTACCTTTACTAGGATTTGAACCAGGAACCTTCGTCTCCGAAAATCAGCTGTTAAAGAGCTGATTTTGGCGACGACTTTACCTCTAGACCAACCCGGTGGGTAATTTAAATATTTAACCGAGGTAAATTCGTCGCCAAAATCAGCTGGTTAACAGCTGATTTTCGGAGACGAAGGTTCCTGGTTCAAATCCTAGTAAAGGTAGTTACTTTTATACGGATTTGAATACTAGGCAGTGGTTACCGGTGTACTTTGATGGTTGGGGTTCAATTAACCATACTCTCTCAGGAATGGTCGACCTGAGTCTGTGCAAGAGTACACCTCATTTACACGTCATACACATCATCCTCATCTCATTGGGTCATGGGGTTGCTTATTGTTCTGAATTGAACAGATTGCAACGTACACACATTAGAGATAAAAAAAAGAAAAAAAAATATTTCACGATAGCAAAGTAGTTAGCGTATTATACTTCAACGTACAAGATCTCGAAGTCGATTCCCGGTTAGGGTATGGAAAATTTAACAAATTAAAAACCCTCTGTGTCATAACAGATTGTAATCACTAATGGACAAGTTGATGCTACTTTAATAAATTTTCAGCCCACCCAACTTATCGCACTACCTTACTTGAATTTAATTTTTTACTTTCTCTTGCCTATATGAATTTTATAAGAAAAGAAAGTATTGTTTTGATGTCGATTTTTCAAAATCGAGTTTTCACCGGATCTACACGTTTTCAGCCACCCTGAACCCAAAAAACATGTTTTTAGCGATTGGTCTGTGTGTGTGTGTGTGTGTGTGTGTGTGTGTGTGTGCGCGCGCGCGCGCGCGTGCGTGTATGTGCGGGTGTGTGAGAGAGAGAGAGAGTGTGTGTGTGTGTGTGCGTGCGTGCGTGCGTGTGTGTGTGTGTGTGTGTGTGTGTGTGTGTTCAGTAATTTAATTGGCTGACCATGCGATAAGAAACAGAACTATTTATTTTAGCCCTGCAACGAACAGATTGAGTGTAAATAATTTGACATTCCACCTGTCTGTTATGAGCAGAGAATCAACAATAATTATTACTTTTAAAATATTTCTTGGTTGTTTAATTTTAATCATACGGTTAACTTATTTTCTTACAACTTATGTACGATGGTAGTCTATATAATGCGGTGGTGGTATTTAATGCCAGAGGTGATAGTGGACTAATAGTTAAAATGGTGGGCCGTTGTTGACAGGTAGTTTAGAGTAGGTGTCGCTAGAATGCGGCCTATCAAGTGCCCGGTCTCCTTGTACGCTATCGGCACCTCATAAACATCAATTAAGCCAACTTACAGTTGTTTACAAAATCATAAAATATCGATTCCGTTCTTATATATCATAAGTTAGGTCTATTATTTATCTATACATATTATTTTAAAGTGGCATAAACTGGTTGGTCATTAACAGCTAGTAGTGGGCATTTGTAAAATATCGTTGGGTTTTCATGTACAGTAAGACCTCGATAATCCGGCTTATATGGGCGGCCGGTAGGCCGGATTTACAAAAACTCCGGACCATCGAGAGACCGTTTAAAATGTAATGAATTTGAGACCCCTTGTAATGAATTTGAGACCCCTTACAGCTCCTCTCAATTTGGACTGGAGTAAAATGTTTAAAACTTTGAAAAGGCTAGGAATTAAAGACAGAGAAAGAAAAGTTATCAACAGTCTGTATGAGAATCAAACGGCTGTTTTGAGAATTGAGGGGTACGAAAAAGAGGCTGCTGTAAGAAAAGGTGTACGACAAGGTGTTTCTTTGTCACCACTACTTTTTAACTTGTATATAGAAGAGACTATAAATGAAGTGAAGGAGAAATTTGACGCAGGAATAAAAATTCAAGGAGAAACAATAAAAATGCTGAGATTCGCCAAAGATATAGTAGTATTAGCCGAGACAAAGAAAGAACTAGAGGATGCCTTAAATGGAATGGATGAGATCTTGAGGAAGGATTACTTCATGATAATTAATAAGAACAAAACGAAAGTGTTGTGCAGCAGCAAGAGTGGTTTAGAAGAGATGGGAAATTTAAAAGTAGGCAACGAAAACATACAGGAAGTTTGGGAATTCTGCTATCTAGGGAGTAAAATAACAAAGGATGGTAGAAGCACAAGTGATATCAAGGGTAGAATTGCTCAAGCCAGAAAAGCCTTTGAAATAAAAAACAGCTTACCGACTACAAACATTGATTTACAGATTAGGAAAAATTTCTTAAAACATTATGTTTGGAGTGTAGCATTATACGGAAGTGAAACGTGGGTGATAGGGGCTGTAGAAAAGAAGAGAATAAAAGCTTTTGAAATGTGGTGTTATAGGAAAATGTTAAAGATTAGGTGGGTGGACAAAATAAGTAATTTAGAGGTTCTTAGGCGAGTGGATGAAAAAAGAAGTATATGGAAACATCTTACCAAAAGAAGGGATAGGCTAGTGGGGCATATCCTAAGACATCCAGGTACTGGGCTATTAATAATGGAGGGTAATATTGAGGGAGTAAATTGTAGAGGGAGGCAAAGATTAGAATATATGAAGCAAATTACAAAAGATATAGGGTGTTAAAGGTATGTAAATATGAAACGATTTGCACAAGATAGAACAGGTTGGAGAACTGCATCAAACCAGTCGAGAGACTGATGACAAAAAACAAAATAGCTCCTCTAAGAAGTTAACAGCAAGCACTGCTGTTCTATGTACTGGGTTTGTAGCCACTTCTCAAAACTGGCTCCTTCAATTACTAAAACCTAAATACAGTAATTTCACGTGTAGAGTGAAAAGGTACATTCATTTTAGGTGTACATTCATTTACAATAATATCTTAGAAATGGAGGTTTTTAATAATTACGCATTTTGTTTAATACAGTAACTCTTTATTTGAAAAGTAAATTAAATCCAACACAACAAACCACAAATCGTTACTGAAATTTTAAATCTTTGCGTGATTAATTAATTAATCTTTGCGTTTCGTGTGATTAATTACTGTACAATACAATAGGCATGATGACTGTAAGCAAGAATCTCTAAAATAACGTATTTATTTACTAAAATAGAAGAAATATATTCTGAAAAATATATTTATTTTAACTTCTAACACGAGATTATTTAATTATTTCATAAAATGTAACTACAAAATACAGCATTCCGCCATGCCGAATTGAACACCAATCACAGTCGATTACGTCACGATCATATAAACATTACATGTTATTACGCTGTCACTTAAAAAATCTTGTGAATTTTTGGAAATTTCGTCGACCACTGCGCTTTTAAACTGTTTTTACCTGATTATTTATGTTGATTATTGTTGATAATTGATTAGTTTGTGTTGTGTGAACAAATAAAATTATGGAACAAGGATTCACCAAGGCAAACAGCTCTAATTTACCTAGAGTTGATTTATTAATGTTGGGAGAGTTCTTAGCATCCAACAAAGATTTCTGTTCGGCAGAATTCCGAAATGTTAAAACTGCAATGTAAATATAATACTAATTAACATTCGATAAAACAACAATTTAAAAATTCAATGTTTTTTCAATAGAAGCACTTGATGTTTAGAGGTTATGTTATCAAACTATTGTTTGTAATTATGTACTAGCGGTTCCCTCGCGACTTTCCCTCGCGCCACGGAACCCATAATATGATACTCCATAAAGTTGTCCATATCATTTGGTAACTAGAAAATGAATAATAAATGATTAAATTTTGTATTAAGTTTTATTTTGCATGTATTTTCTGGTTTTAATCGATGTTATGGCCGTTAAACTATTGTATGCCAATAAATGACAGGTCACAGTGAATCAAGACTGTTTTATAACTACCTGTGTTCCACAATAGACATTTGATTTGATTAAAGTTTTTATTTCAGACACAAATATAACCTCAACTTCAAAAATGGTTTGTAGATATTAAAAGTTAAATAAAGCCACACACCATAAATATATACGAAATACTTCTTCACAGAAGTAAATATGAGAGTGTAGATCAACATCTTTTGGATTTCGCCGGGCAAGATTAAACCACTTATATCTCATCTTTTTGTTGTTTGGCACGTGAACAAACAATTTATTCGGTTTCTTAAGTGATGAAATATCGCACTGAGGGACCCCACAGCACTTATAAACTTAAGAATTCATATTTAAATTCGATGTAGTACCTAGACTCCTACTAGCAAGCAAAAAGAACTTCTTTTGTTTATGTGAACGTGACGTCACGCAGACGCCATGACACTAGCTAACCGTTTTGGCGCAAAAATTTAACTTAGAAATTAAAATCGCACTTTTTCTAAATAAACCGCTGGTTATTACAGAAATATTACATTTTTGGTTAAACTAGATATAAAGGAATATTATAGAATAGTTTTTGAAAATTAGTCATCATGCCTATTCTATTTTGTAATGTCCTAATTGACTATAAATATAGAATGTAAACGTGTGTAAAATTATATATACTATTTATTATCAGTTTTTCTCTTAAAACTACAACTTTTAGAATCGGGCGAAGGCCGGCCGCATTGGCGTAGTTGGTAATGTGCTTGCCTCTCATCATGCGGTCTTAAGTTCGAATCGCATTCAGGCACGGCATATTTTCATACGTTACCACAAAATCATTTCATCCTTCACCGTCTGCAATTGCAGTAAAGTCGGGCGTTAAACCAAAAAAAATCTGGTGTGAAACACACACACGACTTTCTCCTACCAATGCAAATAATGAACGATATAACTTTACATTAGAAATAAACAATAAACTAACCTCAAAAAACATAACCTTATTTTAATTATGAGTGAAAGACACAAATGAAAATCAACCTCAGTTTGGCTTAAAAATACGGAAAATCGCTTTCACGCTAAACTAGGCTCTGTAGAAAAAAACTGTTTTAAATAAAAATTGTAGATCGTTTTATTTCCTATAAAATTAATTACATACACTTTTGTCGTAAAATGCATTCTAAGGCCGAAATCTAAAAAAAAATCGATTTTTCACACGGTTTCGTGAGAAAAAACAGAAAATCGCTAATTACTGCTAAAAGCGTTATACAAAAAAATGTTTGAAATAAAAGTTGTAGGATTTTAAATTCTCTACAACCTTTATATAAATTTTTGCGCTAAATTGCATGTTAAAGCCGCAATCTTAAAAAACAATTTTTTTACGTGAAAACCGCCTCACCAAGAATTTTAGCAAACATGGCGCCTACCCTATCTTGTAGAGCATAACAAATTTAGTAAACCAGGCGATTTTTCAAAAAATCGTAGGACGAGTTTTTGAGAAAACTACAAAAAAGTGAAAAATTACATGAATAAAACTACTACTTCCGGATGACCGATTTTGATGAAAATGTTCGTGTCGGGTCCGGTAGTGGTATGTAACAGCTTAAGTTTCAAGTTTCAAGTTCGTACGATGTTCCGTTCTTGAGATATTATGTATACACACACACACACACACACACACACACAGACCAGTCGCTAAAACAAGTTTTTTGGGTTCAGGGGTTCTGAAAACGTGTAGATCCGGTGAAAATCGATTTCTTAAAATCGTCATGAAAAGAATACTTTATTTCCTATATATTCATATGTTGTTTAGGTCATCAGCCAAAAGGCTGGTTTGAACCTGTAGAGGTTTTACTAAGTAAAACGAGGAGTGAGGTGGTTTACCATTGCCTTCCTCACTGAGTGGAAAAGTACGCTTATCAGCATGCCGGGCCCTCTGAAAAGCACATATTTTCCACTCTGCAAATAACACTTTCACTTCCTTCACCACAGGGTCTGGCTGTATAATGAAATTCATTACTTTCAGAGGAGATAACTCTGATTAGTGTCTTTTACACCTCTACCTCTTCTGTTCTTAAATGATTCAGTCATTTAATTGGCTGACCATGTGATAAGAAACAGAACTATTTATTTTAGCCTTGCAACAAACAGATTGAGTGTAAATAATTTGACACTCCACCTGTCTGTTATGGGCAGATATTCATATAGGCAAGAGAAAGTAAATAATCCTGAAATTTCAAACATTAATCTCCAACTTTAAAATTTTAAGAAACCGATTTTTTAAACATCGTGTACAAAAGCTTCATCCAAACAAGTAATTTTTAAATCCAGTTCACCCGATAATAAATAATTTAAAAAAAAATAAATTTTGGATTGTAATTTAAAAAAAAAACACATAATTTTCAGGTTGCAAAATAATATTTTTGAAAGACGACGTGTAAATTTGATAATGTAGGTAAGTTAGTGACGCCCTGAGGTCCATTAAACTTTCAACAAGTCTTTCATTTGACAAGGTGCTGGAATTGAAGCATTCGTGTAATAAATTACTATAAAAAAATTGATGGGTTCGATTTTCTTCTATTTTTTTTTTTTTAAAGAAGCTGTTTAAGTTTGTGTAATAATATTTTATTATATTTTTAAATTTATGATTTATAAAAATTATTGAAAGCATTTATAACGGAAAACTTTTCAGTCTTATAAAAGGAAGTGATGATTAAATCGTATCAACTTTTCCGCTAACACTTAAGCTGTTTGTTATGAAACTAAGAATTCACTGTACGATTTTCTCCTTTCTTTATCCACCCGGTGTTCTTTTTAGCTCTTCTTTTTTTTTTGTTTAACGTCCGACTGTTCTGCAATTACTGCTAATGTAGACGGTAAATGAAGATTGATTTTTTGTAACGTATGAAAATATGCCGTGCCTGAATGGGATTCGAACCCAAGACTGCATGATGAGAGGCGAGCACGTTACCAACTTCGCCAATACGGCCGGCAGAGAAGCCCTTAAAATCAGTAATTATTTGTCTGAATTCACTAAGTTTCTTGGTTCATTAAGCTTTCTCGGTTTATTCTGGTTTTCTCAATATCATTTCCGACAATAATTAAAAAGAAATTAATTAATCCGATACATTAGTGTCGAACTAATTATTGTTTACTAGCTTAAAAATCTGGTGTGAAACACTCACACAACTTTCTCTTGCCAATGCAAATAATTAATAATAAACCTAACATTATTAATAAAATATTAGAAATAAACAAAAACTAACCTCAAAAACATAACCTAATTTTAATCATGAGTGAATGACGCAAAATGAAAATCTTAAAAAAAACGGAAAATCACACTTTCACGCTAAACTAGGCTCTGTAGAGAAAATTTCTCTAAATAAAAGCTGTAGATCTCTTAATTTTCTATAAATTTTATTATATACACTTTTGTCGTAAAGTGCATACTAAGGCCGAAATCTTAAAAAAATCGATTTTTCTCACGTTTTCGTGAGAAAAAACAGAAAATCGCTAATTACCGCTAAACTAAGCGTTTTACAAACAAAATGCTTGAAATAAAAGTTGTAGGTTTTCAAATTCTCTACAACATTTATCATATACATTTTTGCTCTAAAATTAATATTAAAGCCGTAATCTTAAAAAAACACTTTTTTTACGTAAAAACACCCTCACCAAGAATTTCAGCAAACATGGCGCCTACCCTATCTTTTAGAGAATAAAAAATTGAGTAAATGAGGCGATTTTAAAAAAAATCGTAGGACCAGTTTTTGAGAAAATCGCAAAAAAGTGAAAAATTATACGAATAAACTACTACTTCCGGTTGACCGATTTTGATGAAAATGTTCGTGTCGGATCCGGTAGTTTATTCGTGTAATTTTTCACTTTTTTTGTGATTTTCTCAAAAACTGGTCCCACGATTTTTTTTTAAATCGCCTGGTTTATTTAATTTTGTATTCTCTACATGATAGGGTAGGCGCCATGTTTGCTGAAATTCTTGGTAAGGCTGTTTTACGTAAAAAAATTGTTTTTTTTTTTAAGATTGCGGCTTTATTATGCATTTTACCGCAGAAATGTAGGCCTGTATAATTAGAGTTGTAGAGAATTTTAAATTCTACAACTTTTAATTGAAACATTTCTTTGTATACACTTAGTTTAGCAGTAATTAGCGATTTTCTGTTTTTATCTCACGAAAACGTGCGAAAAATCGATTTTTTTTTAAATTTCGGCCTTAGTACATACATTTTACGACAAAAGTTGTATATAATCAAATTTATAGGAATTTAAAAGATCTACAACTCTTATATTTAGCATTTTTCTCTAGAGAGCCTAGTTTAGCGTGAAAGAGTGATTTTCCGTATTTTTAAGCGAAACTGAGGTCGATTTTCATTTTGCGTCTTTCACTCATGATTAAAACTGTATGGAACTTAAGGTTATGTTTTTTGAGGTTAGTTTTTTGTTTATTTCTAATGTTTTTATGACGAATGTTGCGTTTTATTAATTATTTACATTGGCGAGGAAAAGTCGTGTGTGTTTCACATCAGATTTTTACATTTAAGTCGATTAAGTGGAATAATGTGAAATGTATCTTACTGTTAAATGAATACCTACTCTATTAGGATAACTAAGTGTTAATGATCGACAGCTCATTAAACAAATTTTCTGTTAACAAACCCGATGACGTAATCTGTAACTCGCTAATGAATACTTATAATTTTTAACGGTTCATCTTATTACTACATTTCGATCTAATTTCTTGTAAATTCTGAACAAACATTTCATTTAAGTTTTCCAATAAGTGTCGCCAAAAAAAAGAAACGGTTAAAACATTTCGTGGGTCGAAGGGATTATAGAACCCTCTTCCTTCTAGAAGTAAAAAATATTCCAAGAATAATTCAGAGGGTGTAGTGAAAAAAGCGCACAACGAAATAAGTTAATTAATAAGCGAATTATAAAATTAAATAATAAAAATTATAAATTAATTATTAATTTGTAAACGAATTATTATAAATGATAAATGACCACCGTGGTGTAGTGGTCAGCGCAACTGGCTACTATGCCGGGGTCCCGGGTTCGATTCCCGGTCAGGTCTGGCATTCTTTTCATCTGTAAATCACCACATATCATTACCTACGCACAAGCCCAAGGCTTATGTAGGCATCATCACTCAATAAAAAAAAAAAATAAAAAATAAAAAAATGCTCGTAACAGGCAGGTAGAGTGTAAAATTATTTGCATTCGATTTGCTAGGTCTAAGGCTATAAAAAATAGTTAAGTTTCTTATCACATGGTCAACCAATTATATGACTAAAGCATTTAAGAACAGAAGAGGTACAGGTGTAAAAGACACTAGTCACAGTTATCTCTTCTGAGAGTAATGAATTTCATTATACAGCCAGATCCTGTGGTGAATGAATTGAATGAATCATTGAAGGTTTGAATGTAGATGCTTTTCAAAGGGCCTGGCAAGCTGATAAGCATACTCTTTCAACTCAGTGAGGAAGGCAATTGTAAACCACCTCACTCCTCGGTTTTTACTTAGTAAAACCTCTAGAGGTTCAAATCAGCATACTCTTTCAACTCAGTGAGGAAGGCAATTGTAAACCACCTCACTCCTCGGTTTTTACTTAATAAAACCTCTAGAGGTTCATATCAGCATACTCTTTCAACTCAGTGAGTTGTGGCAATTGTAAACCACCTCACTCCTCGGTTTCTACTTAGTAAAACCTCTAGAGGTTCAAATCAGCATACTCTTTCAACTCAGTGAGGAAGGCAATTGTACTACACCTCACTCCTCGGTTTTTACTTAGTAAAACCTCTAGAGGTTCAAATCAGCATACTCTTTCAACTCAGTGAAGAAGGCAATTGTATACCACCTCACTCTTCGGTTTTTACTTAGTAAAACCTCTAGAGGTTCAAATCAGCATACTCTTTCAACTCAGTGAGTTGTGGCAATTGTAAACCACCTCACTCCTCGGTTTTTACTTAGTAAAACCTCTAGAGGTTCAAATCAGCCTTTCGGCTGTTGATCTAAACAACAATTAAAGTTGTAGTAAATTTAAAAACTACGACTTATATTGGAAGAATTTCCTTCTGTAGCACTTAGCTTAGTGTCTATTAATGATTTTTCGTACTTTCCTTCCAAACGTGTAAAAAAGTGTACCGAGTTTACAAACTCAGAGCGTGACGCTTTGTGGCTCTTGAGTGTCTATTGTATATTGTGGCTCTATTGGCCTATCTATATATTAATAGCGAGCAGGTTTTTTTTCAACACGATTTTAACCACCTGAACCTTCACCGATTTTCCCCGAAGTGGGCTCAAATGAATCGTCTATTCAAGTAGATTTGCAGAAAACTATCCAAAATCAAATATTTCAATTTATGACCGTAAAATAGGAGGTCTAAAATAGATTGGAGAGGGGGCAAGTTAAACGAACTGAAGTGTAGGCCTCTCTCTTTCTCTATCTATCCCTCCCACATCTAACACAGCTATTTCAGTTTGGAGAGGGGGGCAAGTTTAGTATTGGTTGATCAGAGTTGTTTTCCAGTTATCACTTGAACCAAGTTGTTGTTCAAGTCAACAGCCGAAAGGCTGGTTTGAACCTCTAGAGGTTTTACTAAGTAAAACGAGGAGTGAGGTGGTTTACCATTGCCTTCCTCACTGAGTGGAAAAGTATGCTTATCAGCATGCCGGGCCCTCTAAAAAGCACATATTTTCCACTCTGTAAATGACAACTTCACTTCATTCACCACAGGGTCTGGCTGTACAAGGAAATTCATTACTTTCAAAGAAGATAACTCTGATTAGTGTCTTTTACACCTCTACCTCTTCTGCTCTTAAACGATTCAGTCATTTAATTGACTGACCATGTGATAAGAAACAGAACTATTTATTTTAGCCCTGCAACGAACAGATTGAGTGTAAATAATTTGACACTCCACCTGTCTGTTATGGGCAGTTGAACCAAGTAGAGTAATAATGTTAGAAGCAACTAAATCATCAAAACACTATTTTCTTCAGGCAACCACACTGATATCATTTTCTTCTCTAAAATATATTCAGGAAATTAATTTCCTATTTTTTCTCTTACTCTGCTTCTCTTTTTTTATTTTTTTAATGGATAGTCGTCCATTAGGGGGAAGATCAAGAGGAAGGAGACGAGGCACGCCTCGAAGTGCTCGAACGGAATCAGTTCGTCAGACACCTTATTATAATGAGCGAAGGCAAAATTCAATTAGATAAAACCCGAAATAATTTGAAAATTAGTAACATCGGAAATCTAAGAATCTAACAGGGGCAGCCAAAGGCAGAAGGGTTTTTCTACCGCAGTTAGATCTAACCCCTTCGGATGGTACTTTTCCATTTACATTTAAGAGAAGACAGTTCCCCATCCGTTTAGCATTTGCGATTACAATAATAAATCCCAAGGCCAAACATTCAACAAAGTTGGCCCTTATCTGCCTCAGCCGGTATTTTCACATGGACAATTGCACGTTGTTATGTCACGTGTCAGAACATTTGATAGCCTAAAAGTTCAAATAATGCCACACAACGATAAAACAAAAAATATTGTTAACAGAGAAGTTCTATAAAAACAAATTTACACTTTTCTGCGGGTTTTCCCGCAGAAGTTCACCTAGTATATTCATATAGACAAGAGAAAGTAAAAATGATTATCCATAAAATATCACGGGCGCGATTTATATTATATAATAATCTTGCACAAATAAATTAGGAAAGTGTTTGACTTATGACGAAAAAGGTTTCTCCGGTCACGATGGAATTCTTCTCATTATCACATAGGTAAACTACCAACATAACCATTCAAAAATATTTCTTTAATCGTTTTATTAAAAGTCACGATTTTATACATAATTTATTAATCTTTTGTCACTATATAATTTATAAAGTTACAAAGTGTTGTAATTATCAAAACCATCCATTCAACAGTTTCATTTGGATGACATTTTTTTGACAAAAGGAAGATACCAAACTCAAGTGAAATGAACACGTGATAAAATAAATCAGGTAAGAGACAGTCACACAACTTTCTCTTGCCAGTGCAAATAATTACCAATAAACCTAACATTAGTAATAAAACATTAGAAATAAACGAAAAAAATAACCTCAATAAACATAACCTAATTTTAATCATAAGTAAAAGACGCAAAATGAAAATCAATCTCAGTTTGGCTTAAAAATCCAGAAAATCACTCGTTCACGCTAAATTAAATTCTGTAGAGAAAAACGCTTTAAATAAAAGTAGTAGATCTGTTAATTTTTTATAAATTGAAATATATACAATTTTGTCGTAAAAAGCATACTAAGGCCGAAATCTTTAAAATATCGAATTTTCACAAGTTTTCGTGAGAAAAAACAGAAAATCGCTAATTACCGCTAAACTAAGCGTTATACAAAAAAATTAAATAAAACTTGTAGGATTTTAAATTCGCTACAACTTTTATTACATACATTTTCGCGCTAAAATGCATATTAAAGTCGCAATCTTAAAACAAAAGTTTTTTTACGTGAAAACAGCCTCACCAAGAATTTCAGCAAACATGGCGCCTACCTATGCATAATCACTCCACTACGGTGAAAAGAGCCGCCATTTTAAATTAATAAACACTCAGAAGATAAAAAGGCCGGTGATTATGCCAAACTCTACCCTTTCCGTCTCCCCTGAAATCATAAACTAACCCCTACCTTAAATTATACCTTAAGTCCACGTTCAGTAAAATGCATGCCTTCCCCTCACCAAAATATTAGGCCTCCCACAAAACTGAAAAAAGGCCACTGAAAAATAAAATAAAATAAAAGAGCCGCTCTTAAACCCACTTGTCCCTTAATTTAAATTTTCCACAAATAACTTCTAAAAATAAATTACCTCCTTTCAAGTCCCAGTTCCAATGTACCACGAACCAGAATCCTATTTCCTATTTAAACTATAAAATTCCCCCTAAATTTTTTGAGGTTGCAATTATTCTGTTATATTGTTCCCCGAGCGACCAGGTGTTCCTTAACACGATGTCGCCATCATAGGGCTTCTTAGCCCTCTCAACCAGGATTCAGGATTCAGGATTCAGGCGCCTACCCTATCTTGTAGAGAATAAACAATTGAGTAAACCAGGCGATTTTTAAAAAAATCGTATGACCAGGGGTATCTGTGTATATGCGGTGAAAACTCGATTTCTAAAGATCGACATGAAAACAATACTTTCCTTCCTACATATTCATATATAGGCAAGAGAAAGTTTTTTTTAATCCCTAGTGTGTGTACGTTGCAATCTGTTCAATTCAGAACAATAAGCAACCCCATGACCCAATAAGATGAGGATGATGTGTATGACGTGTAAATGAGGTGTAGTCTTGTACAGACCCAGGCCGATCATTCCTGAGAGAGTATGGTTAATTGAACCCCAACCATCAAAGTACACCGGTAACCACCGTCTAGTATTCAACTCCGTATAAAAGTAACTACCTTTACTAGGATTTGAACCAGGAACCTTCGTCTCCGAAAATCAGCTGTTGAACAGCTGACATAAAATCAACATACAACATAAAATCAACGTTTAGTAATACGATGTTCCGTTCTTAAGATATTTTCTCCACGCACGCACGCGCGCGCGCGCACACACACACACAAACCAAACATTACAAACATTTTTTTGGGGTTCAGGGGTACATCCGTGTACATCCGGTGAAAACTCGATTTCTTGAAATCGACATGAAAACAATACTTTTCTTCATATATATTCACATAGGCAAGAGAAAGTAAAAAAAAATCTGGTGTGAAACACTCACACAACTTTCTCTTGCCAATGCAAATAACTAACAATAAACCTAACATTAGTAATAAAACATCAGAAATAAACAAAAAACTAACCTCAGAAAACATAACCTAATTTTAATCATATATGAAAGACGCAAAATGAAAAACAACCACAGTTTGGCTTAAAAATACGGAAAATCGCTCTTTTACGCTAAACTAGGCACTGTACAAAAAAATGGTTTAATTAAACTACTTCCGGTTGACCCATTTTAATGAAAATGTTCGTTTCGGGTCCGGTAGTGGTGTGTAACTTAAGTTTCAAGTTTCAAGTTCGTACGATATTCCGTTCTTGAGATATTCTGTTCACACACACACACACGCACACACACACGCACACACACACACACACACACACACACACACACACACACACACAGACCAATCGTTAAAACATGTTTTTTGGCTTCAGGTGGTCTGAAAACGTGTAGATTCGGTGAAAACTCGATTTCTTAAAATCGACATGATAACAATACTTTCCTTCCTATATGTATTCATATAGGCAAGAGAAAGTAAAATTAATATTTTATTAAATGTACAACAAACTTACCTTTAAGGTTATTCCCTGTTTAGATTTCATCTTGTTAGGAAAAAACATGAAAGACACTCCACGGAAAACACTTAACAATAATTTAATGACAAACATAAAAGAAACGTTTAATAGAACACATTCATTGATAAACTAAACTAAAATCGTTCAACATTTTAGTGAAGCCGAGAGTGATAATTGAAACCACGCAGTAGTAGTTACATGGTGTAACAATTTTTTTAATCAATAAACGTTAGCAACGTTAACTGTGGATAAACAAATTGAATATGAAACAGTTCTATTTACGTAATACGATCATCAACCGTGTATCATTCACCATAACTGCATCATTTAAAAATAAGGGATGGCAAAACGCACTCACGTCCTCACATTTTAATTTGAAAATGAATTTTTATTTTAACAGATCCACACAGATTTTAGGAGATATTTCATGCGATACAACAATCTGGTGTTAAACACTCACACGACTTTCTCTTGCTAATGCAATTAATTAACAATATAACCTAATTTCAGTAATAAACCATTAGAAATAAACAAAAAACATAACCTAATTTTAATCATGAGTAAAAGACGAAAAATGAAAATTAACATCAGTTTGGCTTAAAAATACGAAAAATCATTTTTTCACGCTAAACTAGGCTCTGTAGAGAAAAATGCTTTAAATAAAAGTTGCGGATCTTTTAATTTCCTATAAATTTGATTAGAATACACTTTTGTCGTAAAATGCGTACTAAGGCTGAAATCTTTAAAAATAATGATTTTTTACACGTTTTCGTGAAAAAAAATAGAAATCGCTAATTACCGCTAAACTAAGCGTTATACAAAAAAATGTTTAAAATAAAAGTCGTAGGATTTTCAATTCTCCACAACTTTTCTCATATAAATTTTTGCGCTTAAGTGCATATTAAAGCTGCAATCTTAAAAAAACAATTTATTTACGAGAAAACAACCCCCCAAGAATTTCAACAAACATGTTGTCTACCCTATTTTGTTGTTGTTGTTTAGGTCATCAGCCGAAAGGCTGGTTTGAACCTCTAGAGGCTTTACTAAGTAAAACAAGGAGTGAGGTGGTTTACCATTGCCTTCCTCACTGAGTGAAAAATTACGCTTATCAGCATGCCAGGCCCTCTAAAAAGCACATATTTTCCACTCTGCAAATGACACCTCCACTTCTTCATTCACCACAGGGTCTGGCTGTATAATGAAATTCATTACTTTCAGAGGAGACAACTCTGATTAGTGTCTTTTACACCTCTACCTCTTCTGTTCTTAAATGATTCAGTAATTTAATTGGCTGACCGTGTGATAAGAAACAGAACTATTTATTTTAGCCCTGCAACGGACAGCTTGAGTGTAAATAAACTGACACGCCACCTGTCTGTTAAGGGCAGTACCCTATTTTATACAGCATAAAAAAATTTAGTAATTGAGGTGACTTTAAAAAGAATTGTAAGAGCTGCTTTTGAGAAAATTGCAAAAAAATGAACAATTACACGAATAAACTACTTGTCCCGGTTGACCGATTTTGATGAAAATGTTCGTATCGGGTCCGGTAATGGTTTCTAACTTAAGTTTCAAGTTTCAAGTTTGTACGATGTTCCGTTCTTGAGATATTCTGTTCACACACACAAACACACACACACACACACACACACACACCCAAGGGGAGAGAGAGAGAGAGAGAGAGAACAATCGGAAACAGTTCTATTTACGTAATACGATCATCAACCGTGTATCATTCACCATAACTGCATCATTTAAAAATAAGGCACGACAAAACGCACTCATGTTCTTACATTTTTATTTGAAAATAAATGTTATTTTAACAAATCCACACAGATTTTAGGTGATATTTTATGCGATATAACAATCTGGTGTGAAACACTCACACGACTTTCTCTTGCCAATGCAAATGATTAACAATATAACCTAACATTAGTAATAAAACATTAGAAATAAACAAAAAACTAACCTCAATAAATATAATCTTATTTTAATCATGAGTGAAAGACACAAAATGAAAATCTATCTCACTTTGGTTTAATAATACGGGAAATTACTCTTTCACGCTAAACTAGGCTCTGTAGAGAAAAATTCTCTAAATAAATGTTGTAGATCTCTTATTTTCCTATAAATTTTATTATATTATACACTTTTGTCGTAAGTGCTAAGGCTGAAATCTATAAAAAAATTGATTCTTTTACACGTTTTCGTGAGGAAAACAGAAAATCGTTAATTGCCGCTAAACTAAGCGTTATACAAAAAGTGTTTGAAATACAAGTTGTAGGATTTTAAATTCTCTACAACTTTTAATATACATTTTTGCGCTAAAATATATATTAAAGCCGTAATCTTAAAAAACCAATTTTTAAACGTGAAAACAGCTTCACCAAGAATTTCAGCAAAAATGGCACCTACTTTATCTTGCAGAGCTTTAAAAATGTAGTAATTGAGGTGATTTTAAAGAGAATCGTAGGAGCCGTTTTGAGAGAATCGCAAAAAAGTGAAAAATTACACGAATTAACTACTACTTCCGGTTGACCGATTTTGATGAAAATATTCGTGTCGGGTCCGGTAGTGGTTTAACTTAAGTTTCAAGTTTGTACGATGTTTCGTTTTTTGTGATATTCTGTTCACACGCGCGCGCACACACAGACACACAGACCAATCGCTAAAAACATGTTTGTGTGGGTTCAGGGGATCTGAAAACGTATAGATCGGGTGAAAACTCAATTTCTTAAAAACGACATGAAAACAATACTTTCCTTCCTTTACATTCATATAGGCAAGAGAAAGTAAAAATTTAATATTATTTTGAAATAAAAACTATTTTAGACCACCTTGCGCTATTTCTGAACAGTGAACAAATCTGAACTGTCAAGCTCCGGTCAGTGACGCAGAATTCGGTATACTCGTGTTGAATTTATTTACTAAGTGACTACAGAGGCTACTCGACTAACTCGGCTACCGCGTTGGCGATGTTGGTAACGTGCTCGCCTCTCATCACGCGGTCTTGGGTTCGAATCCCACTCGGGCATGGCATTTTTTCATACGTTATAAAAAATTCATTTCATCCTTCACCGTCTGCATTAGCAGCAATGTGCAAAACAGTCGGACGTTAAAAAAAAAAAAAAAAAAACAAACTCGAGTATAGTCACTTGAGTTACGAGTTTGCCCTTGTTTGCAACGAGGGGTAAAGGGGAACAGTATCAATGCGCATGCGCGACTGCTTTAATTTCAGTACGCCAAACGTAACTCGTATACTATACCCAGAGCATCTATATATTAATAGCGAGCAGGTTTTTTTCAACACGATTTTAACCACCTGAACATTCACCGATTTTCCCCGAAGTGGGCTCAAATGAATCGTCTGTTCGAGTAGATTTGCAGAAAACTATCAGAAATCAAATATTTCGATTTATGACCGTAAAATAGGTGGTGTAAAATAGATTGGAGAGGGGGCAAGTCCAACGAACTGAAGTATAGGCCTCTCTCTTTCTCTATCTATCCCTCCTACATCTCGCACAGCTATTTCAGTTTGGAGAGGGAGCTACTAACGCTATTTTCTTCACGCAACCACACTGATATCATTTTCTTAATTTTAATTGGGCTGCCTCCTCACATTTTAAAATTAAAGGTTGGTCCCATAGTAATTCTGTTATGTAACATCAACGTAATCAGTGGGTTACTAAATGACACAAGACTGGTGGTGAAAAGATACGAAAATTTTCTTGATTTAGAAGTCATAACAGAGGCAGCCAAAGGCAGAAGGGTTTTACTACCGTGGTTAGATCTAACCCCTTCGGATGGTACTTTACCATTTACATTTAAGAGAAGACAGTTCCCCATCCGTTTATCATTTGCGATTACAATAAATAAATCCCAAGGCCAAACATTCAACAAAGTTGATCTTTATCTGCCACAGACGGTATTTTCACATGGACAATTGTACGTTGCTATGTCACGTGTCAGATCATTTGATAGCCTAAAAGTTCAAATAATGCCAAACAACAATAAAAAAAAGTTGTTTACAGAGAAGTTCTATAAAAACCAATTTACACTTTTGTGCGGGTTTTCCCGCACAGGTTCACCTAGTATACAGTAAATGGCGGAACCTTTTGTAGGTTAACTGTACGAGTACAACTGTTTGTTACCGTAAGCACAAATGTCGGTTTCTTGAAAACGTGGTAAAACTATTCATTTCTGAACGCAATGTAACAAAATGTTGTAAAGTTGAAGCTAAACAAAAATGTCTAACCGCGCCTCTTAACAAAAGCCGTGAGCGAGTAGCTAACTACTGTGATGTTTCTGTTTGCACAATTCGAAAAATAAATAAAGAAACTAAAGACGTGAAGAAGCTATTCTTCAACAGTTTTGTTGACACCTGGTATAAAAAGGAAACGGTTAGGTAGATACTTGAGAAACTGATAATGAAAACGCCAATGACAGCAATAGTAAAGAAGGCGATTCATTCGTAATTAAGAGTAAATCAAACATTTCTAGTCATGTAAGTAAGTTATAGGCAATATTACAGGTCACATTTATTTCTTATAAGGTTTACCTCTGCCCATAACAGACAGGTAGAGTGTCAAATTATTTACACTCAATCTGTTCGTTACAGGGCTAAAATAAATAGTTCTGTTTCTTATCATATGGTCAGCCAATTAAATGACTGAATCATTTAAGAACAGAAGAGGTAGAGGTGTACTGTGACACTAATCAGAGTTATCTCCTCTGAAAGTAATGAATTTCATTATACAGCCAGACCCTGTAGTGAATGAAGTGAAGGTGTCTTTTGCAGAGTGGAAAAATTGTGCTTTTCAGAGGGCCCGGCATGCTGATAAGCGTACTTTTCCACTCAGTGAGTTATGGCAATGGTAAACCACCTCACTCCTCGTTTTACTTAGTAAAACCTCTGCAGGTTCAAACCAGCCTTTTGGCTGATGATCTAAACAACAACAACAACAAGGTTTACCTATGAAGAAAACATTTTCTCGGAATAAACCACAGATTACAAAATGTATCTAGAAACTGCACGATAGTGAAATATACGAGTAGTGTCTCACTGTTGAGGTTGGCAGCACTGCAAATATTTCACTTCCCTTCCTCAGAGCCTATACACACGCAAAAGGCAATCTTGTGACTTCAATATCTAGACTAGGTTACTAATTTTATTAAAGAAATTATCTTATTTAAAGTACTCACAACTTTTAGATCGCATTTCGTTCTACCATCAAAACTTTCTCACCTGCAACAAAACAAAAATACCATACACGATTACAATACAAATTATAAAAATAATAAAATTAAATTTTACAAGATTTCTTAATTTGTTTTAAATTATTTCAAGTCTATAACGGTAAGTTTTGATGAGTAATGATTGAAGACCTTACAGATGAAGATGTTACGTTACAAAATTATAGTTTTGAGAAAAATGCGATCAAAAATTTAAAGTTCCCAACTTTTTGTTAATTTGTTTTGATTTTATTTTAGTCTGCAAAATACGTATTGCAAAATAGCCTATATTGTTCAGGAAGCTATAAGCTATGCAACAATGAAAGATTTTTTAAAATCAGTTCAGTAGTTTCTGAGATTACCTCATACAAACAAACAAATAAACAGACGTTTCTTTTTTATTATATTAGTATAGATATATATTGGCAAGATGAAGTCGTGTGAGCGTTTCACATCAAATTAATTTTATGATAAATTTCCAAGAAAAACTAAAAACACATGGGATATCCCGTGAAACATAAGTAAATTGACAGTACGTTCATCTACCTTTTAAATTTACAAGGACTTTCGTGAGAAAACACACAAAAATATGAGGTTATTCCGAAAATCACTGTTTTACTTGTGGGAGTTAAGAAACTTATACAGACCTGCAGAAATTGGATTATATAACATAACTTGTGTAGAAAATCTAAACATTAAAATCGCACTATGATTTAAAATGTAATGAGAAAGGAAAAACGAATTAAAAATTTAAACAATACAATAATTTAGTTTCAAATCACAATTTAAATAAATAAAATACCTAAATGTATTTTATTTATTTAAATATACTAATTTAGATGCTAATTAATACTGCACCAGAAAGAGAATAGATAAATTTAATTCGAAAAAGAAATGGGAACACAATATAAAAGTAATAAAAATTTGGAACTCATAAATTTATTTCGGCAATTTCTTTTCTAATCTTACACGCACACACACGATATATATAATTACATTTTAAAATTCGAATACATATTAGGCAAACAATAATAATCATAAACAATGGTTAACACAAAGTAATCTACCTTTTAAAATGCAATAAAAATAAATTTTAATATTGAAATTATCTGGAGTTAAGGGGTTCCGCCCCGTTACCGCCTTTAGCGACCCAACCCCAATTACAAAATTACATTTTCAAATCCTCATTACAGCCTCATTTCAGATTTATTTTTATGGTACTTTATCAACAAAGCGTATTAAGGTAAGCAGACTGATTTTTTTTATTCCTAATGTGTGTACGTTGCAATCTGTTCAATTTAGAACAATAAGCAACCCCATGACCCAATGAGATGAGGATGATATGTATGACGTGTAAATGGGGTGTAGTCCTGTACAGACACAGGCCAACCATTCCTGAGAGAGTATGGTTAATTGAACCCCAACCATCAAAGTACACCGGTAACCACTATCTAGCATTCAAATCCGTATAAAAGTAACTACCTTTACTAGGATTTGAACCAGGAACCTTCGTCTCCGAAAATCAGCTGTTAAACAGCTGATTTTGGTGACGACTTTACCTCTAGACCAAACCGGTGGGTTAACTGATTTTAATTTTAAAAAAATCTGGTGTGAAACACTCACACAACTTTCTCTTGCCCATGCAAATAATTAACAATAAACCTAACATTAGTAATAAAACATTAGATATATAAAATACTAATCTCAATAAACATAACCTAATTTTAATCATATATGAAAGACGCAAAATGAAAATCAACCTCATTCGGCTTAAAAATACGGAAAATCATTTCTTCACGCTAAACTAGGCCCTGAACAAAAAATCTCTTTAAATAAAAGTTGTAGATCTTTTAATTTCCTATAAATTTTATTATACCGGGTGTCCATTAAGTCTGGAAACGGCTGAATAACAGAAAAGTGAGCGTGACTAGGTGACCAGAATGACTTTAATTGCTTGTTGCACCAAAAAAACTATTCTAGGTGATATTTGAAATTTTTGTCCGCCATCTTGGATCCGCCATCTTGGATTTAACTTTCTTAATTTATATAGGATGATGGTCATATGATACATGATTTCGATCTAAAATTTCAAAATAAATTCAATGGCGAAAACCGGAAATCGATATCTTTTTTCGTTTTTGAGATATTACCATTCAACTATCCAGATCGGGGCAGAACGGCCATTCCTCCCTCCTCCGTCTTTGAGCCTACATTGACAATTTAGGTAGCAAGTGAACGACTACACATAAGATTATTGAATATAATAAGTTTTTTAATATCTCCACTCGTTCATAAATAGGAAATTATTGTCATTAAGGACTACGGGAAAACAATTTAACGGCTGATTTATTGCATTATAAAACTACAGTATTTAATTTGTTACCAGTTAGCCTAATACTTATTGTTAATTTTGTAAATGTTAGTGTTTAAGGTTTAAGGTTAGTGTTATAAGGAACTAACTGTGAAAATGAGTTACATAATTGAAAATAAAATTACCAAATGTTTCTTGACTCAGAGTAGTTGTTCAAAGTTGAATGGCCTCTGAGATCACCTGATTTGAGTCCATTGGTCTACTCCTTTTGGGGGTACTTAAAAAACAAAGTTTACAGAACGAAACCTAACAGTCTGCATGAACTCAAACAAAGAATTCTAAATGAATCTTCTGGAATCCCAAGGGAATTCATTCGTAATGCTGTATCTAGTTTTTACGCACGTACAACATATTGTCAATAAGTAAGAGGATGCCACTTTGAACAACTACTCTGAGTCAAGAAACATTTGGTAATTTTATTTTCAATTATGTAACTCATTTTCACAGTTAGTTCCTTATAACACTAACCTTAAACCTTAAACACTAACATTTACAAAATTAACAATAAGTATTAGGCTAACTGGTAACAAATTAAATACTGTAGTTTTATAATGCAATAAATCAGCCGTTAAATTGTTTTTCCGTAGTTCTTAATGACAATAATTTCCTATTTATGAACGAGTGAAGATATTAAAAAACTTATTATATTCAATAATCTTATGTGTAGTCGTTCACTTGCTACCTAAATTGTCTATGTAGGCTCAAAGACGGAGGAGGGAGGAATGGCCGTTCTGCCCCGATCTGGATAGTTGAATGGTAATATCTCAAAAACGAAAAAAGATATCGATTTCCGGTTTTCGCCATTGAATTTATTTTGAAATTTTAGATCGAAATCATGTATCATATGACCATCATCCTATATAAATTAAGAAAGTTAAATCCAAGATGGCGGATCCAAGATGGCGGACAAAAATTTCAAATATCACCTAGAATAGTTTTTTTGGTGCAACAAGCAATTAAAGTCATTCTGGTCACCTAGTCACGCTCACGTTTCTGTTATTCAGCCGTTTCCAGACTTAATGTACACCCGGTATACACTTTTGTCGTAAAATGCATACTAAGGCCGAAATCTTAAAAAAATCGATTTTTCACACGTTTACCGCTAAACTAAGCGTTATAAAAAACAATGTTTGAAATAAAAGTTGTAGGTTTTTAAATTTTCTACAACTTTTTTTCTAAAAATTTTTGCGCTAAAATGCATAATAAAGTCGCAATCTTAAAAAAACAATTTTTTTACGAGAAACATTTCGCAAGATTTCAGCTGACATGGCACCTACCCTAATCTTGTAGAACATAAAATATGTAGTAAATGAGGCGATTTAAAAAACATCGTAGGAGGCATTTTTAAAAATCTGGTGTGAAACACTCCCACAACTTTCTCTTGCCAGTGCAAATAATTAACAATAAACCTAACATTAGTAATAAAACATTATAAATAAACAAAAAACTCACCTCAATAAACATAACCTAATTTTAATCATGAGTGAAAGACGCAAAATGAAAATTAACCTCAGTTGGGCTTAAAAATACGGAAAATCACTCATTCACGCTAAACTAGGCTCTTTAGTGAAAAATGCTTTAAATAAAAGTTGTAGATCTTTTTACTTCCTATAAAATTTATTATATACACTTTTGTCGTAAAATGCATTCTAAGGCCGAAATATTAAAAAAATCGATTTTTCACACGTTTTCGTGAGAAAAAATCAGAAAATCGCTAATTACTGCTAAACTAAGCGTTATACAAAAAAAAGTGTTTGAAATAAAAGTTGTAGATTTTTAAATTCTCTACATTTTTTACTATATACATTTTTGTGCTAAATTTCATATTAAAGCTGTCATCTTAGAAAAACTACGTTTTTACGTGAAAACAGCCTCACCCAGAATTTCAGCAAACATAACGCCTAACCTATCTTGTAGAGAATAAAAAATTGAGTAAATGAGGCGATTTTTAAAAAAAAAATCGTAGGACCAGTTTTTGAGAAAATCGCAAAAAGTGAAAAATTACACGAATAAACTACTACTTCCGGTTGACCGATTTTGATGAAAATGTTCGTGTCGGGTCCGCTAACCCAAGTTAAGTTTCAAGTTTCAATTTCGTTTGTTGTTCCGTTTTTGAGTTATTTTGTTCTCTCTCTCTCTCTCTCACACACACACACACACACCAATCATTAAAAATGTGTTTTTTTTGGGTCAGGGGGTCTGAAAACGTGTAGTTCCAGTGAAAACTCGATTTCTTAAAATCGACATGAAAACAATACTTTCCTTCCTACAGATTCATATAGGCAAGAGAAAGTAAACAATAGTAGATATTTAATCAGTATTTACAATGTACTGTATGAATCTAAGCTTTGTGCAGCTGCGGGATGAAGGGGACAGACGAAGTATACTGTTAGCCAACTACGGCGGCATGTAGGGAGGGTAGCGGGACAGAGAGAGAATGTGTTGCGTTCGCTGTTCCCCTCAACTCATTTCAATCAGTGCACGGTGTTCAAGAGCAATAGTGACAATACGCGATACGGTAGGGCACTCTGCAGGCCAGTTTCGTTCACTACACTCTAACAAGCTCATTTTTGATCAAAAAATTCTGAAAAATTACTTTCGCTTCCTAATGAATCTTATTTTATTACACTATAAATGTTATTATTATACTCTGATATTTAGATAAGATACGCTCGTACAAAGTTAGATGTTTAAATCTCATCGCATTTTTGCGTATCACGTAGGCTAATATAACTTCTTTTCAAGGACGACATAATACGCGTTTTATTATTTTGTTATATAATAAAAAATTTTATCTGTAATTTGATATTTGTTGGGAAGAAATAGAAACAACGAGCTTGAAAAAATCGCTTTTTGAAGGGAAGTCAAAGATAGATCATCGTGTCTGGTGTCTCCTTCCTGTTAGTATTCCAAGAAGCTGAATTATTTTTTATAGTTGTGAACACTATACCAAACATACATCAATTTTTAGAAATCAACTACACAGGCAAAATATCAGTTGTATGAAATTTTAACAAAAAGAACCGCATAGTAAATATAACAGAAAGAGGGTATGACGTCCCTCTCTTTCGGGCCTGTCAAAACGTATGGGCGCATCATTTAGAAAAAAAACTTATTGCCTATTACCCCAAATTGAATTGCAGACATTCTCCCCCTAATTTTGTGCACGCGTAACTAATCGGCTTTCGACAGCGACACAAATGTTAAAACGATAACCGCACGTACACAACAAAACGAGTAATGAGTACTACTTTAGAGGCAGCCTGTATCTTTAGTCGACAGGCTACGGCGCCGTGGTGGGTGGGGGATCTACTTACTGCGCATGTGCGGCCCGCATGCCACCGTAGTTGGTCACCTTTATACCAGACTACTACTACGTCATAACACTGTACTAATCATCTCATTGGAATTCGGTAGGCAGTAGGCTGCCTAGTGCGGTGACATACGTGGGTGTTGTTTTCACTATTCGCTGTAGACGGCGACACAGAATATACGTAGTTTGGATAGTACTCCTGACTACTACAGACATAATACAAGTAAAACGTTACTACTACTAACACAATCTCTCACACTAGTAGTCTCCCGTGTTTTGGCAAAAGGATGTATGTGAAAAATTCGGTTTTTTTTATTTACGATTCTCAGGTAATTTTTGCGCTTTTTCAAAAATTCTATTGCCAAGTCTGTACGAGTTATAGTTTTTAAGATACAATGATGGCAAAAAGCTGTATATACGTCTATTTTGAGAATTTTTTGAGGCAAAATGGTGTATGTGTTAATAAATTGGTAATTAAAAATTGGCACAAAGATGTATGAATTCTTTTCACCACTTTTCCTTTCTGAAAACACTGAAAATCCCATTGCTATAAAACGGGAATATGATGTAGGCCTATGTGCGATTAATACTTCTTACTTTAGTAAACTGTGATGTTAAAATAGTTTTAGTTAAAGGTAAAAGGGGTTAAATGGCTTATGCTTCTTTTTGGTATGTTTTATAAGCATTTGCATTTAGAGAAAGTCACACGGCAGAAGGATGTATGCGAAAATAATACCTTTTGCCTATGAAATGCTGTAAATTAACTATCCAAAACAAACATAGAAAAAGGTGTACGAGTATACCTTATTTTACATTATGTTTACTGCTGCTCGTGAACTGTCATTCCATAAGGCAAAAAGGTGTATGAACTTAATACACCGTTTTGCCGCTCATACACAATGAGATTTTGTTTTGGTGTTAGTTTCAGATTATGTCCAGCCTTAGGCTGTATGCTAAGGTATTCATGCTATTCTATTCTTCTATTCATGCTAAGGCAAAAAGGGTTAAATGGACTTAACAGCTTTTTGCCAATATAGAATGCGTTTGATGCAATTAATGAAATGGCTGTAAACAGTGGGTATACACCTTTCTGCCATAGTTTCACTTATTTTTTTTTGGATTTTTTCCCATTAAGGCAAAATGGTTTAACTGAGTTTTTAGGGTTTTAACAAGTTTTTTTTACAAATTTTTGACTATGTAGTCATAAACAGAATATTAAAAACTATAACAATACATAAAGTACTCAATTAGAAAGTCATTCACAACAAAACGGCCGCAATTTAAACTTTGAATGCAATTTCTGAAAAGTTGTGTTTTTGGGATACACCTTTTTGCCTTTTTAGGGGAGTAGTGACGTAATGTATACCTCTCAGCAGCACAAAACTTGGGAACGGGCAGTACATGAAGTAACTAGAGTGCAATTTTTGAAAACTTGTGATTTTGGGATACACCTTTTTGCCTTTTTAGGGGAGTAGTGACGTAATGCATACCTCTCAGCAGCACAAAACTTGGGAACGGGCAGTACATGAAGTAACTAGAGTGCAATTTCTGAAAACTTGTGATTTTGGGATACACCTTTTTGCCTTTTTAGGGGAGTAGTGACGTAATGCATACCTCTCAGCAGCACAAAACTTGGGAACGGGTAGTACATAAAGTAACTAGAATGTGAGAATGAAAATTGTTCTATTCATTAATGAACGAAATTTTTTTAATGCTTCAACTTTTCCCTAATAAAAAAAAAAGGTTTCGTACCTTTGTCGGAGCAGGAGTCGGATCAGGAGCATCTGAATCCCATTCGGAGCTAAGGTCATCGCTTGACGCTTCCCCGTAATCTCCTCCAGGCCAAGGAACTTCCAACAAGGATCGCTGATATTGTTCGTATCCGGTAGCAGGGGGCAATGCTCGCCTAGGAGAGGGCGATCTGTTTCCACCCCCTCGCATCCTAAAAATATATACAAATATTCCCATATCTCCTAATATATTAATTTATTTTTTATTCCAGGAATGGTGCTAGATACTTTATTAAAAAATCTGGTGTGAAACACTCACACAACTTTCTCTTGCCAATGCAAATGGTTAACAATATAACCAAATTTTAGCAATAAAACATTAGAAATAAACAAAAACTAACCTCAATAAACATAACCTTATTTTAATCATGAGTGAAAGACGCAAAATGAAAATCGAACTCAGTTAGGCTTAAAAATACGAAAAGTCACTCTTTCACGCTAAACTAGGCTCTTTAGAGAAAAATACTTTAAATTAAAGTTACAGATCTTTTAATTTACTAAAAAATTGATTATATACACTTTTGTCGTAAAATGCATTCTAAGGCCGAAATCTTAAAAAAATCGATTTTTCACACGTTTTCGTGAGAGAAAATTAGAAAATCGCTAATTACTGCTAAACTAAGCGTTATACAAAAAAATGTTTGAAATAAAAGTTGTAGGTTTTCAAATTCTCTACAACTTTTATTATATACATTTTTTGCGCTAAATTGCATATTGAAGCTGTAATCTTAAAAAGAACTATGTTTTTACGTGAAAACAGCTTCACCTAGAATTTCAGCAAACATAACGCTTACCCTATCTTGTAGAGAATAAACAAATTGAGTAAATGAGGCGATTTTTAAAAAAAAATCGTAGGACCAGTTTTTAAGAAAATCGCAAAAAAATGAAAAATTAAACGAATAAACTACTACATCCGGTTGACCGATTTTGATGAAAATGTTCGTGTCGGGTCCGGTATTGGTATGTAACTTAAGTTTCAAGTTTGAAGTTCGTACGACGTTCCGTTCTTGAGATATTTTGTACACACACACACACCAATCGCTAAAAACATGTTTTTTTGGGTTCAGGGGGTCTGAAAACGTATAGATCCGGTGAAGAGTGTATTTGTTAAAATCGACATGAAAACAATACTTTCCTTCCTATGTATTCATATAGGCAAGAGAAAGTAAAAATAATTACTATAGATCGAGAATTTACTATTAAAACAACTCACGATTGTCGCTACAATCGAAATATGTTCAATCTTGTTAAAGATAACTAATCGATACTACTAACTAATCGATACGTAAAAGTATCGTGTGAAACACAAACACGACTATCTCTTGCCAATGTGAATAACGAAACATATAACTTATGTAGCCTATATGTAGGCTTTATAGCCTACTGAGTTAAGCAGTAGCGGGAAAAAATTATTGGTAAGTGATGAATTTATCACTGTGTTTGACTTTTTTATTTTTAATTTTGTGTGAGCCTTCGGGCCAGCCCAGTCAGTCAGCTGGTAGAAAGTCGCTATTATTTGTTAAGTAACACCGGTTGGGCAAGCGACTTTGTATGGTGACCAGTTGACAGCCATCCATGGACAAACTCTACTGGGGGTCCCTGTTCAAACTCATGTCTAATTCACGTCAAAAATACAGCAAAAAGCAGCGATCAAATTGGGTAGTTGTCAAAAAATGTACAGTTCCCGATAACAAATAGAAGCTAAAAAAAAAAAAAAAAATTTTGTGTGATATTTGATTGAATGGGGTTCATGACAAGCCTACTGAAGAAGCAATAGCAGAAACAATGTTTTGGTGGTAAGTGATGAATTTGTCATTGTGATAAACTTTCAGTTTATCAGTTTTATCTTGAAATTTCCTATATAAACTCCCTTTGGAGTCTCCTGGATGCAAATAAAAAATGTTCAATCATTAGTAAACAATGTAAAATGAAAATCTACTGTTCGACTTAAAAATACGGAAATTCACTAATTGACGCAAAACTACAGTTCGATTCAAGAAAGAAAATACCTGTCTTTAAACAGTAATATCTTTTGAACCGTTGTATATAAAAACAATTACGATACATCAAATTGAAGCTTGTTACTTTCTCTTGCCTATATGAATATATAGGAAGGAAAGTATTGTTTTCATGTCGATTTTTCGAAATCGAGTTTTCACCGGATCTATACGTTTTCAGACCCCCTGAACCCAAAAAACATGTTTTTAGCGATTGGTCTGTGTGTGTGTCTGTGTGTGTGTGTGTGTGTGTGTGTGTGTGTGTGTGTGTGTGTGTGTATGTGTGTGTGTGTCTGTGTGTCTGTGTGTCTGTGAGTGAACAGAATATCTCAAGAACGGAACAACGTATGAACTTGAAACTTGAAACTTAAGTTACATACCACTACCGGACGCGACACGAACATTTTCATCAAAATCGGTCAACCGGAAGTAGTAGTTTATTCGAATAATTTTTCACTTTTTTGCGATTTTCTCAAAAACTGGTCCTACGAATTTTTTTTAAAATCGCCTATTTTACTCAATTTTTTATTCTCTACAAGATAGGGTAGGCGCCATGTTTGCTGAAATTCTCGGTGAGGCTGTTTTCACGTAAAAACGTTGTTTTTTTAAGATTACGGCTTTAATATAAATTTTAGCGCAAAAAACTTATATAATAAAAGTTGTAGAGAATTTAAAAACCTACAACTTTTATTTCAAACATTTTTTTGTATAACGCTTAGTTTAGCGGTAATTTGCGATTTTCTGTTTGTTTTTCTCACGAAAACGTGAGAAAAATCGATTTTTTTAACATTTCGGTCTTAGTATGCATTTTACGACAAAAGTGTATATAATTAAATTTATAGAAAATTAAAAGATCTACAACTTTTGTTTAGAGCATTTTTCTCTACAGAGCCTAGTTTAGAGAGAAAGAGTGATTTTCCGTATTTTTAAGCCAAACTGAGTTCGATTGTCATATTGCGTCATTCACTCATGATTAAAATAAGGTTATGTTTTTGAGGTTAGTTTTTGTTTATTTCTAATATTTTATTAATAATGTTAGGTTTATTATTAATTATTTGCATTGGCAAGAGAAAGTTGTGTGAGTGTTTCACACCAGATTTTTTTATTGTTAGTTACAGGATATACCCTACTTTAACCTTTTCGGAAATTAATAGTGTATTAAATACAACGAATTACGCATAAAAACAACCCTGTCTATAATCACTTTTCCAGTATACCCAACTTCAAGGTACTACAGTAGACTCTCAGAAATCCGGACTAATGTGGCGGACGTCCGGTCCGGATTCCGAAAAATCCAGATTTCCCGGAGGTTGGCAATTTCGTCTTTATGGCGAATAATTATGACAATAAGCATTAACGTTTATCTGCTAATATAAGAGTGAGCTTCTGAAAAAACCTTTAAAACACTGTAGGCCTAATAAATTACAGTAGGCTACTGGTACTGTAATTATTCAATATACAAAGCACAATCATTGACTAAACTTAACACTACTGTACCGTAATAAGATTCGATTGCACTCTTTGTAAGATTTGTAAGTTACGGATTTCAAACATGTAACAATGAACGTCATATATGTCTCAATTATAGAGTAATTACACGATCAACTAAATAAAAATCTAAATGTACTGTAGTACGGTACTGTGCTTAGTAAAGTACGGTTCTGGGATTAAATAAAATGCCTCGTAAAAATTATAAACATAGATTTTACTGAAACACAGAGCTCCTGACGACCCAAACTACTGTGGGCCCTAAATGACAAAAAATCTGGTGTGAAACACTCACACAACTTTCTCTTGCCAATGCAAATAATTTACAATATAATTTAACATTAGTAATAAAATATTAGAAATAAACAAAAAACTAACCTCAATAAACATAACCTTATTTTAATCATGAGTGAAACACTCAAAATGAAAATCAACCTCAGTTGGGCTTAAAAATACGGAAAATCACTATTTCACGCTAAACTAGGCTCTGTAGAGAAAAATACGTTAAATAAAAGTTGTAGATCTTTAAATTTCCTATAAATTTGGGTTATATACACTTTTGCCGTAAAATGCATACTAAGGCCAAAATCTTTAAAAAATCGATTTTTCACACGTTTTCGTGAGAAAAAATCAGAAAATCGCTAATTACTGCTAAACTAAGCGTCATACAAAAAAATGTTTGAAACAGAAGTTGTAGGTTTTTAAATTCTCTACAACTTTTATTATATAAGTTTTTGCGCTAAAATTTATATTAAAGCCGTAATCTTAAAAAAACAACGTTTTTACGTGAAAACAGCCTCACCGAGAATTTCAGCAAACATGGCGCCTACCCTATCTTGTAGAGAATAAAAAATTGAGTAAAATAGGCGATTTAAAAAAAAAATCGTAGGCACATATCAGAGTGCGTAAATCGCAAAAAAGTGAAAAATTATTCGAATAAACTACTACTTCCGGTTGACCGATTTTGATGAACATGTTCGTGTCGCGTCCGGTAGTGGTATGTAACTTAAGTTTCAAGTTTCAAGTTCGTACGATGTTCCGTTCTTGAGATATTCTGTTCACACACACACACACACACACACACACACACTCACACACACACACACACACACACACACACACACACACACACACACACACACACACACACACACACACACGCACACACACACACACACACACACACACACACACACGCACAGACCAATCGCTAAAAACATGTTTTTTGGGTTCAGGGGGTCTGAAAACGTATAGATCCGGTGAAAACTCGATTTCGAAAAATCGACATGAAAATAACACTTTCCTTCCTATATATTCATATAGGCAAGAGAAAGTAAAAAGTAGATACACACAAATTATAGTGCTAATCGCATGATCGTTCATCGGGCCAATACCATGAAAACTTTTTACTTTGTTGTTAATTTAAAAGTTGTAAATTTTCAGAAAATAAAGTAAAAAAAAAAAATCATCGTCCGGACTATCCGGAGTCCGGACTAGCGCGATCCGGATTTTTGAGAGTCTACTGTAGGCCTACTATTACTTTGTTCACGCGTACTTTAGAATGTTCAGGGCTACAAAGTACCGTGCGTTCGGAAAGTCGCTGTGCACTGGAATTGTGACTATGGATTTATGAAAATATGTATAAAGAAATGACTAAGCATTTTGGAAAAAAATTTATTCAATACCTTAATTACATTGTTAAACCGTGATTACATTGTTTATAGAAGGTGTTCGAAATGACCTCCATTGGCATCAATACAGCATTGCACTCGTTTCATTTTGTTTGCAAACACCTTTCGCAACTGTATAAAACGTTATGCAACGTGTTTGGTGAACGAATAATTTCAAAGAATTTGTGGCCTGCAAGATCTCCTGATCTGACTCCCCCCGATTTCTTTTTATGGGGTGCGGCGAAACAAACTGTGTATCGGAACAGACCACACACGATTGACGAACTTAAAGCCGCAATAACGGCATACATTCAAGGAATCACTGTTCTTCAGTTGCGAAAGGTGTTTGCAAACAAAATGAAACGAGTGCAATGCTGTATTGATGCCAATGGAGGTCATTTCGAACACCTTCTATAAACAATGTAATCACGGTTTAACAATGTAATTAAGGTATTGAATAATTTTTTTTCCAAAATGCTTAGTCATTTCTTTATACATATTTTCATAAATCCATAGTCACAATTCCAGTGCACAGCGACTTTCCGAACGCACGGTATTACATGTTAATGTAATCCTGTAACCAATAATAAAACAAGCATTAATTTTATGTATAAAAAAATCCCGTTTTTACAGATTTTGATGAGAAAAATGCAGAAAATTATTAATTGACCCTAAAATAAGCATTGCACAAAAAAATTGGTTGAAATAAAAGTTTTAAGTATTTTAATGTTTTTGCAACTTTGATTATACATATACAATTTTGCCCCAGAATGTACACTAAAACCGCAATCTTAAAAAAAGTATTTTTACTTTCTCTAGCCTATATGAATATGTTGTTGTTTAGGTCAACAGCCGAAAGGCTGGTTTGAACCTGCAGAGGTTTTACTAAGTAAAACGAGGAGTGAGGTGGTTTACCATTGCCTTCCTCACTGAGTGGAAAAGTCGCTCATCAGCATGCCGAGCCCTCTGAAAAGCACATATTTTCCACTCTGCAAATGACACCTTCATTCACCACAGGGTCTGGCTGTATAATGAAATCCATTACTTTCAGATAACTCTGATTAGTGTCTTTTACACCTCTACCTCTTCTGTCCTTAAATGATTCAGTCATTTAATTGGCTGACCATGTGATAAGAAACAGAACTATTTATTTTAGCCCTGCAACGAACAGATTGGGTGTAAATAATTTGACACTCCACCTGTCTGCTCTGGGCAGATATGAATATATAGGAATGAAAGTATTGTTTTCATGTCGATTTTAACAAATACACTTTTTACCGGATCTACACGTTTTCAGAACCCCTGAACCCAAAAAACATGTTTTTAGCGGTTGGTCTATGTGTACGAGTGTGTGTGAACAAAATATCTCAAAAACGGAACATTCGTACGAAGTTGAAACTTGAAACTTAAAACTTAAGTTAAGATACCACCAGAAGACCAAACATGAACAATTTCATCAAAATCGGTCAACCGGAAATAGTAGTTGATTGATTCGTGTCATTTTTCACTTTTTTGCGATTTTCTCAAAAACGGCTCCTACGATATTATTTAAAATCGCATCATTTGCTACATTTTTTACGCACTATATGATAGAGTAGGCGCCATGTTTGCTGAAATTCTTGGGAAGACTCTTTTTTTGCTCACACAAAATTGTTTTTTTTACGATTGCGGCTTTAATATGCAGTTTACCGCAACAATGTGATAAGAAAAGTTGTACAGAATTTAAAATCCTACATGTTTTATTGCAAACATTTTTTTGTATAACGCTTAGTTTAGCAGTAATTAGTAATTTTCTGTTTCTTTATCACGAAAATCGGTAAAATAAATCGGTTTTTTAAGATTTCAGCCTAAAACAATACTTATCCTTCTTTACATTTTATAGGGCAAGAGAAACTAAAAATTCATATCGTTTGTATCTTTTTCTAAGATAAATGTAAATTCAATCTTTAAAAGTAAACCGATTTTAATTCGCATTATTATTTAATACAGGGTGATTTACGAAGATATGCAGAAACTTTAGGAGCTCATTGTACATGTAAAAATAATTAAAAAAGTTTATATAAACATGGGTCCGGAAATGCTTCGTTTCCGAGTTACGGCTAGCGAAAGTTTCGCCCGGATTTCAGCTCACCAGGTTAAATGAGGTCTTCCTGAAATTCTGGTAAGGTAGATTAAGGAACGAATTCAATAATTTCTTATGGTTTTTGACCTGAAAAATTGAATAAAACAGGTCCCAGAACTGTAAGTAAAATAGTTCTTAAGAAAACCAGTGTAAAATGCAAAAAATGGAGTGAAAACACATTTTTTCATCATTGGGCAAGAATAACTTTGTTATTTCACCAAGAAACAGTTCAATTTTTTGAATAAAACATGTAGAAAATTTTATTCTGAACAAACCGGTGTAAATAAAGTACACAGAAAGCGAATAGATGTTTGATTAAATGAATTTTTATTCATAACAGTAGACTACAAAGTAAAATTAACCGGAAAAATTAAGATGAAAAAATGTGCTGTTTTCACTCCATTTTTTGCATTTGACACTGGTTTTCTCAATAACTAATTAACTTACAGTTCTGGGACCTGTTTTATTCAATTTATCAGGTCAAAAACCATAAGAAACGATAGAATTCGCCCCTTAATCTACCTTACCAGAATTTCAGGAAAACCTCATTTCACCTGGTGAGCTGAAATCCGGGAGAAATCTTTCGCTAGCCGTAACTCGGTAACGAAGCATTTCCGGACCCATGTTTATATAAACTTTTTTCATTATTTTTACATGTACAATGAGCTCCCAAAGTTTCTGCATATCTTCGTGCATCACCCTGTATAAATTCCGAAAACGGGTAGATTGAGTTTTAAATTATTTGCACTCGATCTGCTAGTTCCAAGGCTAGAAAAAAATAGTTGTGTTTTTTATTACACTGTCACCCAATTATATGGCTGAAGCATTTAAGAACAGAAGAGGTAGAGGTGTATTGTGACACTAGTCACAGTTATCTCCTTACACAGTAATGAATTTCATCATTATGCAGCCAGACCCTGTGGTGAATTAAAGGTGTCATTTAAAAAGTGGAAAGTAGATGCTTTTCAGAGGGTCTGGCATGCTGATAAGTATACTTTTACTTTCTCTTGCCTATATGAATATATAGGAAGGAAAGTATTGTTTTCATGTCGATTTTTCGAAATCGAGTTTTCACCGGATCTATACGTTTTCAGACCCCCTGAACCCAAAAAAACATGTTTTTAGCGATTGGTCTGTGTGTGTGTGTGAACAGAATATCTCAAGAACGGAACATCGTACGAACTTGAAACTTGAAACTTAAGTTACATACCACTACCGGACGCGACACGAACATTTTCATCAAAATCGGTCAACCGGAAGTAGTAGTTTATTCGTATAATTTTTCAGTTTTTTGCGATTTTCTCAAAAACTGGTCCTACGATTTTTTTTAAAATCGCCTATTTTACTCAATTTTTTATTCTCTACAAGATAGGGTAGGCGCCATGTTTGCTGAAATTCTCGGTGAGGCTGTTTTCACGTAAAAACGTTGTTTTTTTAAGATTACGGCTTTAATATAAATTTTAGCGCAAAAACTTATATAATAAAAGTTGTAGAGAATTTAAAAACCTACAACTTCTGTTTCAAACATTTTTTTGTATAACGCTTAGTTTAGCGGTAATTAGCGATTTTCTGTTTTTTCTCACAAAAACGTGAGAAAAATCGATTTTTTTAACATTTCGGTCTTAGTATGCATTTTACGACAAAAGTGTATATAATAAAAGTTATAGAAAATTAAAAGATCTACAACTTTTGTTTAGAGCATTTTTCTCTACAGAGCCTAGTTTAGCGTGAAAGCGTGATTTTCCGTATTTTTAAGCCAAACTGAGGTTGATTTTCATTTTGCGTCTTTCACTCATGATTAAAATTAGGTTATGTTTATTGAGGTTAGTTTTTTGTTTATTTCTAATGTTTTATTACTAATATTAGGTTTATTATTAATTATTTATATTGGCAAGAGAAAGTTGTGTGAGTGTTTCACACCAGATTTTTTAACTAGTGAGGAAGGCAATTGTAAACCTCACACCTCGTTTTACTTAAAAACTTTAGAGGTTTAAACCAGCCTTTCCTAAACAAAATTTAATTAAAAAAAATAACAGAATAAAGACATACCTGATGTTTTAAATATTTTTTACAAAATTTTATGTTTTTATTTTTTGAATTTAAAATTCTGTTGTTTTCCCGAACTAACCACTTTACACCCATTACCGAATTAATAAGAACACAAAAATAAAACACGAAATCGCAGTACGTAAAATTTTTCACGGAGAAAATTAACTTTAAACTTTTCACAATGACAACTCGAAAGAGACTATCATACCTGTAAGAACAGATGTCGTCGAGATGTAATCCATTAACAAGTGTTTTGTTTTTATCAGAAACTAAACAAAAATCACGGTTACATCACCTGTAATGGTACAGCTTAATTATCTCTTATCAGTCGAATAAACGTGTACCTTATCACGTTTATTATCCTTCCGTGAAATTTAAGTAACTTATGTGAAAATTAAAATTGCTACTATTATTTAGTTAAGAACTGCGACCTAATATAATAAAACTAGTGAAAATATTGTTCTGCGCATGTGCCGAATAAAAACCAAATATTTTATTTTTTACTTTCTCTTGCCTATATGAATATGTTGTTTAGGTGATCACCCTGTAGTAGGCTGGTTTGAACCTCTAGAGGTTTTACTAAGTAAAACGAGGAGTGAGGTGGTTTACCATTGCTTTCCTCACTGAATGGAAAAGTACGCTTATCAGCATGCCGGGCCCTCTGAAAAGCACATATTTTCCTCTCTGCAAATGACACCTTCACTTCATTCACCACAGGGTCTGGCTGTATAATGAAATTCATTTCTTTCAGAGAAGATAACTCTGATTATTGTCTTTTACACCTCTACCCTCTTCTGTTCTTAAGTGATTCAGTCATTTAATTGACTGACCATGTGATAAGAAACAGAACTAATTATTTTAGCCCTGCAACGAACAGATTGAGTGTAAAAAATTTGACACTCCACCTGTCTGTAACGGGCAGTATATATATATATATAGGAAGGAAAGTATTGTTTTCATGTCGATTTCAACAAATACACTTTTTACCGGATCTACACGTTTTCGGACCCCCTGAACCCAAAAAAAACATGTTTTTAGCGTTAGTCTGTCTGTCTCTCTCTCTCTCTCTCGCTCTCTCTCTCTCTCTCTCTCTGTGCGTGTGTGTGTGTGTGTGTGTGTGTGTGTGCGCGCGCGCGCGTGTGTGTGTGTGTACAAAATATCTCAAGAACGGAACATTGTACGAGCTTGAAATTTGAAACTTAAGTTACATACCACTACTGGACCCGACACGAACTATTTTATCAAAATCGGTCAACCGGAAGTAGTAGTTTATTCGTGTAATTTTTCACTTTTTTACGATTTTCTCAAAAACTGGTCCTAGTATGCCTCTCCTTAAATTGCTTATTCAAATTTCAACAATATTCTCTGGTAATTGGAAAAAAAGTTACCTAATACAATTGAATTAAATATAAATAATAAGATAATTTTTTTGATTAAAGGTGTCTCATGTATAAATAATAAGGTAGAATTATTATGGTAATATGTAGAAAGAAAAAAATCAAAGCGTTTTATTCGGTTACCGAAAATGAACTATATAATTTCCAGTAATAGTCATCAATTTAGTCAAATAAAATTTCCTTTTATTATCTCATTAACTACAATCAAATGTATAACAGTTCACTTGTCAATGGCACCTTTTTAAGTTGAACCAATCCAAAAATAGCATTAATTCAATAGTAGATAGTCTATCTTTAATTTTAAAAAAGAAACCGCTTTAAGCTGTTAAATTTTTTAATCAAACCGATCATTTTTTTATAATGTAATAATTCGATAAAAGTATAAGATGGTAGAAAATTTAATATACATATATCAGATGAAGAAAAAATTTTTTTGATTAAAGGTGTCTTATTTACTATATTTTTACTTTCTCTTGCCTATATGAATATACAGACTAACTTTTAGCTTTTTTGGAAAAATTCAGCATCATCTTCATGTCATGGATTAGGTCTTCTAAACTGTTCCAAATTCACTGCCCATCTTTTCTGTGACCTACCCACGTAATTTCGGTCCATTACGAATGTAGTTCAATGTTCGTTTCACCCATCAATCATCATTCATTCGTACCAAATGCACCTTCCATTTCTTTCTGAATTCACCATATCTATACTTCTATACTAATATAATAAAGAAGAATCGTCTGTTTGTTTCTTTGTATGAGGTAATCTCAGAAACTACTGGACTGATTTTAAAAAAATCTTTCATTGTTGCATAGCTTAGAGCTTCTTGATCAATATAGGCTATTTTGAAACTTTAAGTAACTTTAATTAAATGAGTTAAGCAACTTAAACTGTGACGATGTCTCATGTTTTAGTTTATCCGGTGCATAGCACTTTTATTTTTTCTAAGTCCTCTGGATGGTGTATTTTTTTGGGCTAGAAACACGATTCAAGTTTTATATTTCATGGAAAAACGTGAACAATAACATTCGATTCCAAAAATTTTTATTTTTGTACTTATTTCATATATTTGTTTTCATTCGACAGGTAGCGAATGAGTTATATATTTCGAATTACTCTGCGTACCGCACCCATGTATTACTGTCTCTTATCTCAGCCATATATATCAACTATCTCTTTCTTTTCCATCAGTATTCTTGTATGCATTCTATTCAATTCTGTTAAATCGCAGGGACAAACATTTAAAACGGTGGGCATTGATTTGAGACAAGAGTGTTTGCTTCACTCATGGACAACTTTATGTCGGACTTTCTAGAGCTGGAAGTGCATAAAAACAATTTATTTTGCTGCCACAGGGCAGCAAAACCACAAATATTGTATAAATAGAGGATTTAAAATAATTTAATGAGGCCTACATTAGCTGCTGTGAAGCGAAGCGAGCTGGGGTTGCTAGTACATATTTCCATAAAACGATACAAATAGTTTTTCTCTTTTTTAATGTGATCTCTCACATTACAAATGCGCACGCACATTTTCATCTTTAATTATTATTTCAAAAAGGAATTCCATTTTACTGTCTAACTTTATCCTTTTTCATCAGTAAGAGATCATGTAATTTTTATAACGATTTTCTAAAACACAATAATTATTTCAGAATTACATTCTGAACACGTTTATAAAAATGTTTATTGGTTATTTTATTACCCTAATTATGTACTCGAAATGTAATTTTTAACAACTGTAATTACAGAATTTAAAATTCATAAAATTAATGAAGATACCTGTATAATTTTGTACAGTAGTAACTTTGTAAATTACTTCTTTCTGAACTTAATGAAGTTATTAAACAAATGCTATATATTTACCTCAAATTCTATTACTACAAAAAAGGTTTACTTTTATAATAATTTTATATCTATTTTTTCTTGCCCTGTACAAATACAAAGGGAAAAGGAAATATAATTTGTTATCATATCAATTTTTTAAAATCTAAGTTTTCACCGGAAAACATGTTTTCGGGCTTCTGTTGAGGAGCTTAAAATTTCCCACCCATCACCACACCCCCTGGAAAGAGTTACCTGAAATTTCACATTTTTCTGGTAGTTTTGGGAACATATAAAAGGGCCACTCTACAAGTTTTACCAACGAAAGGATTCAGATGGCTGTGAATTTTTCGTTTTCGGGAGTTCCAAAACCGCAGCTTCTCCGACCCCTAAAAGTCCAGAGTTTCGGTTATCGGGACGTTTTTGGTAAGCTTTCGGTCTAACTCATTGAGAGAAAGAAAAAAAGTTCCAGTGACCTCATCGCATCGTTAAAAAGTTCTAATTTTCGCGCTTTTTGTTCACCCTGAATTAAATTAAATGACTTTTTTACATCCAATTTATATATATTGTTTCGACACTGAAACGATTAAACGTTGCAGAAAAATAAAATTTCACGTTAAAAATTTATTTTTGTGTTATTAAAAAAAAAATCATTCTGATAACACTTAAAATATTGAAAATACATTTTTTTTAGTTTATATAAAGTCGCATCATCAGCTTGGTTATTAGCGACTGCAGTGGGTTTCAATACTGCAACGGTGTTTTTAATGTGTTACAATTTTCAGACTATCCAGGAATCGAACCCGGGATCTTTCACTTTGTACGCTAGCGCGCTAGTCGCTACGTCACGGAAGCGGTCTCAGAATACATTATTCCATTAATTTTTGTTTTTAAAAAATATTTTTGTAACGTTCGTTTATCCGGAAGTTAGCGGGGTACGGAACAAAAAATTTTCAGAAATTCAAAATTTTGTTTTTCCCGCCATGTGATTACTTGATATTTTAGCTTTAAAATGAGCTATTATTCAATGAATTCTGACCAGTAGATCAAAAAAAAATTTCTACAATTTTTTTCGAAAGCAAGTTCAATGTGATTTTTTTATCAACTGAAGTTGGTATGCGGTGCGCGACAACTATGCTAAACCTTGACAGTAAACGCATTCAAAATTCTGATCGTGTAATGAGTGAGCTTCAAAAAAGGCAGGCAAGCTAGAGAACAAGCCAAAAGGAAACTAGAAGAGTACAGCAAGAGGATCCAGATAATCCTGCTTATGCTGCTGGCTTGTACTAATTTATAAAAGTAACACATATATCTGCCCATAACAGATTCGCCGATGATATAGTAGTATTAGCCGAGGCAAAGAATGAACTAGAGGATGCCTTAAATGGAATGGATGAGATCTTGAGGAAGGATTACTTCATGAAAATTAATAAGAACAAAACGAAAGTGTTGTGCAGCAGCAAGAGTGGTTTAGAAGAGATGGGAAATTTAAAAGTAGGCAACGAAAACATACAGGAAGTTGGGGAATTCTGCTATCTAGGGAGTAAAATAACAAAGGATGGTAGAAGCACGAGTGATATCAAGAGTAGAATTGCTCAAGCTAGAAAAGCCTTTGAAATGAAAAACAGCTTACTGACTACAAACATTGATTTACAGATTAGGAAAAATTTCTTAAAACATTATGTTTGGAGTGTAGCATTATACGGAAGTGAAACGTGGGTGATAGGGGCTGTAGAACGGAAGAGGATAGAAGCTTTTGAAATGTGGTGTTATAGGAAAATGTTAAAGATTAGGTGGGTGGACAAAATAAGTAATTTAGAGGTTCTTAGGCGAGTGGATGAAAAAAGAAGTATATGGAAGCATCTTACCAAAAGAAGGGATAGGCTAGTGGGGCATATCCTAAGACATCCAGGTATTGGGCTATCAATAATGGAGGGTAACATTGAGGGAGTAAATTGTAGAGGGAGGCAAAGATTAGAATATATAAAGCAAATTACAAAAGATGTAGGGTGTTACAGGTATGTAGATATGAAACGACTTGCGCAAGATAGAACAGGTTGGAGAACTGCATCAAACCAGTCGAGAGACTGATGACAAAAAAAAAAAAAACAGACAGGTGGAGTGTCATATTATTTACACTTTATCTGTTCGTTGCAGGGCTAAAATAAATAGTTCTGTTTCTTATCACATGGTCAGCCAATTAAATGACTGAATCATTTAAGAACAGAAGAGGTAGAGGTGTGTTAGGTGACACTAATCAGAGTTATCTTCTCTGAAAGTAATGAATTTCATTGTACAGCCAGACCCTGTGGTGAATGAAGTGAAGTTGTCATTTACAGAGTGGAAAATATGTGCTTTTCAGAGGGCCCGGCATGCTGATAAGCGTACTTTTCCACTCAGTGAGGAAGGCAATGGTAAACCACCTCACTCCTCATTTTACTTAGTAAAACCTCTACAGGTTCAAACCAGCCTTTCGGCTGTTGACCTAAACAACACAACAGACAGGTGGAGTGTCATATTATTTACACTTTATCTGTTCGTTGCAGGGCTAAAATAAATAGTTCTGTTTCTTATCACATGGTCAGTCAATTAAATGACTGAATCATTTAAGAACAGAAGAGGTAGAGGTGTGTTAGGTGACACTAATCAGAGTTATCTTCTCTGAAAGTAATGAATTTCATTGTACAGCCAGACCCTGTGGTGAATGAAGTGAAGTTGTCATTTACAGAGTGGAAAATATGTGCTTTTCAGAGGGCCCGGCATGCTGATAAGCGTACTTTTCCACTCAGTGAGGAAGGCAATTGTAAACCACCTCACTCCTCGTTTTACTTAGTAAAACCTCTACAGGTTCAAACCAGCCTTTCGGCTGTTGACCTAAACAACACAACAGACAGGTGGAGTGTCATATTATTTACACTTTATCTGTTCGTTGCAGGGCTAAAATAAATAGTTCTGTTTCTTATCACATGGTCAGTCAATTAAATGACTGAATCATTTAAGAACAGAAGAGGTAGAGGTGTAAAAGACACTAATCAGAGTTATCTTCTCTGAAAGTAATGAATTTCATTGTACAGCCAGACCCTGTGGTGAATGAAGTGAAGTTGTCATTTACAGAGTGGAAAATATGTGCTTTTCAAAAGGCCCGGAATGCTGATAAGCGTACTTTTCCACTCAGTGAGGAAGGCAATGGTAAACCACCTCACTTTTCGTTTTACTTAGTAAAACCTCTACAGGTTCAAACCAGCCTTTCGGCTGTTGACCTAAACAACACAACAGACAGGTGGAGTGTCATATTATTTACACTTTATCTGTTCGTTGCAGGGCTAAAATAAATAGTTCTGTTTCTTATCACATGGTCAGTCAATTAAATGACTGAATCATTTAAGAACAGAAGAGGTAGAGGTGTAAAAGACACTAATCAGAGTTATCTTCTCTGAAAGTAATGAATTTCATTGTACAGCCAGACCCTGTGGTGGATGAAGTGAAGTTGTCATTTACAGAGTGGAAAATATGTGCTTTTCAGAGGGCCCGGCATGCTGATAAGCGTACTTTTCCACTCAGTGAGGAAGGCAATTGTAAACCACCTCACTCCTCGTTTTACTTAGTAAAACCTCTACAGGTTCAAACCAGCCTTTCGGCTGTTGACCTAAACAACAACACATATATGTATTTTTGTTTCCTTGTTTCCCGAAAACAATCATTTTTGACACATAAGACCCGTTTTCTCAAGAACTGTCAGAGATATTCGCTTCAAATTTTCAGGACATAATATTTAATATCTTATACAACTTTTAACATGAGCGTTTTAAAATGTAGGCTCTTGAACTTTATTTTCAGACTTACCAGTACAGTTACCAAAGCGACTATGATAAAAAAATGTATAAAAAATTTTAAAATGGTAATAAGGACAAACCCCTGTGTCTAAAGTTGTATTAGATACTGAACAATGTGTGCTGAAAATTTGGAGAAGTTATCTCTATTGGTTGCTGAGAAAATCGGTCAAACATTAACATGGCTGAGATAGTCGTTTCGTACCCCCTTTATGCATAACTTATGAACGTTTGATAAACCGGATACATAAAATATACTGACGTCCAGTTTACCGGACGATGAAAGGATTAAAATCCTCAGAAAATCAGTGAGGTTTACCAACGTACATTACATTGTACAGCTTTTATTTAAAATGTAGGTTATTATATAAAGTAATAATAAAAATAATAATAATAATAATGACAGAGCAATATTTAAGTAGTATTTTAGGTAGTGTGTTTAAATAGAGGCGTAGATCATACGCTGCATTGTCGTAAGAAGCGTAGGTCGTTATTTATAGGTCATGTAGTGAAATATTTTACTTGTAACTTATAGAGGCCTACACTAGTACATTTGATCCATTTGTATTTGGCGCCCTGCTGAGCTCTTTCCATACTTAATACTTATATAATTCTAATATGTTATGTAGTTAATCACAAATTTCAAGACGTACATCTTTTTAAAAGCATACTCATGTATTTGTACATTACTGAACATACCGCAAACATAACCTCTACATTTTCTGTCATAATGTTAAATAAAACACTAATCATATACGTAGGCTTTCACGTAGACCGGCTGTTTGTTAACTTTCACAGCATTTGAATTTTTTTTCAATTTTTTCCAAAGTCTACGAGGGTCGTTGGAAAAGTCCGTGCAAAAATAAAAACTACTTAATTTTTTGGGGTAAACCTTTTTTATTTTTCGACTAGTCTCCTTTTAGGCTTGTACACTTCGTCCAACGCTGCTCTAGTTTGTTGAACCCTTCCGAATAATAGGATTTGTCCAAGTCTGAAAAATAGCTATTCGTTCCTGCAATCACCTCCTCGTTTGAATAAAATCTTTTTCCCGCTAGCCATTTCTTCAAATTGGGAAACAAATAGTAGTCCGAGGGAGCCCAAGTCTGGAGAATAGGGGGGATGTGAAACGAGTTGGAACCCTATTTCCATTAATTTTGCGACCACAACTGCTGAGGCGTGAGCTGGTGCGTTGTCGTGATGGAAAAGAACGTTTTTGTGAGACAATCGTGGGCGTTTTTTTTGCAGCTCGGTTTTCAAACGGTCCAATAACGATGAATAATATGCACCTGTAATAGTTTTACCCTGTTCCAGATAATCGATGAAGATTATTCCTTGTGAATCCCAAAAGACAGTCGCCATAATCTTTCCGGCCGAAGGAACTGTCTTCGCCTTTTTTGGCGCAGATTCACCCTTCATAACCCATTGTTTAGATTGTTCTTTGGTCCCAGAAGTGTAGTAATGTATCCACGTTTCATCCACAGTGACGAAACGACGCTTAAAGTTCTGCGAATTCTTCTGGAACAGCTGCAAACCGTCCTTGCAACACTTCACACGAAATTCTTTTCATCCATTTTTTTGAAAATCATTCGACTTCCTCGATTAAAAAGAACGTCAAACACAAAGAAATAGACCGATCTGGCTGAAACTACACATGTGTTTTTCCAACAGATGCTACTAACTAAACATACGCTCGATATGCGCCAGTAGTGCCATATATCTGACTTTGCACGAACTTTTCAAACGACCCTCGTATTATGTAGGTGGTAATGTAGAGTTCGAAAGAACTGCAATAGTGAAAAATTTCTGTACAAAGGTTTACAGCGACAGCGTGTGGATAACACTCACACAACTTTCTCTAGCCAATAAAAATATCGAACAATATAACATAATATTACTAATAAAACATTAGAAATAAACAAAAAATTCATCTTAAAAACATAACCTCCTTTTAATTATGAGTGAATGATGCAAAATGAAAATCAACCTCAGTTTGGCTTATTAATACGAAAAATCACTCATTCATGCTAAAATAGGCTCTTTAGAAAAAAATGCTTAAAAATTTTTTTTAACGAGAGCAAAGCCTCCCCAAGAATTTTAGCAGACATAGTGCCTACACTATCTCATAAAATACCTCTCGTAGCATAAAAATGTAGCAAATGAGGCGATTTTTTAAAAAAAATCGTAGGAACCATTTTTGAGAAAATCGCAAAAAAAGTGAAAACCTCTCAACAAGGAAGAGGGTAGAACGGGAACTGTGAGGCAGTGGATTGCACGATATAGTAAGAGGTGGTTACAACATGTATGCCGCATGCCAGAGGATCGGTATCCGCTACTGGCATTACAATACCGTCCGCATAGAGGGCGGTCGTTGGGTAGACCACGAAGAAGATGGATAGACGCTGGAACAGGCAATGTGTCCAATCCGTAATTAAGGAGGAGGAGGAGGAGAAGGCTGAGGAGGAGGAGAAGGATGAGGAGGAGGAGAAGGAGGAAGAAGAGGAGGAGGAGGAAGAGAAAAAGGAGGAGGAGGAGGAGAAGATTGAGGAGGAGGAGAGGGACGAGGAGGAGGAAGAGAAGAAGGAGGGAGGAGGAGGAGGAGACTGAAGAGGAGATTGAGAAGGAGGAGGAGGAGGAGGAGGAGGAGATAATTTCATACTAGGTTGAACGAACTGTAATTTAATACCACCTACCTCATACTAGATTGAACACACTCTTATTTTACTTGAACATGTAATTTTAAATTTTTAAATAGATCCAGATTAATGGCACCATTATAAATAAAAAATAAAATAATTTCATACTTGAAATACAACCGAAAGGTAAAAGATTCAATGATATTCTTAAATATATTGAAATTATTTCAAATGATATAATTTCATGTGAAGTAATCGTTTTTAAATAACAAGGCGCTATTTATGATAATTTAATAACACTGTTTTACATAACAACTGAACTAGAGTCAATTTAGGTTATAATTCGCTAAATCGATCATTATTTTATTGTTAAATGTTTATTTTTTATTTTTGCACGACTGTATTTTCAAATTAAGTGAAAATGGAGTAATTTTATTACGGTTTCTGCGCAAAAACATTTATTGTCCTTAAATTCAGACCAGTTTTTTGGTGTAGTGGTCAACGCAACTGACTTCTACAGTAGGGGTCCCGGGTTCGATTGAACTAGAGTCAATTTAGGTTATCGTTCGCTAAATCGATCATTTTTTTATAAATGTTTATTTTTAATTTTTGCACGATTCTATTTTCAAATGAAGTGAAAATGGAGTAATTTTATTACGGTTTCTGCACAAAAACATTTATTGTCCTTAAATTAAGACCAGTTTTTTGGTGTAGTGGTCAACGCAACTGACTTCTACAGTAGGGGTCCCGGGTTTGATTGAACCAGAGTCAATTTAGGTTATCGTTCGCTAAATCGATCATTATTTTATAATGTTTTTTTAAAATTTTTGCACGATTCTATTTCCAAATAAAGTCAAAATGGAGTAATTTTATTACGGTTTCTGCACAAAACCATTTATTGCCCTTAAATTCAGACCAGATTTTTGGTGTAGTGGTCAACGCAACTGACTTCTACAGTAGGGGTCCCGGGTTCGATTGAACTAGAGTCAATTTAGGTTATCGTTCGCTAAATCGATCATTATTTTATAAATGTTTATTTAAAATTTTTGCACGATTCTATTTCCAAATAAAGTGAAAATGGAGTAATTTTATTACGGTTTCTACACAAAAAACATTTATTGTCCTTAAATTAAGACCAGTTTGCTGGTGTACTGGTCAACGCAAGTGGCTTCTACAGTAGGGGTCCCGGGTTCGATTGAACTAGAGTCAATTTAGGTTATCGTTCGCTAAATCGATCATTATTTTATTATTAAATGTTTTTTTTTTAATTTTTGCACGATTCTATTTTCAAATGAAGTGAAAATGGACTAATTTTATTACGGTTTCTGCACAAAAACATTTATTGCCCTTAAATTAATATTAGTTTGTTGGTGTAGTGGTCAACGTAACTGACTTCAACAGTAGGAGTCCCGGGTTCGATTGTAAGTCAGATCAGACAATTTTTAAATCAACTCATATCGTTTATTACCGTTTTACTTTCTCTTGCCTATATGAATATATAAGAAAGGAAAGTATTGTTTTCATGTCGATTTTTCGAAATCGAGTTTTCACTGGATCTACACGTTTTCAGACCCCCTGAACCCACACAAGCATGTTTTTAGCGATTGGTCTGTGTGTGTGTGTGAACAGAATATCTCAAGAACGGAACATCGTACGAACTTGAAACTTTAAACTTAAGTTACATACCACTACCGGACGCAACACGAACATTTTTACACAAACGAACACAGGAAAAAAATTTTAACGTTAACTTAAAAAAAATTAGAAAAATATTGATATATAATTTTTTTAAATATTTCCCCCGTTTTTGTCGTTAAAAATACTATTAGATTACCTAAAAACGAAATATTAAAAAAATTGAAAAATGATGCTGGGTGGAATAACAAGAGAGACCAAAACTATTTATTGTAACCCTGGAACTAGCAGATCGAGTGTAAATAATTTAACACTCCACCTCTCTGTTATGAGCATTTACTCTAAAACGTAGAGATACAATTCGTAATATAATTGAGCTAAGTAGTAATCAAGAGAAATTTAACTAAATTTAGAATCAAACCCAGGTTCCTACACTTTATTAACTACCAAATTGTCTTGTCATTGATGTTTATCACTTGTTTTATTATCAATTCCTTGTACAAAATTAAACTTGAATGAAAATATTTCCACTGTTAAGAAATGACGTCAGTGAAAACCGATACAATGTATTCTAAAATGCCTACCTATCGTGCTTAGGCTGTTAGAAACTCGGTGGACTAATTGACAATTAACTTCATTCTTATAGACTACACTTTACACGTAGTAATACTAATAATAAAACCAGTAACTGTTTATTCATTTACGTCAAACATTAACAACAATGTTATTTATATAAAAATTCAGTTAATGGATTTCATTTCACCATAAATTTATGAACATATAATATTATATTTCTGCCAATAACAGACAGGTGGAGTGTCAAATTATTTACACTCAATCTGTTCGTCGCAGGGCTAAAATAAATAGTTCTGTTATTTATCACATGATCAGCCAATTAAAATGACTGAATCATTTAAGAACAGAAGAGGTAGAGGTGTAAAAGACACTAATCAGAGTTAATCTCCTCTGAAAGTAATGAATTTCATTATACAGCCAGACCCTGTGGTGAATGAAGTGAAGGTGTCATTTGCAGAGTGGAAAATATGTGATTTTCAGAGGGCCTGGCATGCTGATAAGTGTACTTTCCCACTCAGTGAGGAAGGTAATGGTAAACCACCTCACTCCTCGTTTTACTTAGTAAAACCTCTACAGGTTTCTTTTGGCTGATGACGTAAACAACAACAATATTATGTTTTTTGCAAGGGCCTACCATGTTTAACCCTTTATAAGGGCACTACGGGGAAAAATATACACGATTTAAAATGTTTAAATTTGTTTTATATGGACTTGAATAATGTATTTCTAGTACCAGAAGAGTAAGATATTTCTTTTTTTATGTCAAGCCCTGGTAAGTATACTTACCAAGGAATGTCTAGTGCCAGAAGAGTAAGATATTTCTTTTTTTATGTCAAGCCCTGGTAAGTATACTTACCAAGGAATGTTTATTGAAATGGGAATCACATAATATTTAGTGGTAAGAATGCTTATTTAAACAACTTGTAAGCCCTATATAACAGAAAAATTTAAAGTTAACTTATCTTAACTTTATATTAGCATAAATGCTTGGTTTCCCGTAAAAAACTCGAATTTTCTAAGCACTGTACAAAAGTTAACATGGTACATGTCCAAAAGTTAACATGGTACATGTACAAAAGTTAACATAGTACATGTTGTTGTTGTTTAGGTCAACAGCCGAAAGGCTGGTTTGAACCTCTAGAGGTTTTACTAAGTAAAAACGAGGAGTAAGGTGGTTTACCACAGCCTACCTCACTGAGTTGAAAGAGTATGCTTATCAGCATGCCAGGCCCTCCGAAAAGCACTCACTTTCCACCCTGCAAATGACACCTTTACTTCATTCACCACAGGGTCTGGCTGCATAGTGAAATTCATTACTCTCAGAGGAGATAACTCTGACTAGTGTCTTTTACACCTCTAACTCTTCTGTTCTTAAATAGTTCAGTCATATAAGTGGCTGACTATGTGATAAGAAACAGAACTATTTTTTTTAGCCCTGGACCAAACAGATAGAGTGCAATTAAAATAACACTCTACCTGCCCGTTTTGGGCATATTGTTACCATACGCCAGGTATTTTGGGCATACTGCTTACCATATGTCAGTCTAAATAACTCCCATATTTATCAAATAATTCTTTTAAGTCCTTGACCCAACCTATTTGGTTTTCAATAACTTTTTTAACCAGCTGATTAGGTAATCTACAATCTGTCATATTAAGTATCTTATGATATATCTAAAGTGAATCGTTAAAGATTGTACAAACACAAAATCAGCACCAGTTTCCTAATACAGGATGTAATTAGACGTATTGAGAGGTAACGCAAGTACTCACTTCAAAAAAAACCTTAGCAAATTTTCTAGGTCTTCTGTGCTTTTGAAACCCCAAACTTCAGCCCCATACATCGCAATGGTCTTACATGCAGCGTTAAAAACCCTTTGCTTAGCTGAGTAAGGAATGTGATCCTTCACTATAAACGCTCTCCATATGCTGTTCATTACATATTATATACATGTATTACATATATTACATATTGTACATGTACATTAGTTAAAAAACATGGTAGCGTACGCTGGTATGAATCCTTACCACATTCGTGTAATTTATGAAGCAAATGTTCTCAGCGCACTAATTTCAAAATGTGGATAGCCTACTTACCAGAGAACATCTATAAAACCATAAAATGCCAATAGGGTTCAACTGCATAGCTTATTCTTTAAAAAAATCGACCTTATTGCCAGTGGTAAGTATACTTATCACAGACCTATAAAGGATTAATATCTTACCAATACACTGCAATAATTACCGTCAACATTCAACAAAAACAACTATAAATGTTCAATAAAACCGATTTTGATAAGAAGAGTTTCTCATGTTACACACACACGCCACAAACTCAAAACACGCTTCTATCAACTGAAACGCATACTCGATAGACGTTCTAAATTAAACATGTCACACAAATTAACAATCAGCCAATTAATTCAGCCGTTCTTAGTTTGCTCCTACTGTCAACAAACAAAAGCCACCTACTACAGGGTGCACGCTAGAGTCCGCGACTTTACTGATATCGTATTCCTATTAAGTTAACTATTTTTTAAATTATAAGCACTTTAAGTACTAAAAACATCAGTCATGATATGATGTAGGCCTAACAATTTCATTTATAAAAATACTTTTAAAAGTATTTTGTATTTAAATACTTTTGAAAGTATTTTGTTGTTACTTTTTAATCAGCGTGTACACATTTTGATATAATGCGCATGCTCAGTTACGTCATTATTTGTTTACATTAGGAGCAAACTAAGAGAGGCTGGACTGTACAAAACAGTCTTAAGGATGAAGAGAGGTGGAAGTTGGTCACTCAGTTTACGGAGAGGGTGGTTGGGAGGAGACATATGGAGATCAGCGGGATCTCCCTCTCCCACAGTGAATCAATCCTGCCCGATCTCAGTAGGTAAGGTAGGCACATTAATTTCCTGAGCTGGTGATGAAAAAGATGAATGAAAGTGAGAGAGTGAGTGTTGGTCAGTGACAGTGAGAGGGGAATTAGGCTACGGTTCCCTTCACGCCCCGCTGAAAGTATTTAATTTTTTTTTAACCCGATATTTCCCTAGTAGTATTATATAAACAGTTCCGAGGGAGGTAGAGGATTGTTTGCTGATGTCGGATCAAGAGGCCAGTCGGTGGGTTTTTTGGTTAGTAAGGCGGTTGCGGCCTCCTTGGGGCTGGACGAGGACGTCTCAATTGAGTCCAACACTACGTCCCCCATCGTGAGGGAGTGAACATGAATTTTTCTCGCCGTCTCGGATAAAAAAAACTTTTGGTCGGCAATGGCAGGCTTACGCTTCTAAGTTTTTGAAATAAGGGCTGGCACTTTTTATACAAGCTTATTCAAATTAATCCGTTCTTAAACCGTAATCTTAAAAAAACACTTTTTTAGGTAAAAACAGCCTTAACAAGAATTTTAGCAAACGTGGCGCCTACCCTATCTTGTAGAGAATAAAAAATTGAGTAAACCAGGCGATTTTAAAAAAATCGTAGGACCAGTTTTTGAGAAAATCGCAAAAAGTGAAAAATTACACGAATAAACTACTACTTCCGGTTGACCGATTTTGATGAAAATGTTCGTGTCGAGTCCGGTAATGGTATGTAACTTAAGTTTCAAGTTCGTACGATGTTCCGTTCTTGAGATATTCTGTTCACACACACGCGCGCGCGCGCACACACACACACACACAGCCCAATCGCTAAAAGCATGTTTTTTGGATTCAGGGGGTCTGAAAACGTGTAGATTCGGTGAAAACTCGATTTCAAAAAATCGACATGAAAACAATACTTTCCTTCCTATATATTCATTAGGCAAGCGAAAGTAAAAAACACTTAGTAGTAGACACTTTTTGGTCAGTAGTAGGTATATGACATATGAAGACGCTAAAATGTTCAGAAAGTTCCACTTATTCTATCATGAAGGGTCCGAGAGATGGAGGAGAAACGAAGAGAAAGAGAAAGAGAGAGAGAGAGAAAGCGAGAGCAAGAGAGAGAGAGAGAGAGAGAGGAAGTGAAAAAATAAATATGACATATTTGAAATTCGTGACACACTGTGTCTATTTCCGTTAACGCAATGATATAATTGCACGCCATTTTAAATATGAAATAGGCGTTAACAAACTAACTGAACTTTAGAAGGCTAAACGACTACGCATTTGTGTATTTACAGATATTGCAAAACAACACATATCGTGAATTCAATATATTAGTACAGAAAATAAACTGTTTCCTTGTTTACTGATTTGGTGAATTCATATTAACACCGAAATCTAAAAAAAGAACATTCCGGTGCGAAACACTCACACGACTTTCTCTTGCCAATGCTAATAATGAACAATATAACCTAACATTATAAATAAATAAAACCGTAACCTAATATTAATCATGAGTGAGTGATGCAAAATGAAAATCAACCTTAGTTTGGCTTAAAAATACGGAAAATCACTCTTTCACGCTAAACTAGACTCTATAGAGAAAAATGTTTAAAATAAAAATTATAGGTGTTTTAATTTCCTATAAATTTGATTATATACACTTTTGTCGTAAAATTCATACTAAGGCTGAAATCAACAATCTGCTGAAGGGTGAAAAAACAATCCATTTTTTACAGATTTTCATGAAAGAACCTGATTTGGTGCATTCATATTAACACCGCAATCTAAAAAAACTTCTTTGCGAAAAACTTACACGACTTTGTTTTGCCAATGCTAATAATGAACAATATAACCTAATATTAGAAATAAAAATAAAACTAACCTCAAAAAACATAACCTAATATTAATCATGAGTGAATGATGCAAAATGAAAATCAACCTTAATTTGGCTTAATAATACGGAAAATCACTCTTTCACGCTAAACTCGACTCTGTAGAGAAAAATGCTTAAATTAAAAATTATAGATGTTTTAATTTCCTATAAATTTTATTATACACACTTTTGTCGTTAAATGCATACTAAGGCTGAAATCAACAATCTGCTGAAAAAATCAGCTGAAGGCTAAAAAAACAATCCACTTTTCACAGATTTTCATGAACGAACCAGATTTGGTGCATTCATATTAACACCGCAATCTAAAAAAAATATGGTGCGAAAAACTCAAATGACTTTCTCTTGCCAATGCAAATAACAATATAACCTAACATTAGAAATAAACCCACCGGGTTGGTCTAGAGGTAAAGTCGCCGCCAAAATCAGCTGTTTAACAGCTGATTTTCGGAGACGAAGGTTCCTGGTTCAAATCCTAGTTAAGGTAATTACTTTTATACGGATTTGAATACTAGACAGTGGCTGCCGGTGTACTTTGATGGTTGGGGTTCAATTAACCATACTCTCTCAGGAGTGGTCGACCTGGGTCAGTACAAGACTGCACCTCATTTACACGTCTTACATATCATCCTCATCTCATTGGGTCATGGGGTTACTTATTGTTCTCAATTGAACAGATTGCAACGTACACATATTAGGAATAAAAATAAATAAAAAAAATTAGAAAGAAACAAAAAACTAATATTAATCATGGGTGAATGATGCAAAATGAAAATCAACCTTAGTTTGGCTTAATAATACAGAAAATCACTTTTTCACGCTAAACTACGCTCTGTAGAGAAAAATGCTTTAAATAAAAGTTGTAGATTTTTTAATTTCCTATAAATTTAATTATATATGTACACTTTTGTCATAAAATTCATACTAAGGCTGAAATCTTAGAAAAAAACAATCCATTTTACAGATTTTCATAAAAGAACTAAAAAATCACTAATTACCGCTAAACAAATCGGTATACAAAGAAATGTTTAAATAAAAATTTGAAGGTTCTTAAATTTTCTTCAACTTTGATTATTAATACACTTTTGCCCTAAAATAGATATTAAGGCCGGAATCCTAAAGATACATTTTTATCTTTCACAATAGAATAATTTTGTGAACGTAAAACTGTTAACAACGTTCGTGACTTAAAGGAACCGTAAAAATATGACATGACTGTAAGAATTACAGTGCGTAACCGCTGTACGGTAGGCCTATACGGTATTCTTTCAGAGTTAGTACTGTAATTCTAGCTAGCGTAGAGGCAGGACATCCTTTCAAAACTACTATTATAACTATTAGAACATCCGCCTTCAACTGTTACTGTTCTACAGAAATACAATAATATTATTAACTATCCTGGCAAACTACACTAAATTTCTCAAAAATATCAAATATAAGCCACTTCCGTAGCGTAGTGGTTGTAGAATAGCAGTCTATCCTACATAACATCGTAGTTAATATTTAATTGTTGGATTTTAAAAAAAGAAATAATTTCAAATAATAATCAAATAAAAAAAAATTAATAATTTAAATTATTCTGAATCGAAACTAAATATATCAAGATATTATAAGAAGAAAATATAGAATTTTTACATAATAATCCAGAAGCCAAATATCTAAATTTGAAACAAGAAAATAAAAGATAGTAGCTATAATTTTAAATTAAAAATTTGAACCAGTTAGAAAAGATTTAAAAGAAATTACAAGAATATCAAGATTTAATTTAATTATGGAACCAACTGAAACAATTTTGATTATTTTAGAATATGCAGATAAAATTTAAATAAATTTGTCAAAAACTATAAAACCAAGTGCAACAATGCATCGACGCCCCATTTGATTCCCGATCGATGGATGGTCAAGAAGAAACCAGAGGACTGCAAGCAATCCAGAACAATTCGTAATTATATGTATTCATTAATAACTGAGCTCATATTAAATATCACTAAACAAACTTAAAGATTTTCAGAATAACAAATTGCAATATATTTAGAACAGTAAATTCATTAGCATAATTAGAAGTGTAACAAGAGTGTCATCAATAAATTCAATAAATTTAATAAAACAATTACAATTTCAATCTTAAATGTAAAGTTCAATTTATATGTTAATATCAAAATATATCTTATTAATTTCATTTATCTTGTATTTTCATTTTATTTCAATAATTTCATTTATTTCAAACCATTCAAATCCCCTTTACATGGTAACGTGGTAGCACACAACGCGGAGGTTCCGGATTCGATTCCTGGAAATTTTCACGAGTAAAAACTCACTGTTTCAATTATATAACCCACCGTAGCGCTAAGGTCCCTTTCCGTTTCAGATGAAATATCACTAAAAACTGATATATTAACATCTAAACTGAACGTTTGAACTGAACTGAAACTAAAAGCTTGCTCGATGAGAAAACCATCGACTTGCTTACACATCTTATGTATAAACAATTGCTTGAACATAACAATACTATAACAAGAGTTTCCGGCCACCCTGTTGTTGTTGTTTAGGTCAGCAGCCGAAAGGCTGGTTTGAACCTCTAGAGGTTTTACTAAGTAAAAACGAGGAGTAAGGTGGTTTACCATTGCCTTCCTCACTGAGTTGAAAGAGTATGCTTATCAGCATGCCAGGCCCTCCGAAAAGCACTCACTTTCCACCCTGCAAACGACACCTTCACTTCATTCACCACAGGGTCTGGCTGCAAAGTGAAATTCATTACTCTCAGAGGAGATGACTCTGATTAGTGTCTTTTACACCTCTACCTCTTCTGCTCTTAAATAGTTTAGTCATATAAGTGGCTGACTATGTGATAAGAAACAGAACTATTTTTTTTTTAGCCCTGGACCAAACAGATAGAGTCTAATTAAAATAACACTCCACCTGCCTGTTTTGGGCATAAAAAAAAACTCCACCTGCCTGTTTTGGGCCACCCTATAGATATTATTTAGGCCATCAGCCGAAAGGCTGGTTTGAACCTATAGAGGTTTTACTAAGTAAAACGAGGAGTGAGGTGGTTTACAATTGCCTTCCTCACTGAATGGAAAAGTACGCTTATCAGCATGCCGGGCCCTCTGAAAAGCACATATTTTCCACTCTGCAAATGACATCTTCACTTTATTCACCACAGGGTCTGGCTTTATAATGAAATTCATTACTTTCAGAGGAGATAACTCAGATTAGTGTCTTTTGCACCTCTACTTCTTCTGTTCTTAATGATTCAGTAATTTAATTGGCTGACCATGTGATAAGAAACAGAACTATTTATTTTAGACCTGCATCGAACAGATTGAGTGTAAATAATTTGACACACCACCTGTCTGTTATTGGCAGCTATAGATATTAAAAAAGTAAATTGAGATTTGATTTTAACTTTCTTGTTACAGCTAATAAATAAACGATAAATTTATATACATAAATATCGTATATATAATATTATAAAAATCTGGTGTGAAACACTCACACAACTTTCTCTTGCCAGTGCAAATAATTAACAATAAACCTAACATTAGTAATAAAACATAAGAAATAAACAAAAAACTAACCTCAACAAACATAACCTAATTTTAATCATGAGTGAAAGACGCAAAATGAAGATCAACCTCAGTTTGGCTTAGAAATACGGAAAATCGCTCTTTCTCTCTAAACTAGGCTCTGTAGAGAAAAATGCTTTAAATAAAAGTTGTAGATCTTTTAATTTAATTCTATACACTTTTGTCGTAAAATGCATACTAAGGCCGAAATGTTAAAAAAATCGATTTTTCTCACGTTTTCGTGAGAAAAAAAACAGAAAATCGCAAATTACCGCTAAACTAAGCGTTATACAAAAAAATGTTTGAAATAAAAGTTGTAGGTTTTTAAATTCTCTACAACTTTTATTATATAAAACTGAAAAATTATACGAATAAACTACTACTTCCGGTTGACCGATTTTGATGAAAATGTTCGTGTCGCGTCCGGTAGTGGTTTGTAACTTAAGTTTCAAGTTTCAAGTTCGTACGACGTTCCGTTCTTGAGATATTCTGTTCACACACAGACACACACACACACACACACACAGACCAATCGCTAAAAACATGTTTTTTGGGTTCAGGGGGTCTGAAAACGTATAGATCCGGTGAAAACTCGATTTCGAAAAATCGACATGAAAACAATACCTTCCTTCCTATATATTCATATAGGCAAGAGAAAGTAAAAAAGACTTTAATATTAATTTACAAAAATAAAGTAAAAAAATTCAACTGTTACTGTTACTGTTACAGAAATACAATAATTATTTACTATTCTGGCAAACTACTCTAAATTTCTTAAAAATATCAAAATATAACCCACTTCCGTAGCGTAGTGGTAGTGTGGTAGCACACAACGAGTAGGTTCCGGATTCGATTCCTGGAAATTTTCACGAGTAAAAACTCACTGTTTCAATTGTATAACCCACCGTAGCGCTAATGTCCCTTTCTTTTTTAGATGAAATTTTTTTTTTTTTTTTTTTGTAATCCCTAATTTGTGTACGTTACAATCTGTTCAATTCAGAACAATAAGCAACCCCATGACCCAATCAGATGAGGATGATGTGTATGACATGTAAATGAGGTGTAGTCTTGTACAGACTCAGGTCGACCATTCCTAAGAGAGTATGGTTAATTAAACCCCAACCATCAAAGTACACCGGTAACCACTGTCTAGCACTCAAATCCGTATAAAAGTAACTACCTTTACTAGGATTTGAACCAGGAACCTTCGTCTCCGAAAGTCAGCTGTTAAACAGCAGATTTTGGCGACGACTTTACCTCTAGACTAACCCGGTGGGTTTTTAGATGAAATATCACTAAAAACTGATGTATAAACATCTAAACTGAAAGTTTGAACTGAAACTGAAACGAAACGCATGCTCGATGGGAAAACCATCGACTTTCTTACACATCGCATGATATAAACCTGGGGTTCTCAAACTTTTAGGCCGAGACCCTCCCACCTTGATCTATTCTAGGCTCGCGCCCCCTCATGTTAGGAGTTAGAAATTAAAACCAACAAAGCTAATGAATAAGTTTTTTATAATTTTTTCTGTGTTATTAATAAAGTTTTTTTATTTTTTTAACTTTCTCGCCCCCCCTATTTATCCTTTGCGTCCCCCTTGGAGGTCACGCCCCACAGTTTGAGAACCCCTGATATAAACTATTGCTTGAGTCACAACTAACGGGTGTTTTATTAAGGACGCAACCCTGATTATAAGAATATAGAAGTAATACATCGATAGATTTTCCGTCCCCCAATCGGTATGTTGGCAACAGTGTACTCAAGGCCAACTACCTAAGACAGTTAAAAAGTTCCAGTCAAGCATTAGTGTGGTGACAGCAGTCGTTTCGTTATATTGTGTCAGCAATGGTTTTTTCCAAGGAAGAACGCGTGTTTATTGTAGACACTTACATAAAGAGCAAATCTGAAAAATGTGTGCCAGATAAGTTTCAGTTGAAATTTCCCGTTCTGCTACGAAAAAGTTACATTTGCATCCTTATAGCGTTGGCGTAACTCATGAACTGAAAGCTACAGACCATCAGAAACGATTACAATATTGTCGGTGGTTTCGATCTTTGGTTGAAGAAAATGCTATTCAATTGTTGGATCATTTTTACTTTCTCTTGCCTATATGAATATATAGGAAGGAAAGTATTGTTTTCATGTCGATTTTTCGAAATCGAGTTTTCACCGGATCTATACGTTTTCAGACCCCCTGAACCCAAAAAACATGTTTTTAGCGATTGGTCTGTGTGTGTGTCTGTGTGTGAACAGAATAACTCAAGAACGTAACATCGTATGAACTTGAAACTTGAAACTTAAGTTACATACCACTACCGGACCCGACACGAACATTTTCATCAAAATCGGTCAACCGGAAGTAGTAGTTTATTCGTATAATTTTTCACTTTTTTGCGATTTTCTCAAAAACTGGTCCAACGATTTTTTTAAAAATCGCCTGGTTTACTCAATTTTTTATTCTCTACAAGATAGGGTAGGCGCCATGTTTGCTGAAATTCTGTGTGAGGCTGTTTTTACGTAAAAACCTTTTCTTTTTAAGATTGCGGCTTTAATATGCATTTTAGCGCAAAACGTAATATAATAAAAGTTGTAGAGAATGTAAAATTCTACAACTTTTATTTCAAACATTTTTTTGTATAACGCTTAGTTTAGCGGTAATTAGCGATTTTCTGTTTTTTTCTCACGAAAACGTGTGAAAAATCGATTTTTTTAAGATTTTGGCCTTAGAATGCATTTTACGACAAAAGTGTATATAATTAAATTTATAGAAAATTAAAAGATCTACAGCTTTTATTTATAGCATTTTTCTCTACAGAGCCTAGTTTAGAGAGAAAGAGTGATTTTCCGTATTTCTAAGCCAAACTGAGGTTGATTTTCATTTTGCGTCTTTCACTCATGATTAAAATTAGGTTATGTTTTTGAGGTTAGTTTTTTGTTTATTTCTTATGTTTTATTGCTAATATTAGGTTTATTGTTAATTATTTGCACTGGCAAGAGAAAGTTGTGTGAGTGTTTCACACCAGATTTTTATTTTAGTGATGAGGCTTGGTTTCATTTAGATGGCTATGTGAATAGTCAGAACTGTAGAATATGGAAAGCAACAAATCCTCATGCTTTCTATGAAAAAGAATTGCACTCACGTAAAATTGGTGTTTGGTGTGAAATTTCCCGCCGCCTTAGTTCTTCCTTGTAAAAAACCATTGCTGACGCAATATAACGAAACGACTGCTGTCACCACACTAATGCTTGACTGGAACATATTAACTGTCTTAGGTACACCTTTGGCCTTGAGTACACTGATGCCAACATACCGATTGGGGGACAGAAAATTTACCGATATATTATTACTTCCATCATCTTAAAATCAGGGTTACGTCCTTAATAAAACACCCGTTAATAACAAATTTTCCGGGCACCCTATAGATATTAAAAAAGTAAATTTAGATTTGATTTTAACTTTCCTGTTACAGCTAATAAATAAACGATAAATTTATATACATAAATATCGTATATAATAATATAAAAAAGACTTTAATATTAATTTACAAAAATAAAATGAAAAAAAGAACACAGTTGGTGAGTGTTATTACAGAATTATATAAGAATGGCCTTGAGATGTCTTATTACAAAAAGGCTTATAATAAACTGTTTATTATTGTAGTATTAAACAAAACTACGCACCCTTCATTTTATAAAACAATGTACAAAAGAACTAGTTAAAATATAAAAATAAAGTTCTGAGTATAATTTCCTTATTGTTCAAGAAACCGCAAAGAAAACACAATAAACTTACACAAACTAATGATTAAACATTTTAAACTATTACAAAAAATCTTATGTTTAATCATTAGTAAACAAACTAATATGAAAAACTACTTAAATTGAATCATGATTGAATGACGCATAATAAAAAAATCAACCTTTGTTTGACTTAAAAATACGGAAAATCACAAACTGACGCTAAACTAGGAGAATTGACTAAGAGATTGACTAGGCACTGTAGAGAAAAATTCATAGAAAAATCTGGTGTGTAACACTCACACAACTTTCTCTTGCCAATGCAAATAATTAACAATATAACCTAACATCAGTAATAAAACATTAAAAATAAAATATCCTGAAAAAAATAACCTTATTTTAATCATGATTAAAAGACACAAAATGAAATCAACCTCAGTTTGGCTTAAAAGTACGGATAATCACTCTTTCACGCTAAACTAGGCTCTGTAGAGAAAAATTTTCTAATAAAAGTTGTAAATCTTTTTTTTAATTTCCTATGAATTTGATTATGCTTTTTGTCGTAAAATGCATCATAAGGCCGAAATCTTTAAAAAAAATCGATTTTTTTTACACGTTTTCGTGAGAAAAAAAGAGAAAATCGCCAATTACCGCTAAACCAAGCGTTATATAAAAAAATGTTAATAATAAAAGTTGTGCCTCTTAACAAAAGCCGTGAGCGAGTGGCTAACTACTGTGATGTTTCTCTTTCCACAATTCGAAAAACAAAGGGGGAAATTAAGGACGTGAAGAAGCTATTCTTTAACAGTTTTGTTGACACCTGGTAAAAAAAAGGAAACGGTTAGGTAGATACTAGAGAGACTGATAATGAAAACGCCGGTGACAGCAATAGTAAAGAAGGCGATTCATTCGTAATTACAGTAAATCAAACATTTCTAGTCATGTAATTAAGCTATAGGCAATACTACAGGTCACATTTATTTCTTATAAGGTTAATGAAGAAAACATTTTCTCGGAATAAACCACAGCTTACAAAATGTAGCTAGAAACTGTACGGTAGTGAAATGTACGAGTAGTGTCCCACTGTTGAGGTTGGCAGCACTGCAAATATATCACTTCCCTTCCTCACAGCCCGTACATATGAAAAAATCTGGTGTGAAACACTCACACAACTTTCTCTTGCCAGTGCAAATAATTAACAATAAACCTAACATTAGTAATAAAACATAAGAAATAAACCAAAAATTAACCTCAATAAACATAACCTAACTTTAATCATGAGTGAAAGACGCAAAATGAAAATCAATCTCAGTTTGGTTTATAAATACGGAAAATCACTCTTTCTCTCTAAACTAGGCTCTGTAAAGAAAAATGCTTTAAATAAAAGTTGTAGATCTTTTAATTTTCTATAAATTTAATTATAGACACTTTTGTCGTAAAATGCATACTAAGGCCGAAATGTTTAAAAAATCGATTTTTCTCACGTTTTCGTGAGAAAAAACAGAAAATCACTAATTACCGCTAAACTAAGCGTTATACAAAAAAATGTTTGAAATAAAACTTGTAGAATTTCAAATTCTCTACAACTTTTATTATATAAATTTTTGCTCTAAATTGCATATTAAAGCCGTAATCTTAAAAAAACTATGTTTTTACGTGAAAACAGCCTCACCCAGAATTTCACCAAACATGACGTCTACCCTATCTTGTAGAGAATAAAAAATTGAGTAAACCAGGCGATTTTAAAAACAATCGTAGGACCAGTTTTTGAGAAAATCGCAAAAAAGTGAAAAATGACACGAATAAACTACTACTTCCGGTTGACCGATTTTGATGAAAATGTTCTTGTCGGGTCCGGTAGTGGTATGCAACTTAAGTTTCAAGTTTCAAGTTCGTACGATGTTCCGTTCTTGAGATATTCTGTTCACACACACGCGCATGCGCACACGCACACACACACACAAACCAATCGCTAAAAACATGTTTTTTGGGTTCAGGGGGTCTGAAAACGTATAGATCCGGTGAAAACTCGATTTCGAAAAATCGACATGAAAACAATACTTTCTCTTGCCTATATATAGGCAAGAGAAAGTAAAAAGCAATCCGTGACTTTAGTATCTGTAGTTACTTTTATACGGATTCGAATGATAGACGGTGGTTACCGGTGTACTTTGATGGTTGGGGTTCAATTAACCATATTCTCTCAGGAATGGTCGGCCTGATTCTGTACAAGACTACACCACATTTACACATCATACACATCATCCTCATCTCATTGGGTCATAGGGTTGCTTATTGTTCTCAATTGAACATATTGCAATGTACACACATTCGGGATTAAAAAAAAAAAATCTGGTGTGAAACAGTCACCCAACTTTCTCTTGCCAATACAAATAATTAACAATAATGCTAACATTATAGTAATAAAACATTAGAAATATACAAAAAACTAACCTCAATAAACATAACCTAATTTTAATCATGAATGAACGACGCAAAATGAAAATCAACCCCAGTTTGACTTAAAAATACGGAAAATCACTCTTTCACGCACACACACACACACACACACACACACACACACACACACTCAGACCAATCAATAAAAAACATGTTTTTTGGGTTCAGGGGGTCTGAAAACGTGTAGATCCGGTCAAAACTCGATTTCGAAAAATCGACATGAAAACAGTACTTTCCTTACTATATAATTGATATAGGCAAGAGAAAGTAAAAATCATAAGCAAGAAATCCACTTCAGTCTGCCGTCTCACAGTTTGAACATACGTTAATAATAAACTCAAGAGCTCATTATGTGACGATTGTTTTTCAAAACAATAGATAGATCTGGAAATAGATGAATTGAAATTCATCACTTGAACATGAAAAGATGTTTGAATATATGGTTTGTTAGTTATTGCTTATTTGTGTTAAAACAATGTACTCTAAATGTTGTATTTAAATTTCGATTAGCAAAGAATGGATCGAAAAGAGTTGTAAGCCTAAGTAGTTAGTTTATTGACGTCATTACGTAGGCCTGTTCCGTTGCGTGACAATCTTACTAACTTAATATTATGAGTAATCAGACGTAAACTAAAATTTAATACTTGTAGTTAATGTTTTTATGTTTCACTACAATTTGCGTAGGATTTTAAATTGGCTCAAAATGATACATTCAATAATTAATTCATTTCTTTCAAATTCCAGAATGATTTACAAAATAGAAAATTGAGATCCTTTTTTTTACTTTCTCTTGCCTAATAAATGTATAGGAAGGAAAGTACTGTTTTCATGTGGGTTTTTCGAAATTGAGTTTTCACCGGATCTACACGTTTTCAGACCCTCTGAACCCAAAAAAAAACATGTTTATAGGGATTGTGGTGAGTGTGTGTGTGTGTACAGAATATCTCAAGAACGGAACATTGTACGAACTTGAAACTTAAAACTTAAGTTTGATACCACTAGAAGACCCGACACCCGGAAGGTAAGTATTGTTTTCATGTCGATTTTTAGAAATCGAGTTTTCACCGGATCTACACTTTTTCAGACACCCTGAACCCAAAAAGCATGTTTGTAGCGATCGGTGTGTATGTGTATACAGAAAATCTCAAGAACGGAACATCGTACGAACTTGAAACTTAAAACTTAAGTTAGATACCACTAGAGGACCCGACACGAACATTTTCATCAAAATCGGTCAATTAGAAGTAGTAGTTTATACGTGTAATAATTAATTCATTTTTTCGAATTTAGAATGATTCACAAAATATAAAATTGAGATCCTTTTTTACTTTTCTTGCATATATGAATATATAGGAAGGAAAGTATTGTTTTCATGTCGATTTTTCGAAATTGAGCCTTCACCGAATCTACACGTTTTCAGACCCCCTGAACCAAAAATACATACTTTTAGCGATTGGTGTGTCTGTGTCTGTGTGTGTGTGTGTGTGTGTGTGTGTGTGTGTGTGTGTGTGTGTGTGTGTGTGTGTGTGTGTGTGTGTGTGTGTGTGTGTGTGTGTGTGCGCGCGCAGAATATCTCAAGAACGGAACATCGTACGAACTTGAAACTTAAAACTTAAGTTAGATACCACTAGAGGACCCGACACGAACATTTTCATCAAAATCGGTCAACTGGAAGTAGTAATTTATTCGTGTCATTTTTAACTTTTTTTTTTCGATTTTCTCAAAAACGAGTCGTATGATATTTTTTTAAATCGCCTGGTTTAATAAATGTTTTCTGCTCTACAAGATAGGGTAGGTAGGTGCCATGTTTGCTGAAATTCTTGGTGAGGCTGTACTCACGTTAAAAAATTCTTTTATTAAGATTTCAGCTTTAATATGCATTTCAGTGCAAAGATTTATATAATAAAAAAAATGTAGAAAATTTAGAATCCTAAAACTTTCATTTCAAACCAATGTTTTGTAGAACGCTTATTTTAGTGGTAATTAGCGATTTTCTGTTTTTTACTCACGAAAACGTGTAAAAAATCGATTCTTTTTAAAGATTTCGGCCTTAGTATGCATTTTACGGGAAACGTGTAAATAATCAAATTTATTAAAATTCAAAGCTACAACTTTTATTTAGAGCATTTTTCTCTACAGAGCCTAGTTTAGCGTGGAAGAGTAATTTTCTGTATTTTTAAGCCATACCGAGGTTGATTTTCATTTTGATAGTTACTGCTAAACTAAGCGTTCACAAAAAAAAGTTTGAAATAAAAGTAGTAGGATTTTAAATCCCCTACATTTTTCATTATATAAATTTTGCGCTAAAATGCATATTAAAACTGTAATCTTAAAAAAAAATTTTTTTACGTGAAAACGGCCTCACTAAGAATTTCAGCAAACCTGGCGCCTACTCTATTTTGTAGAACATAAAAAAGTTAGTAAACCAGGCGATTTTTAAAAAAATCCTAGGGCCCGTTTTTTGAGAAAATCGCAAAAAAGTGAAAAATTACACGAATTAACTACAGTAGAGTACCGATTTTCCGTGGATCGTTTAACCGGGGTTTGGATTAACCGTGCGATCACTAGAATTTTTTTTTTTTTTTTTGGTTTAACGTCCGACTGTTTGCAAATTGCTGCTAATGCAGACGGTGAAGGATGAAATGAATTTTTTGTAACGTATGAAAAAATGCCATGCCCGAGTGGGATTCGAACCCAAGACCGCGTGATGACAGGCGAGCACGTTACCAGCTCCTAAAATAAGTTGCAAAGAAGCTTTAACCGGTGCCGAAACATTACTAACTTTCATGGAAAATCAGGATGACACAGATTACGTGGACATTTTACATATTCGTGGTTATATAAGAAAAATATAAGAAAAAATATTGCGGCATAAAATGAAACAAAGTTAAATAACAGATTTTTTGTGATTTGTTTTGGTACGTAGTTTAAGGTAAGACTTATATAAATTTATGTAGTAAATATTTTTATTTCAATACAATTTGTTTATTTATTTCCGATATCCGATAGTATTAACTTGTATTAATCAGTAGAATAAAACATACGCATAACTGGTGGTTTTGTTTATGACGTAAGTGGTCTCGACCGAATTGGGTTGTATTATCCGTGTTTTCCGGTTATCCGGTATAGTTATCCCCCCAATTACCACGGATAATCGGTATTATACTGTACTACTTCCGGTAGACCGATTTTGATGAAAATGTTCGTGAGGGTCCGGTAATGGTATGTAACATAAGTTTTAAGTTTCAAGTTCGTACGATGTTCCGTTCTTGAGATATTCTGTTCACACACACACACACACACACACTCACTCACACTCACACACACAAACACACACACACACACACACACACACACACACACACACACACACACACACACACTTACGCACGCGCGCGCACACTCACACGCGCACTTTCTCTCTCTCTCTCTCTCTCTCACACACACACACACGCGCGCGCGCACACGCACGCACGCATATACACGCGCGCGCGCGCGCACACACACACACACACCAATCGCTAAAAACATGTTTTTTGGGTTCAGGGGGTCTGAAAACGTGTAGATCCGGTGTGAAAACTCGATTTCAAAAAATCGGCATGAAAACAATAGGCTACTTTCCTTCCTATATATTCATATAGGCTAGAGAAAGTAAAAAATGCTCTTAAAATCGGATTCTGAACTTCTAGCAGTGTCCAGGTACAATAAAATATGAAACCCCCTCCCCCAACATTATTATACCGTAAGTTAGTACAGACAGTATAACAATGTAACAGACGATTTACATGTATGGAAGTAAAGTTTTGTTGATGTAAAAAAATTTTGATTAATTATTTTACAAGATACGTTTCGACACTGACGTACAATATAGGTATAAACCGCCTACAATAAAATTAGTAAAAAAATCTGGTGTGAAACACTCAACTTTCACTTGCCAGTGCAAATAATTAACAATAAACCTAATATTAGTAATAAAACATTAGAAATAAACAAACAACTAATCTCAAAAATATAACCATATTTCAATCACGAGTGAAACACGCAAAATGAAAATCGAACTCAGTTTGGTTTAAAAATACGGAAAATCACTCTTTCTCTCTAAACTAGGCACTGTAGAGAAAAATGCTTTTAATAAAAGTTGTAGATCTTTTAATTTTTTATATATTTAATTATATAGTACACTTTTGTCGTAAAATGCATACTAAGGCCGAAATCTTGAAAAAAATCGATTTTTCACACGTTTTCGTGAGAAAAAAAAACCGAAAATCGCTAATTACCGCTAAACTAAGCGTTTTACAAAAAAATGCTTGAAATAAACGTTGTAGGTTTTCAAATTCTCTACAACTTTTATTATATAACATTTTGCGCTAAAATGCATATTAAAGCCGCAATCTTAAAAGAAAATGTTTTTTACGTGAAAACAGCCTTACCCAGAATTTCAGCAAACATGGCGCCTACCCTATCTTGTAGAGAATAAAAAGTTTAGTAAATGAGGCGATTTTTAAAAAAATCGTAGGACCAGTTTTTGAGAAAATCGCAAAAAAGTAAAAAATTACTCGAATAAACTACTACTTCCGGTTGACCGATTTTGATGAAAATGTTCGTGTCGGGTCCGGTAGTGGTATGTAACTTAGGTTTCAAGTTTCAAGTTCGTACGATGTTCCGTTCTTGAGATATTCTGTTCACGCACGCGCACACACACACACACGCGCGCGCGCGCGCACGCACGCACGCACACACACACAGACCAATCGCTAAAAACATGTTTTTTGGGTTCAGGAGCTCTGAAAACGTATAGATCCGGTGAAAACTCGATTTCCAAAAATCGACATGAAAACAATACTTGCCTTCCTATATATTCATATAGGCAAGAGAAAGTAAAAATTCATGATAAAAAATTGTAGATAGCTATTATTTATATAAACAATTATTTTTTAGTACCGGGTGTCTTTAATTTTAAAAGTTACTTTAATTTTACAACTGTAGCTAGGAACTACACCAAGATGTTCTGGTGTGAATCTGATCTGTTTTCCAGTAAAAAAATTGTTTTTTTTCAGATTGTGGCTTTAACATGCATTTTAGCGCAAAAATGTATGTAATTATAGTTGTAGAGAATTTAAAATCCTACAACTTTAATTTCAAACACGTTTTTACTTTCTCTTGCCTATATGAATGAATATATGGAAAGGAAAGTATTGTTTTCATGTCGATTTTTCGAAAACGAGTTTCCACCGGATCTACACGTTTTCAGACCCCCTGAACTCTAAAAACATGTTTCTAGCGATAAGTAGGCCTATGTGTGTGTGTGTTTGTGTGGGTGTGTGTGTGTGTGTAAACAGAATATACCAAGAACGGAACTTCGTACGAACTTGAAACTTGAAACTTAAGTTACATACGACTACCGGACCCGACACGAACATTTTCATCAAAATCGGTCAATCGGAAGTAGCAGTTTATTCGTGTAGTTTTTCACTTTTTTCGATTTTCTCAAAAACTGGTCTTACAACTTTTCTTAAAATCGCCTGGTTTACTAAATGTTTTATGTCTACAAGATAGGGTAGGCGCCAAATTATTGAAATTATTGGTAAGGCTGTTTTCACGTAAAATTTTTTTTTTTTAAGATTGCGGCTTTAATATGCATTTAAGCGCAAAAATGTACTATATAATCAATGTTGTTCAAAATTTAAATTTTTTACAATGTCTACAACTTTTATTTCAAATATTTTTTTTGTATGACGCTTAATTTAGCGGTAATCAGCGATTTTCTGTGTTTTTCTCACGAAAACGTGTAAAAAATCGATTTTCTTACGATTTCAGCCTTAGTATGCATTTTACGACAAAAAAGTATATAATTAAATTTATAGGAAATTAAAAGATCTACAACTTTAATTTAAAGCATTTTTCTCCACAAAGCCTAGTTTAGCGTGAAAGAGTGATTTTCCGTATTTTTAAGCCAAACAGGTTCATTTTTATTTTGCGTCTTTCACTCATGAGTAATATTAGGTTATGATTATTAAGGTTAGTTTCTTGTTTATTTCACGCACTCTGATATGTG